>VXBJ01001566.1:0-105052 GCA_013400055.1 Nycticryphes semicollaris
CTGTATTTGTGCCTAGGATTCCCGTGACCCCACGTGCAGCATCATGCACTTGGCCTGGTCAAACTTCACGAGCTTCACACAGACCCACCTCTCAAGCCTGTCCAGGTCCCTCNCCTCTCAAGCCTGTCCAGGTCCCTCTGGATGGCATCCCTTCCCTCCACTATGTCAACTGCTTGGTGTCACCAGCAAACTTGCTGAGGGTGCACTCTATCCCACTGTCCATGTCTCTGACAAAGATGTTAAACAGCACGGGTCCCAGTACTGACCCCCAAGGAACTGCACTCCTCACTAGTTGCCACATTGAGCCATTGACCACAACCTTTTGAGGATAGCCATCTAGTCAGATCCTTATCCACTAAGTGGCCCATCCATCAAATCCATGTCTCTCCAGTTTAGAGACAGGGATGTCATGCAGGACAGTGTGAAACACCTTGCAAAAGTCCAGGTAGATGACATCTGTTGCTCCTCCCTTACTCACCAACACCAGACTGTCACAACTTCTCAAATATCACAGAAAGCAGCTTAGCAACTTCATCCACCAGCTCCCTCAGGACCTGTGGAAGTATTTCATCAGGTCCCATGGATTTGTGTACCTTCAAGTTCCTTAGATGGTCGTGTAGTTGATGATCTTCTATAGTGGGTGGTTCTTCATTCTTATAGTCCTTGTTTTTGCCTTCTGCACCTTGGGTGGTGTGGTTAGAGTTCTTAACAGTGAAGACCGAGGTGAAAAAGTCACTCAGCACCTCAACCTTCCTCGTATCCTGGGTGATTAGGTGTCCTGTTTTCTCCTGGAGAGGGCCCACATCTTCCCTAGTCTTCCTTTTACCTTGAACGTACTTATGGAAGTTTTTCTTGTTATCTTTGATGTTCCTGGACAGATTTAATTCCATCTGGGCTTTAGCTTGCTTACTCTGGTTCCTGGCTGCTTGGACAGTTTTTCTGTATTCTTTCCAGGCTACCTGTCCTTGCTTCCACCCTCCGCACACCTTCTTTTTGCTTTTGAGCTTGTCCAGGAGCTCCTTGTTCTGGTTAGCAGTCTCAAAATCCTGCAGAACTGGTCTAAACATATGGTAAAAATACAAGTGTGCACTGTTACATAGCTTTCCTGTCAAAAGGATGTTTGTTACTTTTCAGGGTTTTCTTTGCCTTTTTTGTTGTTGTTGTTGAAGCTAAAGGGAGCAAATGCGCACACAAAAACCACTAAAACTTTCCTTTGCAGCCTCCCTAGGTTGCCTTGCATGAGATCTTTGCCCTGAGTTCTCATCCCCATATCACCTTCAACTCTATCCCACAACTCATATTACATAGAGTGAGGGGGTTTTTATTATGGTTTGTTTTGGTTTTTTTGTCTTTTCACATCTGCATTCTGGCCCTGTGTTCACAGTCTCCAGCACTGAATAGATTCATTCACATGAAATCAAATCTTTGCTTTGCTCAGGGTGATGAACAACCTCACTTGTGACATTTACATCTATCGATTTGCCCATTTTGTGAATGCTCCATTAGAATATGCTGATCAAAATGATATAAATTAATTGTCCACTGCATTAGATCTACACTTTTCATCCCGAAATCAAAATGATTTATTTTTACCCATACAAACAATCACCCTTCGATACACTTTTTACTTATCTGTATTGTACCAGTTTCAAATTGGATCTTTTTCTAGACTCAGAGTCAGTAACCAGATTGTATGGAAATTCATCAGTGATAAATGGAAAACGGCCAGCAGATACACTTCCCCACTGTTGAAAAAGACGATTTTGAGAACTGTCTTTATTCAACAGACTGCTAGCAATCAAAGATCTGTGCATCTTCCTCTTCAGTAAGAATTAATAGGCTGCATTTCTGCTGTTGAAAAGATACTTACCTAGTAGCATCAAAATTTGAGCACAAAATATCACTGTAAAGGCCAAGAACATAACTCAAATACTCTGTGATATCCACCACTAAACTCTATGCTAGAATGGAGTACAGTCCAAGATGTATAATAATACAACTTGGTGATATTTCCAAGTACAAAGTCAGTTTCATCATGTTATCAATTGGGGGGAATTTTTGGGAGTAAAAAGATCCACAACTGCCTAAAACAAAGAAATAAAGAAATATAAACTTGCCTTTAAATTTATAATGAATTACCACTTTCACTCAAGATTAAAATACTGTGGTTTATCTTGTACTTGTCATGAAGCCATATCTGTGCAATTAATACGGTTTATCTGATTAACAGAAATTCACTAAAGTTCAGTAAATTTCTCTAAGCTCAACAGCAACAGTTACTAGAAAATCATCCAGCCTAGCTATCTGTTCTTAAATATTCATATGGCTGCCATCATTACAATATTTGAGACCTTCTTTAATCACATAATAAGGGCGTGCCAACTTCATAGGTCAGAGTTGCATTTTATAGATGGGATAGCAGAGACATGGAGGCTGTTCAGGAGAACACATTTCTCCCACCATTTAGCAGTAAAGGATAGAACACACTGGAAAGACCACATTTAAAAGCATAAAGAAAGCACAGAATCAGATGCTGGGAACCAAACACCTGAAAACATGCTTCGTGTTTTGAGAGAACACCCACAAAATAAAACAATCAGAAGCATAGAGGAATATTCAGATGGAAGTTTTAATTTTGAACACTCAGCGGAGGGAAAGAATGAACTGAATCTTAAGATTGGCAGTTTTAGATTAACAATATTGTTCAGGAATCTGCTGAAACAACGTGTGAATGACCATTCACAAAATATACACTACCTTAGTGATAAAAAATTGCAAAGCACTGAGCCGAGTCATTTATTCAAAGGTAGTGGAGTAGTCTTCATAGAACACAGCACCCAGACCTTAGGGCTGTCACCTTGCCTGAGCTGCTGACACGACTACTGCCGAAGGCAGAGGGGCAGTCAAGCGTCTATGCCTTTTAAGAGTCTTACATATTAATGTCCCAGTATGGCAGAGTAAACACATGATAATGGAAATGCCTGAGAGTTAATTTCAGACAGTAAGTCTGCAAAATGGATTTGATTCATCCAGGAAAATAAAACATACTTGAAGAGGAAGGGATGAAAGCAACATGTAGAGGAGGACCTGTGAGAGAATCCCTACTTACCACCACACAACCACAAGCCCTCAGTCAGCATAAGTTAAAAAAATGAATTTAGAATCCAGTAAGTTAATTTTCATGTTTCCAATTTTTGACGTTTCTTTAAAGATGCTTTTATTTTAGATTCTACAAGATTCATAGAAGGACTTTTATAATTTAAAAAAAAACAACACAACATCCTAGTTTAAAAACAGTAATATGGCAGGTCTTTATTTTATGTTATTCTGTGTTAAAACATAACCTATTTGGCTATCCAGGTCTGGTTTTCTTTCATTCGGTTTTGGGGGATTTTTTTTGTTTGGTTGTTTTTGGGGGATTTTTTTTTTTGTTTGCTTTTGGTTTTGTTGTGTGGTTTGTTTGGTTTTGGTTTTTTTTTAATAGACCAAAATATAAGTGTTCCTATCTGTTAAAGCAGACCATACTTTAAATCTAGCAAGATTCAAATACATTTATTCAGAAATCTCCTTTGCTTGCATTTTTGTCTCCATCTTGAATTCCCTAGTCACTTAAAAATGCAAAAAAGAGCTGTTTTAAACAGTACAAGTCAAAGTACAGATCAAAACCTTCATAACGTTATGAACAAGACTGCCGTTTACAGTTTGGAAAATATTTAGGTGAAGCAATACATGTTTGCTCACATTGCTTTTCAAAGATTTGTAAGCGCAGCTGGTCTTTGTACTGCCATTTCAGGACCAAGTAAAAGTATCGCAATTACCAAAATAGTTAATGAAACCATGTTACAGAAGTGATGTTTCCACAGTTCTAATACACCTAGGACCCAGAATACACTTTGGGTAGCTCCAGTCTTCCCACTTCGGTGGTACAACATGGTTGAAGGTGAGGATGAAACCACAGTGGCAACTTCTTACAAAAAAGAAGTAATCCAAATGGAGGGAAAGGCACTTTTACTGCTTTTATATTTATATTATTAATAACTTTTAAATTAAGTTATGGTACTTCTGTCTGTAAAAGGCAAGAATCATAACTTAAATATGTGTGATAAAAAAATCTGTAAATTTTCCAGTTCGGGAGCTGAATTACAGGCAGTGATTTATGAATATAAAACAAACAAAAAAAAATAAACAATGAGAAAATAAATACAATATGAATTACAATACAGTACCTTGATTCTTACCATTAATATTACATGCTTTCATGCTAAATCCATAGCCATTGAGATGTGAAGTACAATTCCTAAGAATTACATGTCTCAAGAGCAGTCAAAAAAAAGTATCACAGCTCATCTTTTCACAAAACCTTTCCTACTTGTAAGGAATCTTAACTTCTGGAGCGAGATCTTAAAAATAAAGTAATTTATAAATGAAAATAAGAGGTGTCAACAGATTGCATTTAGATGTTTACAATGAAGTTTTTTCAGTTTCACGCATTGTGTAATAGGCACCAAATGGAAAACATAACAAAACAAAACAAAAACAAAAAAAAAACCCAGAAAATACCTAATAAATCAGTACCTGTTGCAAAAAGCCACTAAGCTTCTTAGTACAGATGGATTGACTGGTTTTTTTTAATTTAATGCTTTACCATGACTCAAAAGTACAAAAGAACAGACTTATATTTAAAAGCAGGATTGAGGAGGGCTGCATAACTTTTCTATCTACATGTTTACTGTAGAGAATAAAACATTACAGAGTTGACTCACAAAACCACTTCAGTTGACCTCCGCTTACTCATCATTAAAGGTATACCTCTATTAATGCATTATGAATTCCTAATAAGGCCAAATGTACTTTATTCTTTTTAGGTAAGTAAAGAAAAGAAGAAAGAAGAGGAATTTCAAGAGCAGAACATCATTAACCCAAGTAAGCATATAGACAGCCAACGGGAAACCTACAGACACAGGAATTCTTCCAAACGCAGCTCAAGCAATGTTTGTGGTTTTGGGCGGTGAATGGGAAGAATCACAAATGCAAGAACAAAATCCATTAAGTTTTTATCTGTTTGGTTTTTTAAACACAGTAGGCTGCTGACAAGCCTTTTTGGAGGATCACTTAAGACACACCTATCTCTACCTGCCATGCTGGAAAGTGATTGGCTGGGACACCATTTCATTCCGTGTATCGTGCATACAGTCAGCCAGGCTACTCTGTTAGATGACAGCAAATTGCAAGGACTGGAGCACTGATGCAGTAGAGCATCCAAGAACTTCATCAGCTGCATCAAGCAGGTTTGCTGGCTACTGACACTTCTGAATGACAGAGCAGATCTTGGTACTGAAGAACCCATTTCTTGTATAGGTGAATCCTCAGTTCCTACGGTTATTTAAATTAACAGGTGTAAAGCAACTAGAATGACATGTCTCAAACATACCATAAACTAAAAGGTAATTAGAGTTTGACCTTATACTTCATGCCAAAAGGCACTGCATTGCACCTACCTTAATATTACTGCAAAAAGTTTGAGATAACATTTTAAAATTATATTACTGCTGGACTTTCAGAGACATTAAGCCTAATACTGAACTAAAAAGAATGCAACCTAGAAGTAAGGAAAAAAAAAGATAATTGCCTATAAAGAAGAATTTAATTAGAAATGTGGCAGCATCCTCTCACCACCAGCAAACTTTCAAAATTTTAATGGTGCCCTAAAAAGGAGTGACTCTCTCACAAATGGGAAGATGCCTATAATACGGATGACTGTAAGAAGCTCAAGGTAATACCTTGAAACAGACCTGGCAAAAAAATTTACATTTTTGAATCATTTGGCTTCAGCCTTGGTTGGCTCCTTGCCAGTACCACAAACAATAAAGGGAACAAAGAAAAAGCAGTGATAAAACCAGTCTAGCTATTTGGAAGGGGAAGCAGAGATCCAGTGGCAGACAGATGGGAGATATGGTGGCAGCTTGGCAGAAATACTGAATGGGAAAAAAAACAGAGCTTTAAATAAGCCTATCATGATCAACAATATTGAGCACAGAGATTTTTACTGGTATACTGTTATGTCTCTTAATGGCAGGATACACTTCTGAATCAAAAAAAGTCAAAAACACACAATAATAAAAAAAAAAAAATCCCAATTGGGCAAACACCTTGCAATTAAGCAATTAAGGCTAGATTCCACTGCTTTTCTTGTAGCCTTAAGGATTTATAGGAAAAATTTTCAAAATCCAGATAGTATATGTAACAACTCCATCCTCCTGTTTGAACACCATCTTAATATATTTTACTCACAACTCAGAACACTATGCAAATATGCTATAACACCACAAAATTTGTGGTTTTTAAGGGAAAAATCTTTTTTAATGTATATATACGAGTTATACACAGTTATTGATACTTATTAAAACATACGGATCCAAACCATGAGCCATCAATTTAGTTATTACCCTATGAGATGCTTTACACCGTTTTGATAATCACATGAAAGTATAGCTATTTATAAAGGAATCTAGACAGTACTTTCTGATTCTTTTAGAAAATTTATTACTAATGATCTTTAACTACTCGCCACCTAACTGGCTGAAAACCACTTCACAGAAACGCAGCCATTCAAACACATTTAGCTGTGACATAACTATCACTAGTCCTGGAATTTTACCCTGGTATTTTACTTAAGGCACTCTTGGAGCAATTGTGCTCCTTCCTGCCTTCTGTCCCCAAACACTTACCCCTACTCACACTGCCCTTCTCCTGCACTGCCACAAGCACTTCTGCCAAGCCAACTCTGCCAGGGAACTAGGCGGGGGATTGGGGGGGGTGGAGGGGAAGCCAACAAAAAACAACCAAACAAAATTGAGTTGAAGTTTTCTCCTACCACACGCCCAGAAAATGTAAGGGCTGACAATAAGCACTGGCAAGTGGATGAAGAGCAGGACTGTTTCAGCCAACTTCCACATTAGAGGTGGAAACTGGAAAACACAGCTGTAATGTAGATAGGAAGTCTTTCAGGAAATAACAATCTTCTCTTGGGTGAAGTGACAGTCATGCTTCAGTCCACAGAGGAGTTGCACCAAAAATAGTAAAGACAGA
Organism: Nycticryphes semicollaris; assembly: GCA_013400055.1. Classification (NCBI taxonomy): domain Eukaryota; kingdom Metazoa; phylum Chordata; class Aves; order Charadriiformes; family Rostratulidae; genus Nycticryphes; species Nycticryphes semicollaris. Next base: position 7,090 of record VXBJ01001566.1, read on the forward strand.
CATGAATCCAATCTGTTTATCCTCAGTCTTCCACCTCTATAGAGCATTCTGAGACATCAGCTAGGCTTGACAAAAACCATTTAGATGCAAACATAGAGACAATGTCTCTATCTTATAAAAGCTGTCTTAAGTAACTAAACACAGCTCAGCACCAAACTTACAAGAAATGCTCATTTATTTCAATAAGGCATTAAAATATAAATCCAAATACAGAGTCTGGGTAAACAAATACTATGAAAACTGATGAATCAAAGCTTTCCAATGAAATGCTACGCGACAATTCTGCATTAAGCGCAACTGCTTTCTTAATCATCCTTCAGATTTTAATTTCATATGCCTACTGAGAAAAAAAGAACACAAGGAGCACTACGTGTCCCACTGGCCCCTCCTGCAGGTCTCTAAAGAGTACTTAACATAAACACTAATTTATCGTATTACACTCTTGGACTTCAAGTATCTCAAATTCCACTTCAGGGTATTAGGCCAACTGCTGTTTAAATTATGTACGAATTAGCTGAATCATGACCCTGCTCTGGAAAAATCTGCCTTATAGATCATGTCCTTAGGGAGTCGAATGCTGTAATGACAACTTACCACTGAGCTAATCAAGAATCAGAAAATGAAGTTAAAATTAACTAAAGCAGAGGCACTAAAAGAAATAATAAAAAAATCAATAGTGTTACCCAGTTGAACCAGGTCATGCATGTTAGAATCTCCTACCATTTACTACTGTAGCACATTACTGCTGTGGAAAAATAAATTTTAGTCCTCTGAAAAATAATACAGGGAAGTTGAAACATTTATTTTAATTTCATTACAGTGAAATCAGAACAAGTTCAACATTTTTAAGTTTTTAGATCCTGTCACTTGTCAGCATCCGATTTTGATAATGTCAATGACTAATCCTGGCCCTAAGGATTTCTGTGTGCAAGTCCATGCATTTTCCATGTAATTTCTGCTATACGTTTGCAATACTACATTCTTCATCTACTCAGAATAAATGATGGATGCTAGAAAGGCAAACACCTTTAAAAATCCAAGGACTGAATGTTTTTTAAGTAAAGGACTTTGTACATAAAAAGATCTTTGTCTTTTAATTCCAGAGTTCCACACACTACATAAGCCTACTGCAAATCAGCAGAAGAATTTGTATCTAAGCATCTTAAATAAAGCTGTTTAAAGTAAGTCTACGTCCACATCTACAAAATGATTCTGTGTTTTGGACTAGCAATCAGGCCAATCAACAACATTTTTCCCAATGGGTCTGGGCTTTTCCCCACACTGTGGAAGGAGACACCCATCAAGTAGTCTTTTTTCAAGTGCAGAGATAAAAGGACAATCCAGTACATACATGGGAGAGATTTTCAATTGCTGCTGTCAGAAAGAAAGAATGTGTCTCCCTCTATTTGTTCTTGTATTACAAGATTCTTTCACAAATGGCATGCTTTGATTTTTTTTTAAATTATTCTTTCTCTTCTCCTCCCCCTCTGTTTCATAGGTTTTTTTAGGTCTCAGCTCCCATCTGCCCCATGAGAAAGATCTTACACAACAAACTCTTGCCTAAATAGTGAAAGAGCTTAAGGAAAAAAACTAAGGATTTGTATACCCATTGTTCTGTTTTAGAAAGAAAGAACAACAGCCTTTCATCCCAGCCATCCCGGAAATGACAACCATAGGACCTACCTGAGACAGAACTGAGAAGTAACAGCATGAAGTTGTAAACATACACATTGACTCTGAAAAACAGCAGTAAACTGAAGTTATCCTTGGTCATCCTACAAGATGATGTCGTACCAGTAATTCCAAATCCAAGGAACTTTTATTTGAAACATAGTATTTGCATACCACCTATGCCGAGGGCATCAAGATGCACAGGGGAGGACAGAAAGGAACTGCAGACTACTGACCTGTTTTTGAGAAGTAATGAAATCACATGAGTAGTTTGAAAAGGCTATAATATCACATCAATACCCACCTTGGTGCCAGACTAAAGATAACCTTTGGGAAAGCCAGCAGAATGAAGTCTGACTCAGCCTAATCTGATTTTAGCTCTACACTTCCCTCGGAAGTACTTCAATGAAGTTTTGGATTTATAATCAAATGAAGTGATATGCGCTTGCTCTAAAGTACACTGCTGCACCTGAAATAATCAAGCCAAGAGAAATTTTTAAGCACTAGATTGTTAACAAATGCTTTTACTTATCCTCATGTCAAAAGAATACAAATTTGCTACATAGTTTCCGCTTACCTTCCTTTCACTGAGCTAAAGGAAACATTCCGTTTTCTGGAGCCTCCTAGTTTCCTACCCACATTCAAAAAACATTCAGCTCTATTTAAAGTTTTTGAGAAGTATATCACAACGACTTCTATAAGTAAACTCTTATCCATAACAGTTTAAGCCACCTTATTTTGCCTTTTTTTCCAATAAATCAATGGAAGCTTCAGAGCCGCTGCCTGTCATTTACCCAAACAAGCTTTTCTCTCTAGAATACACAGAAGAGAAGTAATGAGATTGGAGCTTCAGTGGACTGCAGCAGTTTTCAATCTAAGCACTGAGTTATCAGGTGTGGAGAAGGAAGGAACATAAGAAAAAAAAAAAAAAAAAAAAAAAAGGAAAAAAGAAAAAAAAAAAAAAAAAAACCCAGAAAAGAACGGAAAAAAAAAAAAAAAAAACAGAGAAGAACAGAAAAAAAACCAGAGAGGTAAAGCCAAATTGTAACAGTCATGCCAACAAGCATTATCTCTCAGTCAGCAACAGGGTTACTCAAACATAGTTACTTAAGACAGTGAGGGCTTTGGGTCAACAACTTGCTCCTGCCATATACTCAGCAGTTAACTTCATGTCAAGAGTACTGTTTAATAGGGGAAGCGGACAGAAGCATTGCTCTAACCCGCAAAGTCTATTAAATTATCCTTTTGGCTTTGTTACAAACACTTTAAATTGAACAGAAATCAGAAATCTGACTTGAGTCACCCATTCCAGTCTTTAAAAAACCCTCTAACTCAACCAAAAACCAAATCAAATATACTTGCATAATCCTTTTCTGTGAAGTAGTTCATGGCAACAAATAAAACAGCTTACCCTTCTGCATTCAAATTTCTTGCCAGGGTGTAAAGGAGACACTAATTGTCATGTGAAACAGATCACTCATTTGTCAACATTTTTGAACCTTTGCCACTGCTTTATATTTTCTCATGTACTAGAATAAAAATAAACGATAACAGATATTAAACTAGTGTATTAGCAAAGCACAGAAATTATTGCTTTATTCCAGAAAGTTTAGTGTAAATGGTTTAATGGAAATATATTTCACACAAAGTATTTAAGAAAATTCTGCTGGAAAGGTTCAAATCAGACTAATTGTCTACAGAGACTCAGCAACAGACTAATCTGTTGCTGGGAGCAACAAAACCGTAGCTTCAGATAGAGATTCCAGTTCCAAATATTTTCTCATAATTCCCTTATCCACAACTTCCCTACACCAACAAAATAACCATTTAGCATACAGAACAACAGCCTGACCATTTATTAATTTATTCATTTCGTTCCACCACATATGAGATGCACTAGGCATGCAGCATTAGGCATCCTGTTCCTTTAAGGAGAATGCTGTGCTCCCACAGATGCTAGAAAATCTGTCTGTAGAAACGGTACCACATCTTGTTTCAACATAAGGAAGTTCAACTCACACTCCAGCAGAACCAGAGAGGTCTGCCCCTGCCCTGTTTCTGATTTTACCAGAGAGCAGCATGTGACCTGGTCCCTCCTAAGTAACCACCCTGGCCTTCACTCCTTGGTGTTCTCCATCTTAAGGTATTTACAGAGGATTTTAAAATACTCTTACCCTCTTCACTGAACGTTTGGATAAGCCATACCAATTTAAATCTTGGTATTTTTGATCATTCACTCAGACGTTTACTTACACTTCATTATAGTTTATTTCCTTCGATCTTCCTCTATCTGTTCACTTTCAGGTATCAAGATACCAAGATCTAGAATTTTACCTAATCAGCAAGGGAATATTACTTCCCAGATCCATGAAATGAATAAATGACCTTGCGTCTTCCATACATTGTTTTCATTGGTCTGTCTTTTGCTGCCCTAGTGTAAAAACTCATATTTGTCAGGAACGTGAACTCAAGCTTTTTCCATCATTTCTTGTTTCTATACATTTCTCTTTCACTGACATGTTTTTTTGTTTCCTCCTTCACTTTAAGAAAAAAAACCCAAAACAATACAACCCACAGACTCTTATTATGCAGTCCTTCCCCAAGTTGTACCATTTCATCTATTAATTGTCACAGGGTGTTTTTTCATTAGTTCTCAACTAAGTTTCACCTATATCAATCCAATTAATTATGATTTCTCTTTTTCTTAAGTCATTAGTCAAGATGACAAGTAAAACCAAGTGACAACAATGCCTCTAGCATCTTACTTGACAATTCCCTCTGATTTGATTTATAACTTTTACTTATTTATTTATTTATTTTACAGTCAAGAACCACGAAGCTCTTGCACTCAAGGATTTTAAAACAATTTTCAGTTACAAATTGGAGAAGCACAAATGCCAAAGGCTTGTCAGGTACAGCACAGAGCCCATCGAAAATACAGCCCAACACTTATTCCACCACAATGGTAGTGATACAGTAATGGTGATACAATTTAAAAATAATAATAAAAAAAAAACAAAGGAAAAAAAAAAAAGAAAAAATAACACCACCACCACGTTTTTTCATCATATAGCTCAAAAGGATAGCATCATCCAGTTTCACTGGATTTCACTGGAAACGCCTTGTTAACACCTGCTAAGGCTGGAAAGGGTTTTCTGTGGTCTGCTACTTCATAGTACCAGCCACAGCTAGACAAATTTATTTTGGCACCACATCAGAACCAGAAACCGGCTCACAAGGTACTCGGGAGACATCTACATCGATTACTAAACTGCTCTCTGCAGCCTGTTGGAGATAACATGTCTAAATTGTCCCAGGCTGCAGAAAGGCTGTTTAGATTATTTGCTTCCAAAGAAACAACACACCTGTCAATTGTTGCCATTGCTTGAGGTACTGAGGATAACAGAGGTACCATCATCTAGGGAAATTTAAAGAAAAATATACAGCAAATAAGGAATGTATTCTTCAAGGTAAAATTATAAATTTAGGTGCAAAAGTGAAAATAAGTCAATAAAGGAAGTTCTTGATTATGCTGAACTTCTAGAGTTTTCAGTCTTCTCAGTGATTCAGCTAATTTACAAGAATGGTAACGTTTACCTGCCCCCAGAACTCTCATCAGCTTTATTTGGGTTCTTGTCCTCTCATTTGTTTCTCAAGCGTGAGGTAGCTTTCTTGGTAGTTCTCTCCCTTTTATTCAAACTAAAGTTACTTGGGTTTTGGCTTGGTTTGTCTTTTCAACCATACTTGTCTATTCGTTTTCATATGTTCTGTTTTCTTTAGCCTGTGTCTCATTTTATTCAAGTCAAATTTCAGTAACTGGCACTGAATCTATTGCAGTGGGAATACATTTGTAGGGTTACCCAGCTGAGGAGCTGTTATTTTCAAGACTATACTACATTCTGTTATGTTTAAGAAGATGATTTATAAGTATTCAATTCCTTACCAAATACATCGTTCTTAACTCTAGATCATCCTTGTATCTTCATAAAAAAGAAGAAACAGCAACAAAACAGATGGCAAGTGACTGAATTATCTTTTTATCTCTGAATTATCTTTTTGTCATCTCTAAGACTTTATTCCATCACACATAGACTTGATAATTATGAAAGTGAATTTCTGAAGTTTTAACTGTGCTCTCAATATAGTAATAAAGTTATGCTCGTATCAAACTTTAATGTCTGATTGTCTCTACTGAAAGCCTGATCAAATATTACTCACATCTAGACCTAGATTCTTAACTAAAGTTTATTTTAGATAAAGGTACTTTTTGTTGATTTTGTTTTCCTAGTTGAGAAGCAGAAGAGCATAGGGGGCAAAAAAGGCTTCAGGACCTTGCATCAGGTGCTTACTTACTCTATGCTACTATTTAGGGACTGAAGTCAGACCTACAAAACAAAATATATTGTCTTTGAATACTAATTTTCCAAATAATTTCATCTAGGAAGTTGCTGATAGTATCAGTTATCTACATACCTCAAAATAATTAGCAGTGGTTCATTCAGCAAGTTCATTAACTAAATCCTTTAATATTCAATAGGGTATGTCCTTCAGACATGCTAATTTGTACTGTTTACTTACACCACACATTCATTACTGGCTTTTTACCCACAAGTTAGTAGAAAAACTTCATGACTTTCTCCTTCGTTTTTTCTCTAAATCTCTAGTTAAGAACTGATGTCCTCTAAAAATCAATCATTGACAAAACCCCCTTGAAAGAGAAAATCTGAAAAGTATTTGCAATTTGCCTCTTTTTCTATAATTAGCAAGAATGCATTCTACCTTGCAAGAATGCATTCTACCTTGCATGCTCTTCCTGTAATTTGCTAAGCTAAGTTCAAAAAAAGACCTCAAAAGTATGATTTATTATATAGTATATTAGTAGAAAAGAAGCCAAGCATTAATACATCAGAAACATTTTCTAAAAGACTCTATACTGAACCACCAGTAAACTCCCCTTTCCAGCTTTAGTTACACCCACCCCTGTTGATCTATCTTCTTCAGTTCATAGGTGCATCCCTTATTCAATTCTTACATTTTTTTGTGATTAATATTCTAATTCTTTTGCAAAATACTTGATATTCTTCTTCTTTTGCAGTATCATGACAATATTTTTACATAGATTCTATTCCACTCGATGTAAAAAAGAACCTGCTATTCTATACATAGGATTAAAAGTCTTCTATGTCTCAGCACTTTGACATCTATGTACTTCATATTACAACTGGCTTTACTTACCCATAAATTAATGCTGACAGAATAGGGTATTTTTACGACTTGGAACTGTGGTGTAACATGGTATGCAAAAAACGAAATCATAATGTTAACTTGTAAAGGCCTGAAGTAAATTCTATAGTGGGCGATAACAAAAAACGAGAAAGCATAGCTGAAGAACTCAAAATTAAAATTAAAGCCACCCTGCAATACAAATATTACAGTTTCGTTCTATAGATATTCTATTATTGTTGTCAATAAAAAAATGAATAATGTAGAAAACATGACTATTAAATGCTGCAGGAGTGCTGGACAACATTTTTTTCAAAATTTTCAAAAAACCTTAAAGAAAAATGAAGTATTAAAAAAAAACAAAATCCACCAGACAGGCCAGTGATGCGAGAGTTAAAACAGTTCTATGCTCATCTGACCATTAAATGTAACCTGATTGTGTGTCAATTACTGACCTGGAGAATGGAGCAAAACACTCCTGGAAAAATTAGAAACAGACTCACAGGAGTTTTCAGCTCTCAGTTGCTGGTATTTATTTTGCAGGGCAAAGTAAGTAGGAGAAGCTGACAGAAATTAAAATATATTTTGCTGTATGATAAGCAAGTACGGTGTATAAATACAAATCTTTTACTACTGTACCTCATTTATTAATTTTAATCTCCAAAATATTTATACCAAACTGAATCAAAATAGTTATCAAACAAGAACTCCATACAATTCTAATGTGAAAACTAATATGCAGCTCCTTGTCTTACAATGGACAATGCCAGCCTGGATTTCGCTAAGAAATAATCACACAAGTTTTTCCTCAATAGCCGCATTTCTTTACACACATACAAATCCCTTATTCTCATATAAGCCTATTTGCAGATGTACATAGGAAACACTTGTTTACAAACATAAATACAAAAGCTTTCATGATACACTGTAATACATATTACAAATAATGCCACAGAAACAAGAAAAAAAAATCACTGACCAGCTAATATTTATATTCTGCTAAAAAAGAGCAGGATGAGAAATCTTTCCATATCTACAACATTGATGAAAAAATCCCAACCAAAATATTCAGCTGTCAGAACATTTTAATTCCTGTGGAGATTTTAAAAAAGCTTTTCTGGTCTATGCCCACATACTAGCTCAGAACACCTACAAGATTAAATAGTTTCAAGCAGATTATGACAGTCTCATGAGCTCAAACGAACAGTGATAAATCAGCACACTAATTCAGTTTTTAAAAATGCTAAGGCAGTGGATTACTTTTTCTTACAGCCTTGAAGAATGGAGTATGTAGACATGCAAGCACATACACTTGTGTGTGTGCATATACATGCATGGAGCATCAATATATAATTTCTCTGCATTTCATCCTTTAGTTCGTGATGTTAGTGGTACTGTTCCCAAGGGAGCCTCAAAAGCAGGCATGTAAGCTTCCCCTTTAAGTTTGAGTGGGGATGAGACAGGGAGCACAATGCAAGGCTCAGAAGCTGTTGTTTTGCAATCAAGAAGCACAAGCTTCTTGATTTCAGAGTTGCGATTCAGAACTCTTTCCTCTGTACTCATTATGTACTCATAATGTAATTAAAGTATTGCTTCTTGCTCCACACAACTCATGCAACACCACTTTGTTTTCTGCAGACTCAAAAGTGTGTGAGGGTGCCAAGAGTCAGAGTTCCTCACTGACAGTAAAAACACACCTCTGCCTTCAAAAGCAGCTTTGCCCTCTGAAGCTGTTCTGTACAGGGCTGAATTTATTCCCACAAGATCCCTCTTCCTCTTCATTGTAAAAAAGATTTATACTGTAACCCTGTGTAGCAGGGTATTTATCATTTAGTAAGGATGGTTGCCTCACGCAGCTGCTACAGCTTGGCAGGTTCAAAGTATTGCTCCCATTACCTGCAACTACTGCCCGTGTGCACCCATTGTGGAATTAACAGAGACAGGTAAAAATCAGCCCATAATGTATCACACTGTGATGTATGTACATACACACACATGTGTGTGTACATAAATATTATGGAGCAAAACGTCTCTATAGCAAGAAACACCAGTGATGCCTTGAGGATACACTGAAAATGCATCTCTCTGACCAAGAAATTTTGTGAAAAGACAGAAAGTAAGTTATCACTGCAAAATCATGAGTCAAACATTTAAGAAGAGCTGCTGGATATTAAATGGGAAGTCTCATGAACATCACTGCCAGTTGCCACTTGGCTAGTACTAAGCACTACTTGTGCGTAGTTAGTATGTTAAGCAAACAAAGCTGAGAGTTGAGTGAGGAATGCCACAAAAGTTTTCCAGTTTACTAAGCTGACACAAAACCAGAAACCTAAGGCTGTGGTTAAATTCAACTAGCTATCACGCTAATTACTCACTTCTGTGGAAGTTGCTTTTCAGGGTTTACTGGGGCCCAAATAGCAATACATAAATTATTTCAAAATAACCACCACATAAGCCTCACCCCATGTCCTAACTTCTCTTTTACATGGGATTTCAAAACACTTGCACGTCCAAGGCAATCCTATGTTCAACTCCAATAGCCTTCCTCAGCCACAGAAACAGATTTCAAGTTTAAGACAGTGAGGTGTGTCATACAGATTAAGCCTGAATTTTTCAGCAAACACCAACTTTGCGCTCAGATTTACAACAGTTTCACCATTTAAAGAATGCCACCAAAATTACAATTCAATTCTTTCTCTGTAAACCTGCAATCTGCCTTTTTCAAGTTGATTGAGGGAAACACATACTCTGGTTGTTTCCTCCTGTTTCGATATCAATTGTGATATAAATACTCTGACAAGTTACTCGTTTGGCGCCAGCCTTAAAGAAAGAATTGTTTTTAGCTGGTGATAAAAGTTCTATTAGGTTTGTCATTTATAAGAAATTATTTAAATAAGGCCACGTTACAGATGACAGCTTGCTTAAATCCATGCAGCCCAGAGCTGCATAAAACAGAGTAACTTGAGCATCACAGCCTGTGAAAACATGATTTATGCTGATTTAATCTTTTCACAACTGGGTATACAAAGACAACAGAACTGTTATGTTTGGAAAATAAAATTGCCAGCACAAATGCTGTAGCCTGAGTAGTTTTACTTCCCAAAAATAAAATACATTTGCACTGTATCCAGACAGAAAGTAGTGAGCAAATACATCGAAGATCAAAATATAATTTACGTTAATTCTTCAATCCTTGGTTTATTTCAGAAGAGAATCCAAACAATTTTAAGTTTTCAAAACACTAAATAAAAATAAATTAAGACCTCCAAATTATACAACACTGAGTCCCAACTGGCTGGTATCTCTTGTAACATAACGTAGATTGCAACCACATACTGATATAGAGTCACATTTGGAGCAACTGACAGTGGTATCACTTCATACGACAAAATGCCCTCAGTACAGAAATTATCCAAAAGATAAAATTTATATCTCATGATGCATTCAATGTAGCTGCTCCAATTGCTGCTGCTATCAAAACTCATGAATAAAAGTGATGTCAGCATTTATCGATTCAGTAACATTCAGGACAGTTTATCAAATATGCCTTTATTATTTTATTAAAGCTGGAAAGTTTTATACACTGATGCTCAAGCAACAGCTAAGGATTGGCACGGTTCAGAGATGAGCCCCTGCCATCTGTGCATGAATATGTATCAAGTGTTCATTTGATTTGTAAAAAAGACGTTACGGTGATTACAACTAAAAGATCTAGAGCACCATTTAAAGAAAGATTAAAGAAGTGATTTCATCCCATGGGATTCCTATACCAGATACCTCTATCAGATATAACAGTCAGAACATAAACTGACTTTCCACATATTCTGTGGCAAATCTCTTCTAATCAAGATTTGTTTTAGCAAACCGTGATGGACAAGCTGAGACGCTGCCAGTTGCCAACATGAAAGACTAACTCTTAGTGAATCTGTCTGAAGTCAAAACCCTCATCCAGCTCTGTAATCTGACCCACTTACCTTTGCCTAAAAATCTGAATTTAAATGATTCAAACTGAGGAATGATTCTTTCCCTCAGTGTTTTGAGGTCATATAGTGAACACTGCTGCCAAGTACTCCTCACAAAACATCTTTACCTGAGCTTTCAGGTTGTCTTTAAGATTAAGGTTCCATGACTCAGTTTCTGCTGGGCTGTAAAATTGCATTCACTTAGATTTTCCAGATATTTTTCCTGTTTATTACTGTTTCACAGACCTGCACTGGGAAACACAGTTGAATACATCATTTTTGCTATCCTGTAATGGCCTAAGCACATCCATGCACAGTCCATCAGCCCCACCCTGGATTTCCCTGCTACTTCAGAATATTTCAGTTGAGATTAGAACCACCTGGAACACACTGGATCCTTCTCTCATAACAGGACTTGTGGATCAAGGTATAGTGGACAGCATCTAAATCAACGCCCTTTCCCCTGCATGGTACCTCCAGCACTCTTTCCATGTGCAGATCTCAGTGGTTTAGAAAAACCAAAATTTATCATTCTGTAATTTTATACTAGGAAAATTTATAGGTAAGAAAAAAAAAAGAGGAAAAGGAAAAATAAATGAAGCCAGACAACTGGCTTAATTGGGAGAGGCAAAAAAAGAAAGGCAAAAAAGAAAAAATACAAGAAAAAGTGTCAGGTACCCAGTAAATAAGATATTATTTTAGAAATTGTAATAGTATTTCCCTACAGTGATCATGACTTTTGAAGATCCTCACTGTTACGCTGGTTTTGGCTTAACTTCACACCCTGGACACAATTTATAACCTACACTTGGCTGTATCCGCTTTGTCCTTAATTACAGGCATGGAGCATCCATAAAAAGGCAGAACACGAACCATGACTGCCCTTGTGAATAGAAGAAATTAAAGGAATGAGAATTATCAGCTTCACTCAAAATCCTGGGATTATATCGATATTGCAACAGCATCACATAAGGAGATTCACACCCAACCTTAAAGAAAATTGGCTTGGTCCGTGCAAGACCCAGTAAGACTTTAGAAGTATCACCCAGCTTCATCCTGGATATTTCACCCTGTTTCTCAGGGGTAATCCAGGAAAGAAAAGAAAGAACGGAAGTGCAAATCTAGAAGTTGCACGGCACAATGGATGGAGCACTGGAGTTGTAAAATTTTTAGCATTCATGGCAACTTCCTTGGCATTATCTCAAACTGTCCAGGCCACAGAGACATTCTCTTACTTTTAGGAAAATCCTAGTTGTCATTAGACAAGAGTGGTGACTAACACCTGAAAGGACAAACTATGTAGACAATCTACTGTTTAAGAAACATTTCAGCATTAGTTTATATGATGTAAAACACTGGAGGCTATATACAGCACAAAAACAGAAACGTCAATCTTCAAATATGTTTTAAATGTAAATAAGTCAACTGTATGCAGGAAAAAGTGATGTGGGCAATGCAGAAAAGCAAGACTGCCAAACTACAAAACTACATTTAATTACCAATCACTAAAATAGACTATATCAAAATAATTTGTCATTCACTACCTATTTTAATCTAAAATAGAGATACTGTGTAGGTACTTACACAGCAGAAAAACTTCAGCAAGAAGTAAAACTATTTTTTTTTTCTTTTTTTTTAAGTATTTCAGAAGGATTGCTCAACCATATCATCAGATAAAGGTATTAAGCTTTTTATAAATCTGTACGATGGTTATGGTCAATGTTCATTTGAATTTTTAAAAGCTCTCACAGCTTTTTATTTGCTAAACACATTCCACTACAAAACTGTCTAGCTATAATCAGTGACCTAAAGCCAGATATACTCCAACTTTGTTTTGCAAATCACATTACATAAAGCAAGGATAAGCCTAAGTCATAGTGGAAAAAATGTATTAGATTGATAAAACACTTTTAGATAAGAAGCTCAAAATTATCCCTGAGTCGAAGCTAGTAACAGGATTAAATTTAAATCTGACAAGTTTCAAGGAAAGTAAATTCTAGATGCTGCCCACAAGAAACACAACACTCCTTACAACATCCTTTCAACATTGCATATGTTTAATTAAGGATCCTGTGGTCCACCTGAATGCAGATACTCAGCAATGCAAAGACTAAAAGACAGTTTTACTAGATGCCACACATCACCCTTCCCCAAGTTCTCTGCACTAGCATAAGCAATTCCCATCAGTTCCCACAAAATAAGAGGCATAAGAGGTATTTAGGAAGAACTGGATGGCTGCTTTGAGATTCCACTTACAACAGATAAAAATGCTTCCTACCTCATCTTCAAATTCATTACTCTAATGACCTTCTACCACCACAACTGCATTTCATATAGATATTCTCTACAATTTTAAGCAAACCCACTTGCACTGGAATGAAGTGCGACATTCCTGGCCAGGCACAGGCAACGCGCTTTATCTTACTCTGGTGCCAAAAAAACTTCCACAAAAACACAGCATTTGACTTTGTCATAATTTGGACGCAGTCACCCCTGGAATGGATAATGAACATGCCAAAGTCATTTATCATTGTATCTTCTTGCTTCTATGACAGACCAGACTGAATGTGTTTACAAAGTAAGTTAATTAGGAGAGAAGATGAGGTACAGCCTCCCCTTTCTACTAAATCTTTAGATCTTTTAAAATAGGTGAAAATTACTTTTACAGAAATTCTAAACTACTTCTCATTCTTCATATTCTTTGGTATCATCCCGATTGTAATACTCATTTTTCAATTAGTAACTGCTCTTCTCCCCTCTCCCTCTCTGAAATAATTTTTCAGGTCATATGCACGTCCCTCCTTTCCTTACTTGGTTAAAACCTCTTTCTGTTGAGATGACAGAAATAGCAACTTATATTGACTGATGATGGGAGATTAATACCTGCAGTAATCCACCATTTCTGGATTGGACTGCTACAAGGACCTTGCATTTTGTGCTCTGCAACAGACTGGTATTGCTGGCTTTGGACAGTGTACTATTCCAGTTAAACACAACTATGATGGAGTTCTGATGGTATCATGCTTGGCAAACACTTGACACAATAAGGGAAGATACTGCTTCTGAAAGATCTCTAAACATAATTCTACTGTGAAAAGGTACAAATGCAGTACTGGCTATAAAAAGGAACTCAAAACTTGCATTGCTATTCCCTAGTTTTTCATACAGTAATTGCTTATAGTATCGGAACTTCAACCCATCAGCATCTTCTTGCCAGTTTAGGATTTGAATCAATCTCTCCTTTCCAAATAAGATGAAAAAAACCAAACCTATCAGGTATACTTTCACTTGGTAACCTTTATGATCGTTAAACATTTATACTTAGCAAAAAAGAAAAGATCATGCCTTCTTATTTGCATATTACACTGTGTCTGCTTTAAACACAGGTTCACATCTGTAACTGTTCACTTTCCCATCAAGGACTATAGCAAGAGTCTGAAGGACTCGTTTGGACACTTCAATTTTTCTCTTCTTAGGACTGTTGCTAGACTTTCTGTTTGGCTCTTTATGCTGTGCTTTGCCTTTTCATGCCTAGAGGCACATTGTAATACTACCCTCAAAAAACCTACCTAAAACTGTATGAATAAAATTCATGTTCCACTACACAATTACAGTCTTCCTACTGTTTCTTGCATTTTCTTTAAACACAATACTATATTCATTTTCACAAAGACTAATAGTTTGTTATAACACATTATGTCTGGACTATCTAGGTGCAGATGTAATGATCAAAAGCACAATTGCCAAGTAAGAAAAAAACAACTGGCAATTTTTGGGTTCTATTAAGCATCTATATGCAAAGTAAAATATTACAAACAGTAGCATATCAAGCTACTCTATTCAGACATTAATTTTGATCCCCAAGATCCAGCTCTACTAGCCATACCAGCTACAATCGCATCTGATGGTTTACCACAGAACAAGGTGGGAATGCTGGTCATGTAACTGATCCAATCAGTAGACATAGACACGGTAAAGCCCCATACACACCCAGCCCCAATGGGATAACAAGAGAACTATCTCCTGATCCAATGCAAGCTCGTGCCAAGATCTACAGGAATTCCATCTGATCCGAGTTCTGCCTTCTCTGGCTGCATTCATTTCTCTCAGAAATAATTACTTCAAAAAAACCCCAACACCTAATCCCTGTATTTTTGCATTTCCAATTAGAAGCAGCCTAAAACTGCAGTGGAGAAAGCAATTGTCTATTTTTTTTAAAACAGCCAAGTATAAAATCATAATTCATTCTTGTCATACAGAGGAAAAGCATGGATAGCATTTTTTACTATATTATTGAGAGATTATATGTATGTGCATAGTTTAAGAGTAAAGAGACATGTCTTCATAGAAGCCTGGACTACTACTATACTAAAACCAGTATTTAACTGCAAAAATGCAGCTGATCTCCTGCTAAGGCACAGTAATGACCATATAGTCAAAGCCAAGAGAAATGTAGCCCAACTAGAAAAACAATTAAATACAACTCAGGAAAATCCAGGATATGAGCTACTTAGCAGAGACCAGCAAAGCATGGAATCAGCATTTTGTAACAGTGAAGTCTTTGGTCAAGTAAAATTCAGAGTCCCATAACAGATTACAGTAGATTTTGCATTTATTTTAACTCCTTTCCTGGTTATGGAATTAATTCAAACTTCCCTCATTAGGGAAGAGGCTAGCCCAGCAGAGATAGAACTGAAAGAACTACAAGAATTTATATCAATAAATTAACAATAGCAATATTGGATGCTACATAAAGGAAAGAAACCCCACCCTCATTTCACCGGACCGTTTTCTATAATAAAACACTAACTAGCTCTCAGAACCCAAGAGCATGCACATACCCATACCCAAGCCCCTTCTTACCAAGACAACAGCCAAAGTTTTCCATCGCTTCCTACAGAACTCCTAGAAGAGTAAGATCACCCTAAGCAAGACTGTTGGGTGATCACAGGAAAGTAGAATGAGTTGTGAAAACCTCTTGCCAACGTATATCAAAGGCTCTGCAGGTTAACAGTCTCCCTAAGTGTGAAATGCCTTGGATGTTATCCAAAATCATTAAAACCCTTGGTTAATACTTAAGTTCCCCTGACAGGTAGCTGGGGTGTGGGAGAAGTTGATAGGAGCCTTTCTTTCTAGCCGAGTATGACTTGAATCAGACTCCTAATGCATTGAAGCCCTAGAAATTATTTTTTAACTACTAATGTGATTATTAAAAAAACTTTAAGTGATTAACAGATACATGTTGATAATCACTACAAAGTTATATTCATTTGTACTTTTCATTTGCTATATTTGTAGAATTTAATTATCATAGCATCACCAATTACTGTCTATGTGTCAAAACAGGCTTTCTACAACCAGACTTGTAAACAGATCAGAATCCCCAGGACAGCCTTGCCTATTAAATCTATACCACTACCACCAATAACCACACTAAAGGAGGAATTATCTCTGTGGATGAAAACATAAGCAAAACTGTGAACAACATATTTATTGCAAGAAACATAAACTTTGTGATCATATAAAAAGACAGACAGATGTCAGAACTGCTGCTGTGAAAATTCAACTCACATAAGCAATAACACTTAAAACGGGCAGTGACTTGTGTTGTACTGGAAAAGCTGGAATTACAGCATAAAAAAAAAAAATAATCTGCATGGTAAGGTTCTGAAGGGATTCTTCCTGTATTGTACATGAGGTTGTCTCTTTTGGTACAACCATCCTGGAAAAGTTCTCTCAGATCAAGAGATTTTTAGTTAGCTCCTCTCGCCTATCGCCTATGTTATCCAACACTCTCTTCCCTCATGGCTACTACTTCAACTGTAAAAGATGGATCAATAATACACACTCCTAAATATTTTTTTATCTTCTTTCTAGATACTTGCCAGCAGCACAGTGTTTAACCTTGGCATTTGGTATAAATTCTATTCAAACCTTCCTTTTTTGTAAGGTATTTGCTGTCTAAGAGTTTTACATACTCCTGCTCATATATTGAACAGCTTCCAAAACTGTGCCACAAGCCCATTTCCTTCCTCCTTCACTTTTGCAAAATTCTCTCCGTACAAATGATAAAATATAAGTTTTACACCTTTCCCTGCAGAGCATATACTTCACTTTTTTAGTGTTAGAATTTTTGGGACTCCATTTGTGGCATAACTAAATTTACTGAAAGAGCAAGACAAATGGTACATCTTGGATATAATTCTAATATTCCTAAAGCCAGGTAAGGTATAACCTTCTTGAGCTCATATCAGCAAAGTCTCTGAATTCAGAGAGGTCTCATTCAAACATATTTACATATAAGAGACTGATAGATATAAAAAATTATTTCTAGCAATCATTTCTTTCGCAGAACCACAACCACAAGACTCATGAGCCAGTTCAGTAAGATGTCACATGCCTCCCACAGCATTCTCCTGCAAAGACATGGTGTATATTTTACAAAATTAAGTACAACTGTTTGTTTTTTAAGGTGCACAGAACTGAAAAAAGAAATATGCCACTGCTTTGATTTTTGTAAAGGTTAACAGCTACTACAATACCCCTGTTGTCTCACAATTCAGTTATTCACTGAATTTTCTATCCAGTGAAATGACATTCAGTTTACATTACTGTGTTCAATTTCCTTTTGAGAAGTTCCTTCAAAGGCATTCCTACATCAGCCTCTCGTTTTCTGGAAGTAACACAGCCTTTAACTATGCATGAAACTAGTGAGATTTCCGAGCCTTTTCCTCTGCCCCATATCAACGATTTCACAGAAACACAGTTTAGGATAAAATAAAAAATAATTAAGGAGTATTTTTTGAAGTAAGCTAAAAGAACACAAAACTAGGACCAACCATCTATTAACTAATTATTTCAACTGGCATGCTTGAATATTGAACAGACATTCACTAATCAGGTAGCTGGTTCCTGGGAAATTACCAAAATATACTCAAAACCTCTTAAGCAGCCAATTTAAGTCCATATGCTAAAACAGTACCTCATGTACCCCAAGGAAAGAAGTTGTCTCCCTTCTTCCAGTTGGTATCTGTGATCCACACACTCTTAAAATTGAAGGAAAGCATATAACAGGAATTAAAATGGAAAGAAAACTGAAACTATTTGTCTTTCAAAGACAAATTCAGTACTATCGCAGGGGTAATTCTACCTCAAGGAAAGGCAACAACCAAGAAGGCATCCAATCACAGCTACCGTGCCTACCTTGCTAAACCATGCTAATTTAAGCACTTCAGAATTTTTTAGGTCAATGGTACACTACAACAAAATTCACACACTGGGGAATTAAACAAACCCACTATGCAAACAAATGATGAGATGTTCCATCCCCTGGATTTCCTAGGTCCTATGTAAAGAACATTGTTGTATTTCCAACCCCAAAAGAAAGAGAAGAGCCCACAAGACTAAGAAAACAATTCTACAGAGCGCTCTACCAGAGGTTCATCCCAATGTATTGGTAAAGGCACCAAAGTATTTCTGAGTAAACCCTGATAAATGATAAATAATAATAAAAAAAAAATACCAGTAAGTTAAAAAGACTTTCTTGTAATATGGCTTGTTACAATACAAGAAAGAACAAAGTGCATGTGTACCTGTCACTATCCTTAGAAACGTCTCTTTTCTCAAATACCAACACAGGAAATTATTGGGCTTTGAATATGGCAAAACCAAGAAGTACAGATGAAAGAAAAGCTACCTGTTAGAGATATTCACTAAGATGGCAGAAGCTTCTGCAATGCCAATAGGTGAGCAGTTAAAGAAGTGCTTTGGGAGCTTATATCTGGGCCCTGTGATCACATCACAGTTTAGCAAAAAAAACAGTAAGCAAAGCAGACCATTCCATATGCAGCAACCAACAACGCATCAGAACGCAAAGCTAGGAAGCAAAAGCATTCCCAAATTTAAGGACCAAAATTACCTGTTATACCAGCCATAGGCCATTAAATTTTATCTAGTGAAGATCTCCACATCCAAAATGCTAAAGCATAAACTTTCAGTTTCAATTTAAACATTTCAAAGGATGGATACAGTGTTGTTCCCAAATGGTAGTTTGTTCAAAAGATTAATCATTCTTATTGTCAAAAACATATGCCTCACCTCCAAAGTGAGTTATCCAGCATCTGGTTTAGTGATTGATTCCTATTATGTGTCTCCCTCCAAATGAACACATGCATTACTACCTGCTGTTTTCCAATATAGTAAAGGCATTTGTCATTTCTGTTTCTGATAAGCATTAAGTCTCTAATTGCCAATTTTCTACCCGTTTTTATGGATCTTTGCTACAGTCCCCTGTTTCTCAACAACTTTGTCTGCGAGCAGACATCACAGTTATGGTTGTATTTTAGAATCAAACTTCATTAAGATATAGACAAAGCAGAAATCACCTACTCCATTTATGTTTCACCTCATTGTCTCCGCCAGTGCTGTATCCTTCACCATCACTCGCTAAACAATGCACACACAATCCAGGCTCACAGGTGTCACTGAAACCAGCCTCCTTAGAAATCCACTCAGACATTCGTAATTCAGGTAAACACTAATACAACCAGACACATCAGAATATCTCCCAGTCACCTATATGGGCCTGAAGAAGTTCCAGTAGCATCTGGAAGACACTAAACAAAACCAAAAAAAGCTCATGTAATCATAGATTAAGAAGTAGCCATCACAGCTGAGACTTCTGGAGCAGGAACACATATCTTCTTAATGTCAGTATAGTCAGGGGTACCATCTGTGTAGCTCACCTGTTTCATTTAACACCTCTTACATAAGGTTGACAGAAACAGAAACTGTATTTTGAGAGAAATAGGCAGGAGATCAAATGTAATTCCACTTCCTTAGCTTCCAGCCCTGTCAAATAAACCATAATACACAGATTACAAAGTGCCTGAAGTACCCTATCCTGCATACCAGAAAATTACTGTCAAGATAATCTACCATTCCATTATACCATAAAACCAATACCACTTCTCTGCTTAAAAAAAAAAACAAAATAAACAGTTTGGAATATATACTTTACGATTTTTTTGGCAGAACACAAAGACCTCGCAACTAAACACCATGAAACACAGGCCACCTAATAAATAATAAATAAAAATTTCCTCACAGAAGCAGCTGCCAGTACTCATTCCACCTTGACAATAGGGGACACTAATAAACTTCATTCAAGCAAATCACAGAAGATGCTTGTACCTTTTACAAAAATGGAAACAAACAAACTGTGACTTTAAACTTCAGGCTGCTGGTTACTTTTAAGAACAGGGGAATATTGCTTGTCCTTGAGTGATATGAAGGTTCACTAAGCCTTTATGGGTGTAGCAGCGCTCCATTGATTAGCCTCTCCTCCTGCTATTCCCTGATCTTTTTCAGAAGTCTTGTAAAAGATAATAATCTACTAGGTCTGGAAGCAAGATGTTTCTCAGACTATAAAAATCTCAGAAGCCTTGTTCCGTGGTTGTTATTAAAGTGTTATTGGATATCAAGGGGAAGAACAACTCATGAGTCAAAATAATTGCCGATACAGGGAGCTTCTAAACACTGAATTTCATAGAGCTCTTTCACTTAGTATTAACACCTAATTGATTACTAATTATTCTTACAAGAGACCACCCGTAAAATAAACAGACTTTTATCAAGTTCCTGCTATTAATTCTACTACTACATGAGGAGAGATCTGTGGTAAGCAGCAGAAATACAGCACTAAGTGGGGTCTCTTCTGGGTGTGGCCAAAAGCCAAGCAACTTGTCAGTATATAAAAAAATATAATGTAGGTACTAAGTTAGCATGGTTATTTGGAAGACAAATACAATTTTGTAACTCCTTCTGATTCTTCTTGATACACTTGGAAAGAAAACAAAATGAGCTACTTTTTTTTTTTTTCCCTTTATCCTTAACAAACTGGTTTCAGGTGTCATTGTGATTTGGTGATCAGGGTCAACGTTGCACAGTCATAAACTTCTGTAAACTTGCCTTGCAAAAGTCTGCATCATTGCTACCTGGGATATAATATTTCAAGCCATCTACCACTCCTTTGCTGTAGGCCAGTCCAGTAAAGGTGACCACGGGGGTCTGTCTACTTCTTTATCAAGCTCCCCGTGACTTTGAGTCCATTCTACCCCCTAGTTTCCTCACCAATTTCTCTGCCAGGCTGAATCTTTTACTACGGAGTTCAGCTCATCTAGATTTAGCACTCCTTATTTCAGGTGGCTGAAAACATCAGTAAAAGGAAATCATTCCACAATTAGCACCTTACAGATACACTCTATGGGAATCACCTTTAATTTCAGGCTTCTTTTGCCAAAATCATGCCTACTTCCTCAGGCAGCTAAGAGACTTTCAGCCACTGCTAGCACTACAGAGCGCTTTATTGTATTAACAGCAATGAAAAGAAAAACTAGCAGGCAGTCTAACAAATGAAATTACTTGTCATTTATTTCTACCTACAACTACATCTTTAGGTAACTGTAGAAGGCATAGCACGGATGACACTGAGTTTAAAAAAATGCAATATCAAACACATTCTTCGCATTCAACAACAACAAAGAAATATAGCAAATAAAAAAACCCCAACCCACAACATAGGAACAGTCATCTTCCAGAATTAAAGCATAATGAGCTACTTCATCGACATAACTGAGAATACTCATTAAGATATTGTCAACTGACTACAGAGTTGTCTAAGACTAAGACTCCTTCAACTCCAAACAGCTTGTATCTCTGAAAGGTCCCGTGCAACGCAGTATTTTGGCTAGTACCACGTATTATGATTTGAAGAAATCCAAAGTCTCTGATATAGACAAGTATGTTGCTCAGTAAAAACTTTCTTATTTTGCCTCTCCCAAGACAGTTATTAGATTATACTACTCTTAACACAAAAGTAATGGTGATAACCTAGGGTTTTGTTTTGGGTTGGGGTTTTTTTTTGTCCTTACTGAGATCTCACAAAGTAACATTATAAATAAGCTGCTGCTTCACTTTAGGCATACTAACTTACAGCTTTCCAGTCATTTGAATTCTGTGAGAGATGAACTTTTTTTTTCCACAGAAGTGGGCAGGCCTGTTAAGTAAAAATCTCTCTTCTCTTCTGCCTCTAGTCAGTATGTTTTTTCCTATATGCCTTACTGCACAAGTGTCCCGCAGGAGGCGTGGGATGACCAATTGCCCATGCCACTGCCTGCAAGCAGGGCAGCTTTTGAAAGTCTCAGTAAAGAGATTTGTTAAAAGCCATCCTATTCCTTCCTCCTAACTTTCCAGGAAGATTTGCAGCTAAGGCTGGTGGAAAAAAAAAAGGGGGGGTGGGGGTTGTCTTTAACACTTCTAGAACTTGCAGGAAAAATGTCTTGGGACTGTCAAATTCAGAATGCAATCATATAGAGCCATATCCAGGAATAATGCCAGATATACACTGCAGGAGAAAAATAAAGACTATTTCCAAAAAATATTCATGCTCATATAGCTTCTTATTTGATTTGTATCTAATATCTGAAAAAACATTAAACATCTGCAGGAAGCATTAGGTACAAACAAATGCAAAATTAAACAGTTATTTTTATAATCCTTAGGCAGTATTTGGCTAAGTCACTACTTGGCAGAAGTTGGTAGCCAGTATCCTTTTAATTTATAAAAACAGGGCAAAATTAGTAAACGAAATCACATTACGTAATGGTATGACAATGCCAAGTGTACTATTGGTGAGAAACTACATGCCTTATTCCACTTTATTGCTTGCTCAGGTAGTAACGTTTTGCATTAACTGGCTGATAAGATGATGTATCGCAATATTAGCACAAAGTCAGTCAAAATGTGGAGCATCAATTTACAAAAAGGTATTAATTATGAAAATGCAGTAGAGACATTCCATATTCCTTTCTCCATATATTGGTGTTGTTATCTCTCTAAATAAACAGTCACTAATAATATTTGAACTTGAATCAAGCAGAAATTACATATAGCATCATCCATCTGTTGCTCTAGCTCTTGCTTAACACTAAATAGTATAACTATGCCTTTCTCTCACATGCAGAAAGAAAAAAGATTTTGCCAAGGGTCACCCTAAACTGGGTAAACTCTCCTATTTTTAAGAATTTTAAGACAGAACACAGTATTTTGCATATAAAAAAGGAATATATATTTGTTATTTCTACATTTTGAGGAGACTGACACCCAGGTTGTAAGCAACCTACTGTGTGTTCAATAATTTATTTCCCATAAATCAATTAAAAGTTTCCATAGTTGGTAACTTCCCATTACAGTCACACCAGACGTACACAAGAGGTATTCATACCTACATTTTCTTTCTGATATCTCCTGTAGAGATCAGTTATTGTTTTAGTATCTGATGTGGCCATATAATCAACATATTTCTACTGCTAAGAACGTCCAAGGCCCCAATAAATAAGGTTGCCAGGATCGTGATTTGAGGGACATAGTTTATAGCATTAATTCAGTTAAATCACACCCGCATGTTCAATCACTAACTGGATGTTCTGAATAACTACTCAGTCAACACCTTATACCACATGTGGCATTATGTTAAACAGGGCCTTTGAGGCTAAGTAATGTAAGCCACTGTTCTCCAACTTCTGCTAAACATAAATATCCGAGGAAAAAAAAAAATCCTGCTTCTGTACACAGACACTTGAGTCTTACCACATGATTTTATAAGATCACAAGTACCACAGGACACAAATACCTTGCAATGTTTTCTTAGTTGTCCTTATAACATCTCTATGTGGTAAAAAGAGAAGCAGGAACATATTTTGCAAATTCAGAATTAAGATCCAGAGAAACACTACTTCCCAGAACCACAGAAGTACTTAACTCCTGTTGGGATTTTGGGAACTGCCTGATACCACATAAAAAGTAGAATGACGAATTAGAAACAGAATTATTGCCTAACATGCTAACTAGTAAGCGCCATATTTGTGAAGGGACTCTTTATGAGGGAGGATAGTGATAGGACAGGGGGTAATGGTTGTAAACTTTAAAAAGAAAGGAGGTTTAGATTAGATATTAGGAAGAAATTCTTTACTGTGAGGGTGGTAAAGACACTGGAACAGGTTGCCCAGAGAAGCTGTGGATGCCCCACAATTTGGAAGTGTTCAAGACCAGGCTGGCTGGGGCTTTGAGCAACCTGGTCTAGCAGGAGGTGACCCTGCTCATAGCAGGTAGGTTGGAACTCAATGATCTTTAAGGTCCCTTCCAACTCTAGCCATTCTATGAGTCTACATTGTGTTTTTACTGAATCAAACTGTCATGTGAGTTCATTCTAGAAGAATACTATGGATCTTTTTGCAAGCCTAAAAAGTTTAGGTTTCTACTCCACCTGAATGCCATCTGCTAGTTAAGGCCAATTGCTAATCTGACACATCCTGAAGAAAACTGCATAGACTGTACATATTGAGCAGTATTCACATGTGCTAGTGACAGAGTCTCACAGGTTTATCTCCTAACAGAAAAATACAAATTTTATAGTGGTTTTTGACATTCTTGTTTATATATATTTTATCGTTTATTGGATATTCTCTTGTTTATATATACTTTATCAATTATTGGATATTCAATATAAAAAAAATCTCTTTATTCATCTTCTCAAACTTCAACTCTAGATAAAAGACCTGTTCAGAATTTAGATCTCTTCAAGAGACAACTCTGAAACTCACAGGGCAAATTTGGTATTTATATATTTGCCAGGAAGCCTTTCCTCAAGCAGTATCCCAGACTGTTCTTTTACCAAATCAGAGGTAAATATGACAATATAAACTTTCCAAGAGCTAAGATTCTTGCCCATCAAATTAGACTAGAATTGTCTCTAATAATACATTATCTTACATCAATGTATCTTTACTCCACTACAGATTTTCCTGTCAAATCTCACCATCACTACTCCATGACCATTTCCTTAAAAGTAACACACAAAGATGCTCTTGTCCCAGGTAGCAGTCAATTTGCTCCACATTAAAATGAGGGACTTATATTTTAACACCTGCTCAGCTGTGGTAGTAAGCTGAAATGTTTTTTATTCCATATTCTTAACAACATGTGCAGCAGTTAAACAGAATCACTTTTTAGATATTAAAGCAAACAAAAATATATTTCCTATTAACTGAATCTTCTTTAAGGTGTTTCTGAACTTAGGAACAAGTCATCATGCAATCAGAATAATATTAAAATTACTAGATATTATTATCCACATCAAAAAAACCAAAAACCAACCAACCAACCAAAACCATCAACCCACACACATTCCGTGGAACTAAAATGGAATCACTTGCCTCTCGTCAGACATAACCTGCCAAGCTATTAATTTGCACTTTGAAGGCTTGCATTTGCTCAATAACTGACCTGCACATCACAGTCTTAGCATGAAAAATGGCTTTCAAGCTCAGCTGCCTTCTAAGTGCCATCCATCATCAGAAGAGACAGATCATTCCCTTTACAGCTGGCTACTTTGCCAAATTCTTCTGGCTCTGTTCCATCAGTCACACCCACGTCACCCTGGTGAAAAGCAAACCCTAGCTCTGTATCTCGCTCTGTCCAAAGTGCGTTATGAACAGCAATTACCATATGATGCCATTTATAAGGAAACTGAGGTGGAAAGACAGCTCTATCACTTACCAGCCTCCTGCTCCCTGCACCAGTCAGTAGTTCACAGGGGGCAGATAAAGGCAATCTGTGAACTTAAAACAGGAGGAGAGTTGAGCTGGGAATATACCATATTTTGCATAGCAGAGAACCATAAACAAACTGACAAGCAGAAGGCTGACCTTTGGAAGCCCTTCTAAAAACAGCCATAGGCACACACTTGTCACTGATACAAAACACCGAAAGAGTTGTTACTTGCTGTCCCAGGACACAGTCTTACAGGATGATCTAATAAGGCTGTTTTGGTTTCCAATAAGGCTTCTTCTCTGCAGTTTGTTTATATTCAAGAATTTTAAAATCAAAACATCCACACTTTCGCAGTACAATGAATAAATTGTGGAGAATATTTGCAACTAGAAAACAAAATGAAAATGCCTCCAAACCTAGCATTTGTCTACCAATTACTTCCCACAGACCCTACAAAAGGATCCGTCAGGTTACACCTTCACCCATAATGTCCTGCGAGCAGAGTTCATTTTGCTGTAGGATACTGCTACAATCCAAATCACAAAACCAGCAGGATTCTGCACAACAATCAACAGGCATTAAAACCTAGATGCATCCTAAGGGGGCTAGCTCCTTTCGCTCCCTTTTCCTCCCCAAGGAAGAGGGAGAATAAAAGAGAGAGGTCATGGGATTATCAGCTCATTGTCCAAACCCAGCCCAGAAAATGAGGGACATTTAGAAGAGCCTTTATTGCCTTTTCTAACTGGATATGTAAGATGCTAAGGAGGAAGATTATGGTCACTGCTTCCCTGTTTGTGTTTTGTGTTCAAAACAGTGCAATCACTTTCTGTGGAGAAGCACAGCCAGCTGGGGTCAGTTCTTCTCACATTCCCTTTACATTCCAATTTAATTCTTGTAGCCACCAGCATGCAAAGCATTTCATAGTAAGTTAAGGATGACTAGACCTCTTTGGGTCCATTTGCTTTTGTGCCACGATCTGGCTGTCTCTGTGACACACACCATTAACCTGCTTTGTGAAAATGTGGCAGGAGAAATTTTAAAAGATTATCCTTAAAATGAAGATTTTTATTTTTTTTTTAAATGGCCTACCACTGGAAATGCATACATCTGAACTTGTTTTCCTCCTTTTAAAAGATATGACCAAACCACATTCCTCAGACATATATGACTACATCTTAAAATGTTATTGCACTATGTTGCCAAACACAAACCTACTGTGCCAGCAGAACACAGAGAAGTCCCACATGTCCAAGGGATTCTTGAGGCCTCAGCACAACAACAGAAACCTATAGCAACCGCTAGAGATATAGCACACTATACTATGCAGTCAAATAGCCAAAAGCAACTACAGGAGCACTGGGGTTTTTTTTTGAGGAAGGGACTACACTTAATTGCCCTTCACCCCCAAAGCAAGGTGTTTTCAGCATCTCATTTCTTATCTGGAAATCAAATGACAGACAAGAAACCAGCTGGTGTACATCCTAACATGGTCCTTCAGCCTCCCCTCCTCACTGATATTTCAGAGGGAACACCACACTCTGTCCACCAGCCCTACACCTCCAGCAGCTGCAGCAGCAGCCACTGCTTATGTTTTACTTATACATGTAGGAAGAGCTCCAGGCACTGAAGAACTCTTATGTGGCTGATGTGGCTGCTCTAGGGAATCTTTCCCCAATTAGCAGAGGCAGACATCACCAAAAGGTTGCTGCCAGGGTAAATGCGCAGCATTGGATAGGCCCTTTCTCATCGAAGTCCTCTGCTGAAGATCTGATCCAAGCCTTCACCTTGCCTCCAACAAGAACTACTTTTTGACCAATCATGCCCACACTGTTCCACTACAGAACGCACAGTAGTACCAGACCACTAAGTCTTCGATTCCTCCATTCCCATCCTTTTTTACAAACAAAGCAGTTCATCAGCTCCCACATGAAGTGGACTTCTTACCAGGCGCCTTCCTGACACTCTCTGGCTACACCAGTAGTGGTCTTACGCCTATCCTTCATGAACCACAGTAACAGATTGATCAGTATGCCACAAAGTGGTTCCCCCCCCTTCAACCACAGATAAACAGTTGTCTTTGAATTGATGAAAAATTGCAAGATGAAAATTATGTTAAATTATAAAGTTAAGCTATCCAAAAGCAGAGAGGGTAACCTCTGGGTTTTGACACAAAACCCTACTCTGAGCCATGCCTCAAGCTCAGCAGACTCAGTCTATGTTAAACTAATTGCTTCCAAATAATTAAATTCCACTGCAAGTGGGGCTAATGTATGCTACTTCGGACTAATTACTAACTTGGTTACAAAAGTAGGGGTTTTGTTTCCCCAAAAAAAAAAAAAAAAAAAAAAAAAAATATTAAAACTGAGAATTTATTCTTTAACACTCTCAAGTTGCCTGGCAGGTCTAGTGAAGGAACCCTTCTATCCTGGTAATGCGATTGCAGCAGAAAATTCAAGGCTAAATCAGTCTTGTTTTTTCTGCATTTGTTTTGCATTTCGTATGATACACTAATTGAGGTTGTTAGTTAATGACTTAAGTACAGGAGTTAGTAGAGTTGTGTCTTTCCTTTGAGAGAACCAAACTTAAATCTTCCCTAAATATAACAGAATAATATAGAGTAACACGTAAAGGTTCTAAACTCGGGTGAACAACACTCCTGTGCTCATTGTGTCAAGGAATATTTCCTATTCCTGAGTTGCATACAATGAAAAAAAAATCATCAGGCGATTGAATTTATTAAGCTAGTCAGACGTTTATCACCTTGTCATTACATATGCTATAGTACATTCAGATATCCAATGGGTGAACATAACTCATGTTAAACTAAGTCTGGTACAGTGAAGGCTTCTCTTGTGGTAAAAGCATCTGAATCTATACCATGGCCAGGAAAATTACTTCCTTTTTCACTCCATACAGGCTCCACTATTTTTGCTCCCTACTTTAGATCAGTGCTACTACCAACGTGTAAAAATAAAAAAAAATAAACAAAAATGTTGGGGTTATTATACCCTTAAGTAACAGGTTTCTTTCCCTTCTGACTTGAACATAGTAAGCATCCAGTATTACTCTGTAAATTAATACATAAAACAGAAGGAAAGAGGCAAAGCAAACAAAACCCTGCATTAATCCCACAGGTAGTGCTAAAGATGACAAGACAGAGCTTCAGATTAACGCCACTTATAGTATATTAGCCTAGCACTATGAAACCATAAGATCACATCAGCAGACCAGGGTTTGTTCAATAAACAAACAAACAATCCACAAGGCAGTTTTTCATTAGATATTTGGCATGCTAAATGAGAGTAATAAGGGAGTATAAGGGAATATAAACAACAGTTTTCTATTCATCCCCTTTATTGGGAAAGAAGAGAGAATACACTGGATGAGTACTCACTGTAACTAAACAAATCTGACAATTTCCATAATGCAAGCACTAAAATTTGGAGGTTTATTTTTAGGCAGAAAGGCAAAAGAAAAAAATTGAAAAATAAGTGAAGCTCATACAGACTCTTTTACACAAAGGCTGACTGTCCCACGTGACAGGCACAAGCAGAAAGGAACCATTTATATCTCTCTGTCACTAACGATCACAGCTGAAATGTATCTTTAGGAGCCTGATCTGAAGCTCAGAAGACTTTCAACACACTGCTCATTCTGTAGAACTTGTATTTCTGGATTCTTTTTTATATCTCCCAATTTATGCAATAGACCAACTTAATCTGAGATGCTAGAGAATGCCAGAGTGAGGGCTGAAGACACACTGAATGCTACCTTGAAACACCACCTCTTTATAGACAAGAATTAGCTGTACATATTAAAAAAAAAACCCACCACCAACAACAAAAAAAAAACCAAAACCAAATAAAACCAAAACAACTTGCGCAATCCCAGCAACTCCTGTTTACACAAGACTTCCATTAAGCTAAGAGGCCAAAGCTTACAATTTGTGTCATGTCATCAGAGCATCCAGTTATTTTTGCTTTATTTCTCAGAAATATTTTAATCAAGAAACTTCAGCAGCAGCTATGATACTTTGCACAATCCAGAGCATCATTTGTTGCAGAGCGTAACTCCCCACTCAGACTCTGATAGCACAGCCCATGCTGGTTTCATATTGCTCATGAAACACGTGTCCTCCCACCCCATACTCCTTTATTTAAATAATCACAAGCCTCATACCTGAAATGCAACTATATTCTTGCAACATAAACCATACAGATTAAAATCAACTACATCTTCACAGAATCATAGAATCACAGAATATCAGGGATTGGAAGGGACCTTGAAAGATCATCTAGTCCAATCCCCCTGCTGGAGCAGGAACACCTAGATCAGGTCACACAGGAAAGCATCCAGGCGGGTTTTGAATGTCTCGAGAGAAGGAGACT
Source organism: Nycticryphes semicollaris (assembly GCA_013400055.1). NCBI lineage: Eukaryota > Metazoa > Chordata > Aves > Charadriiformes > Rostratulidae > Nycticryphes > Nycticryphes semicollaris. The sequence goes on from VXBJ01001566.1 coordinate 36,944, forward strand.
CCACAACCTCTCTGGGCAGCCTGTTCCAGTGTTCTGTCACCCTCACTGTGAAGAAGTTTTTCCTTATATTTAAGTGGAACCTCTTATGTTCCAGCTTGCACCCCTTGTCCTATCATTGGCCATCACTGAGAAAAGCCTGGCTCCATCCTCCTGACACTCACCCTTTATTAAAGGTGTTTGTAAGAAAGTCAGATAACCAAACAAAAATATAGTGGTACTTAATTTTGTGGCTAACTCTTGCTATGTCTTCACCAGGAATAAATCCATTCTCACCTACTTGTGTATTTTTAGCACATAAAGTGCTCGTCAAGCTCTAAAAGGGATCTCCCCTTCCCAAACCCTTGTACCACAGCCTGAATTTAAATCAGTAACCCAAACAGCAAATCTTAACCAGAGAGTCCTACCAATTTCAACCTACCTGGCATTTGACCAGGCCACTGACCCTTGCTTCTTACAGTACAGTTCTTGTCCGTGTACAACAACTTGAATGGAAATGAAACAAACTGAACAAGTACAACAGAAGTTCAGAAGACTAAGTTCTTAAGCACTACACTTCCCTAAAACTGCCATGGTAAAACAGCTAGATTTCAGTTCTTTCTGAAAGCCAACAAGAGCAACATTACTCTTAATAGACATATCATCTAAAGCGCTGACAAATGCCCAGTGGAGCATTGAAATAAAAGTGAAGAAATAGATGAAGTAAGCAGCATATGAAGTTAAGCATATGAGGCCATATGGCCAAAGTTAAATATTTTGATGTCTAAATACCCATCATAGCTTTATTCAAACATCAGACTCTTCCCATTTTAGAGACATTAGATCCTGAGACCATTCATAACTGCAGAATTTTTCCACTGATTTATATGGACAGTGGTCAGTCAATGAATTTTCTTGACAGCAGCATGACATTTCAAAGCTGCCTTTCACCACAGAGCTGCCTGTATTTTCAGAACAGACTGTATATTTCATTTATACATGCACTCGGCAATCACAAAACATTCCAAAACACTTCAGAATGATTAAGACAAGTTTTATGTAACCATCAATATCATTTTATTTCCAGGTTTGCTTCTGTTTAAAGAGTTCTAAAACTTCACTACACTGAATATAAAAAGTTAAACATTTACATCTCAGTTGACAATAATCTCGTAGTAAATTATTGAAGAATAATGAAATAGCTGATGTTCCTATCAGCAAGGGTTATGCTACCAAATACATGTAGCTAGTTTTTTACGGGGCAATAACTAATGATCACTGCCATACACTGTACTTTATGTCTCCATAACACTGGCTGTCATAAACATCTTTTAGTAGAAAGCTGCAATACAAACATTTATAAAGCAGATACAATATGCCAGGTTAACCATTAATGCATGATAATTGCTAATACAGAGCCATATGCTGAAATTTTCTCTCTCTTTACATCTAACTTTTACAACGTCGGCAAATCAGAGAATGCATAGCCCACAGCCTTCCAGAATTGCTTACTGAACAGAAAACTGGAATCAGCTGCCAGTTCAATTGTTTTTACAACATTCTAAATAAAACAAAGGAGGTCTATTGCCCTGACTTGTGAAAGAGCTCTAATGAATGCCAATTATAAGAGCAATTAGGGGATCAAATCTAACATCAGAGGTTTCTCTGTACGATATTAGCTCAACGACTTTTTTTTTTATAAGCTAATTAGTCATGGATGTTGAACAAGAAACAGATGATCCAAAAACAATGATTCTGCAAAAATGTTTGCTGTCAAATCTCATAAATAATTTAATCCCTATAAACGATTTAAAAAAAAAAAAAAATCTCCAATAAGGGAAATAACCCTAGCCTTCCAAAAAGAATTCTGTTTGTGACTGTCAAATCCTTCAACCGTATTAACAGTAACAATTTATGAACAAGAATATATGAAATATTCCAAGCAAGAGAGACTTCTCCGTAGGTCATATGTGTTCAGTATTTACCAATATAGCCTTGGCAGAAGCTATGTTGTTAATCAACTACAAAATCAATCTGCAGGGATTGAACACCAGGATGACAAAGAATTCCGCCATAAGATAGTTAAGTTGCCTCTTTCTAAAAGAGCAGGAACAATAGCACTCAGAATTGGATGCTTCAGTTGATAATTCCCTGTACAAACAAGGCAACCCTGGCCACCAGCATAGCCCAGGAGAAGAAAAAGACTAAGTATTTTTGACAACTGACCCAGAAGTCTTCTGTCACATCAGTCCAGTTTAAGGCCCTGTCCTCTTAAAAACTGAACTATACAATGTGAGGGACTACCTCACATTGTAGATGTACATCTCACGTGCAAGGTTTAAGCCTTGTAAATAATCACTCAGAGTTGCAAAGCGGCAGAATAATTTCTCTGCGATCCTAATTGGGATCCCTTACATCTTAGGCGTAATGACAGTATGCAACTGTGTAATGACAGACCTTTTCTATAGCCTGTTGCCTCATTCAGCACACAAAATGGACTCTGTTCACCAAATGGGCAACTTGTTTGATGTTACATTGTAAAGCCTGCTGCATTGTTTACTGCAAACTCCTCAAAGCAGAGTCTGAAGACAGAGGATGTTGACTGGAGAAAACTCTATGGCAGCTCTCACCAAAAGGCTTTGTGGCCCACAAACTTCAATGTATGTCAAAACTCAATTTCAAAAATAGTGCTGTCTTCGTTTTACATTTTGTCACTATGGCTATTCAATATTATCAAAAAATATGGAGGTCCCAACCTGAAATTATCATCATCATAAAACACTTAGCTGCCTACTCTAATTAGAGGTAGTTTAAACTCAGCTACACTTGAGTACTCCAACTGATTTGCTGTGGGTGCAGTGAACCCACAGAAAAAATTAGAGAAATTATCTGCCAAGAAAACAAGTGTCTAAAATGTGGAATACTTTACGCTCAAAGCAAGCTGCCCTTGATTTCAGGTAGGAGAGTCTGCACTTCCCTCAATTCAGAGCCAATAGCTAGAGTGAAGTCTTCCTAACATTGGTGCAAACCTTACAACAGCATTTTGACCAGCATCAAGCAGGAAAAATGGGGAGAAAAATCACATTCTCCAGAATAATATTTGATTGGTGAAGTTCCATTTCAGGCTCTGAAGAGGGAAATAAATTCTCAAGGACGAAGTTCTGTCTTCTCATCATATGCTAGACTAACCCTTTCTGTCCAAGTCCCTTTCAGCACCTTTTATGTTTGTTCTCCAGTTTGGCTGCATAAATTCCTTTCCTCTTATACCCCATGATTATCCTGGGTCCCAATCCCTCCTCACTTAGGGAAAATGCACACATAGGCTCCTTGGGCATTTTTAGTATCATATCAGTTCATAGTGTCTGCCTTTTTATCAAAAAAGTCTAAATTTTACTGGAACTACCAGCCCTGCATATGATACCTACCTCCTCTTAACAGATACTCCCTCCATCTCACCAAGGGACCTTGCTTTTCTGTTCCCCTCAAAATTACTATCTGATCAAGTACTGGCTCGTAGCTCAAGCTCTCTCTTCCTCCCAGCCTTAAAAATCTTAACTGATGTTATCCTCAGTCTCTTTCTGACTACAGGCCCAGTTTCTCCACTTTGGTATGGAAGAGAGACACAAATGGGGGACAATTAGCAGCCTCTTTCAAATTATCGTGTAGGATTACTCCAGATATGAGTGTGATGAAAATGTCAGTATATACCAACTGATTCTGCAAATTTCCCAAAGTTCAAAGTAGTAGAAAGTACATCCTCCATAATGAATTACTAAGAGAAAAGCGATACTACATGTCACTTATTCATTATTAGCTTTCAGATAAGACATTTCTAAAATTTTAGAACCAGGACCAAAACATTTTAAATTAAAGTTCTAGAGAGTTCTATTTTTTTTACTTTTCTGAATATATTTTTTTTTTCGCTTTAGCAATATAACTCAAATAACAGACCAGAAAAGTTAAAAGTTTCATGAAAGTTGATGTTAAAAGTAGCATTCTGTACTGGAAAGTGTTTGGCAATCTTAGTAAGTAAAATTCTATTGTCTGCATTGATGATGTGCACATACCACTGCTAGCAGAGAGAGAATTCATAACTAAAATTATTATCTAGTCCCAGCTTATTTTGTAGATTCAGTGCAAGATGCTTCTAGAAAAACAAGTACATATTCAATTACAAAAATCAGTCATACAGTCCAATGAAAAAGCAGTTTCTGAAAGCTGCAAAGCGATAGAGAACGAAAATTCATTTTTGAGAAGTCGTAGATGAGACAATGCTGTGATCGTACATTACTGTTCCATCAACAATAGATCTGATTTAAGTGCCTGCCACTCCACCTTTACTCACTGTAGATTATCAGTTGACCCTTTAGGTACACCAATTCCAATGTTTTTATAACCATATTCTTATCCAGCTTTCTAAAAATACAAAAGTGCAGTGTGATAATTTAACCAAATTCCCAAGACAAACAAGAGGGTAATGTGCACAGTTTACAAGTGTTTTTTTTTCAGTACCTAGTTTGAAGTAGTAAAAAAAAACCAAACACACCATTGTTTGCCTTCTGTTACAAAGTAAATAATTTAAGTAAATATTTTCTCTTTAGCATTTTCACATATTTGAAGCATTGCGTATTTCTGCTTTGTAGAAGTATCTATTCTTAAAAATATTACAGCTGTGTTTGTCTGCAAATTGCAGCCCAACTACCTGAAATACACCAAGGCTAGACCTCCCTCACATTTCCATTCTCCCAAATTGACATTTTCCTTCCATTTGGCACACAGAGCAAGTTCAAACTATTCCATTCAATTCATCTATTTAATTCAACGATTCTGGGAGCATGTTTAGTTACACATGTACACATACCTTTAAAAAAAATACCAAGCCATAGAGAAACCACATCAAATCCTTAGGTTACTACTTATACAGAGGGTGTCCAAGACAAGCATCAGGCAATACAGATAGACCTTTTTTACATGAACCCTCAGCCTTCCTCAGCCTAACATAAAAACTTATGACACAAGTGCTAGAAAATCTATCACAACTTTAACAGTAATACCTGTAGAGAAGTTACAAGATTCTGATTGCGCTCGTGTACTAAGAACAAGTGATGTAAAAAGAGTGAGACACTGCACCAAGAAATATACAATTAAACAGAGAGGGGCAGTAATAAACAGGCACAATATGGAAATTAGATTTCCATGCATTGCCTTTTAACATCCCATTTGGAGCTGATGCCAGGAATCTTTGAATCTTAATCAACTCATTCGACCTCTGAAATTTCACACTGTTTACGACCACCTTATGTTAAACACTCTCCCACTTCTGAATTGTCTTAGAGTGTATTAAAGCATGATAACATGACTATGGAGGTATTTCTGGAACAGAATGGTATCCCATAAGGTGTACTTAAAACAGACGTTGATGAGCTCAGATCTGTCTGCTCCCATCGTCTGTATGATCCATAAGCAAGTTCATAACTTCAAGCATGGGACTGTACAATGTTTCTCGATTTAGAAGACTCCTAACAGAATCACAAAAATTGTCATTATTTGTATTTCTGCTTTTTTCCTACTTCTTTACTCTTATTAAACCCCTGCTATCCATGTTATACTGCTACAATCAGTGTTAGGGTTCAAAAACAGAACTAAAAAGAAGTTCATGAAACAAAATACCACATCCTCTATTAAAAACTGTTGCAGCAATTTAAAAATATCAATTTCAGCAAAAAATGTTTTGTACGGTGTAGCTGTATGTTCTCCAGCAAACCTTAGGTCTGTGGCCATGAATAAACAATTCAAGTAGTAGTAAAAAAAGAAAACAGAACCAAGTTACTTTGGCTTTGCTACTTTACAAATCAAAATCATACTGAGGTACAACCCCCACACCACCATCCACCTTTACAAAACCACAAACTACTCAGATTCATCTTAATAAAAGCAACTCCTTAAATGAATCACAACTATTTAAGAATTGTGTTAGCCTGTTAGTAATTGTGGACTGTACATAATAGTGTACTCGCTACCTAGGATGGAAGGATACTTCTGTTACTCCTAAATTATAAAGTACGGGACTGCAAATTCCAGATTTATAAAAAACAAGTCTTCTCCTTTTTTAGGGACTGACTTCAGTATTTTACTGAAGCTTACAAATACGACAAGCCACTTCAGGTCTGCACCAAAATTAATCTGTCTAAAATTCAGTGAGAGGAGTTCTCAGTAGTCTTTGTAATCAGGCTCCTTTGGGCTGGTTAAAATTAAGTGACTGAAACAGACTGCTTGTCACACCTACCAAATAATTTTTAAAAGTAGCCAGGAACAAGGTGATCAAATATTAAGTCAATAAGATGCTTCACATACCTTTTATCAGTATGACTAGCTGAACTGCAGGTTAAAATGTAGATACCTTTAAAGTTACCTAGAACCCTTCATTTAAACAAGTTCAAGAATTAACCCCCTTTGTGAGACTTGAAACACCAACAGAGCACAAATACATTCCATTACCCAGAGGAGGTAGGGAAACATTGTGCTAGACAATAAAACATTGTAGGCCTGTTTCATGGCAGGTGTCCTTAGGGCACTAGACAGATTCGGATCCTACACAGATGCAAGTCTGTTTTCTGAAATAAAGATAATTCTGGAAAGTAAAAAAGCCCATGATGTATATTAATGGTAATCACTAATGTGTCATCTGCCCATCTAGGATACAATATGCAGACAAACTTAAATATTTACTGTTTCCAAGAAATAAATATAAACGCAAGGTTTGTCAACAGCTTAAACTGTGGACTAAATGGATGCAGATGCAGGAATTTTAAAGGAAAAACCTTTATTTCTCTGGTACCAATTTCCCAGCTTGCCACTTCAAAACAATTTATTCACTAGTGCAGTTTAAGCTTGGGGTTGATTTTAAACCACAAAGAGAACTTTCTGCACATTCTTCACATTTTCAATCCAAACCTCTGTACAATCACATGTATTCTCCATTCACAGATATCATGACAGTCATAATGTGTATTTTAGGACTGGAAAAGCAGAAGAACACTGCACTGCCAGTTGTGACACAATTAGTACAATACTATTATTTCAAAGTCCAAGACATTAAGTATTAATGTGTTGCATTCACAACAAAAACCCACTAAGATTATTGCTATGACAGAAGTGTACATCACAGATTTTTTTTCACTTGAATGGTTTGTTCTCTCATTGAACTTGAAAACAGGAAAAAACATACTTCAGGCATATTTGCCTTAATAGTTAGCATAAATCTCCAGAAAGGTTTGCAGAAACTTGTGATATCATCACACTTCAATCTTGGAGTCCTACTTATTACTCAAGTAAGTAGTGTATTCCAGTAAAAATTAGACATAGCGTTTTCTTCAGGACATTGTATTTCTCATCACAGAAGACAAGAGAACAATAATAGGAAAAGCCTCCTTTGTAAAACATACTAAGTATTAAAAAAAATGACAGGAGGTTTAAAAATGTCCTGTTACATGACATCATTACAATGCACCAGATGAAGGGAAAAACAATTTTGAATAGTATTCATCTTTTGATCCAAAGGAAAGTACAAGATCTAATTTAATCCAAGAGGTTTTGGTACATTTTTATCACCTACAATCTGCATCATACTTTAAAAACCCATTATAAGTCTGGAAATGTGGAGAGTCAGAGAGTCATCATAGGAAAAAAAATATTTAAGAAATGTGGTAGAGGTTGAAATTGCATCCTTGGTTAAAATTGCAGAGTCAGACCTGCAATGGCAATGCAGTAACATTTCTATCAAGAAAGCTATAAAAGAGACAGACGTGAAAGTAATCCAGTGTTTATGAGTCAGATCTATTTCTTGTTAACGCCTGTGGAAGAACAGATAGGGTACAGTGACCAAGTTAGCCAATATTCCTTCAAATTTTGAATTATTGTTTGCATCAATTAACTTATCAACTTCTGCAAATGAACCAGAAGGTGCACAAAGACACAAGCATACAGATTCAATGCAAAAACAAAAACACTGAAGTGATATTGCAGAAATTCACAAATGGAATCAGGGACCAAGTCCTGTATTTGGAAGGTTAACAAAAACATGGTGGAGAAATGGAGGTATAAAGGGAATAATGGAAAATATTAAAAAAAAAAAAAAGACAATAAGCAGCTGAAACAGGCAACAGAAGAAACAGAAGAAAACACGTGGAAAAAAAAATGTTTTAAAATTTTATCCAATTAAAAAGAACCACAAGAAGAAAAGAAAATCCCTCCAAGCATAGGTAAAAAAATTAATAATCAGCAAACATTAAGCAACAAAATTAATACATGGAAAATCTACCAAAAGCTACAAGCACAGTTGATGAAGCAACCCTGGGAAGTTTCCCAGTAAAAAGATCCTAAAATTCTTTCATGTTATAATAACCTTCAAAGCCTCTAGACAGACATTACTACATCGTTGTTTGCAAGGGACAGACAGCAGAGACAACGAACAAGATTTCCAATTCTGTTAGGTTTTGTTTTAATTTAATTTATAGAGCATGCTAAAGGCATATGAATCCATAAAAACCCCACAAATGTAAATAAATAAAAGAAAAAAAAAAAAGGAACAGCTTCAATCTGAATCTTACGCATACAGAGAAAAGGGCCATTTAGAACACTGCTGAACAAAGAATATTGAAATGACATCTCAAAAATAACAAGCCCAACTCTTATTAAAAATACACACAGAACACAACCAAACATGCTATCCAGTCTAAAGCCATCCAGGTTTTTGAAAGAATTTGCAAGAAAAATATTATCTGCAAATTCCAGGAACATATGGATTGTGTAGAATTTCTGCAGACCAGAAGACATCTGCAGCAAACTGAGTATTCCTATAAAAAAAACAGGCAGGCTATGGAACACTGAAGAGACTTTGGCAAAAAAAAACCCAAACAAACACACAAACAAATATACTATACATGTATTGGATGTCTCATGCCAATTCTGCTAAAGCACAACTGAGTAAAAGATTGCGTCTACTGAAAAAGCTGTCTGAAGAGGGCTAAAATGAAAGTTACAAAAAACAAGAATGTGATAAAATGTGACAAAAATAGAAATAGAAATAATAAATAATAGAGATGACTGACTGAACTGCATGAGCATGATAAAAAATGACATTAGATTTCAAAACATTGTGCACCTGTAAAGCCACTCCAAAATGAAGTGCTGTAAGGGTTTCATCCATTATGACAAGGTTTAGTGAATAAAATTTTAAGAGCAAGAAATAAAAAAATAATCTTTTTGTCAGGGGTTTCATTACAGGTAGCTGTCACTAAAAATTAGCAGACTTCAGGTGATAAGCAAGAATCCATTGTTTCTGCCACATCATTCTCCAATCAGCTACATGTCATCTACAGGAACTATAATGTCGATCTCTCTTTTCTAACCACTCATCAGATTTTGTGAAACGTGTTTAAAAATTTTCTTGGAGCAAGCCAATAAGTTCCAGAATCACTGCCAAGGCGAGAGGCAAAATGAAAAATGGGATTATTCTGCTACAGCCCAACTCCAATAGAGAAGAAGAAATAAAAAATAATTCCACTAGAGTTGAAAATACTCAGTTTAAATGGTCTGCCTTCATTTTCAAGATCAACCAGTTCCCATTCTATAGAGATCAGTATTCACCTAATTCTAATGCAATAGCATAATACAGTAGTATTAAATAAAAAAAATAAAAAAACCCCACTCATAAATAGGTGGAATATGGGACCAAAATTCTGCAAATTAACTTCAGACACTTCCAAGTAGTTCCGATGAAGGACCCTCATAACCACACAGAGAATGAAATTAACACTATGGCTATGATTGGAGTGCCATAAAAATACATACTTCTTGCCATGAAATTCCATCTACACAATGGAGAGCCTCATGATTAACATGATGCAAAGTACATCACCATAAAGGTTAGATTAAGACTTTCTTGCTTATTTGTAATGGAGAGAGCACGGAATCCACAGTACTTATTTTCTGCAAGTGATAAAAGATTATTATGCTACTAGCAGTAATTTGGAAAGAAAATCATGAACCCCACTTTTTTAAGTGGTTACCAGGACCAGTCAAGGAAGTCCGCATTTAAAAAAAGATCAAGAAAACAAAATTTAAAAGTTCTCAATTTCTTCAATTCCTGTTTCTTTTCTGTTATTATTTAATGGATAAAATAAGTGTTCTGTGGTATTCAGAAGTCAATGCATTCTCCATTTTTAAGGAAAGGTAAGGGCAAAGAAAAATAAAACCAAAACCTTTTGTGTTTTTTTCTGATAGAGCTCAGCATTAAAACAAACCTTCTTAATACACAGGCCTAGGAACCTGAATTTATGACAAAGTTAAATAAATTTGATATAGTAACAACAAGCTTTATGTTTTTCCACAATACAGCACTGTTTATCCTCACTGGTTAAAGTGGCTGTCCCTTGAAGAGTATAAAACTACATCAGTGAAGGCCAGAAAGAGACTGTTTATACAGATGAACCTGTTCTGCTCAGGTCAGTGATGAACTACACTGCAAGCAGTAAAAAAACCTGCACACATTGAACCCAAGGTTTACACCTCAGCTTCTATCTACTTCGAAAAGCAACTTTATTATATTTTACACTGTTACTCCACAGTCAGACTGGATCTATTTCTCCTACTTCCTAGTTCTTGGTCATATTTGACCCATATAGTTCCCAATGCCATATCTGAAGCCAGCACCCAAAGAACGGCAGTTAAAGGGTGGACAGGGATAGAGAAAGGTTCCAACCACCATTTCAGCAGCACCATTGCTATTTCAAACAACAGAACTATGGTTTGAGTGGCCAAACCAAGCATACTCTGAGAAATCAAAGCACAGACATAGCAGAATTCATACATCTGTAACAAGAAATAATCAGTAACCACATAACTGCAGTCATTCACAATGCAGTTTTTCACATATCAGCTGTTGCACTAGCCCTTACTTTGCCACGTATACCTATAGGTTTTCCTAATATCCACATGCCAGGGCAAACTCAAATGACTGACACATTTCTAGATAAGTGAAAAGACAGGACAGAGCAGAGAGCACTCTGTCTACCCTTCACCCCTCAACAGTGTAAAAGCCTGAGCGTACAGTTAATAAATCGTCATCTCCAGATGTTACAAATACGTGTTTGAAATGCAACATTTCTTTAAACATCTTACCTTGTAAAACTTTCCTAGGTACATTGTGAAATGCAAGTTTCAGAAATCTGTCAAGTTATGTGAAGATTCAAAAGAAAGCTGCCAGCTGAGAAGAAATACATTTCATTTTACCTTACACAAACAGTGCCTGGGTCTTGGATTTGTATCACATCTTCTGAAATGCAGCTGAACCTAATATACAATTGAACACTGCTATCTGGGAGGTGGGGGAGGACCATGAACAAACAGGATCAAATTGCCCAGAAGTGCATATGCCTCGCAGGAGGCACCAGAAACACTACAATAAATAACATACACAAATAATCTTCAGGAGCATCTGGCAAAATTCATATAATGAATTCAAAATATTCAGAGCAATTATTTCCTGCCAACCACTTATTTCTTTTAGAACTGAGATGCTTAGCATTTTATTATGTTTTTTCCTGTTGAGGCATATTTCTTCAGTAGTTTGACTTCCCCCCCCCCACCACCACCACCACCATTTGACTAAACAACTAAGAACTTTATTCAGCAAAAGTAACTTCCAGTTGACCTAGCAAATGGAATTGATTTGGATTAAATAGCAACAGACTATTTCAGTGTTTAAGCAGTCATGGGTATGCCAGTAACATAACACATCTCAAATGTATTCCACTGGTCTTATTAAGTACACTTTTATTTATCTTTCACTAAACATCTATTTTATGGTCCATTTCTTCATACCGTTACAATGTCAAAAAACTTGAAATCCCGAATTGAAAAGCACACAGAGCCACAACACAGATAATTCCCTGAGTAAGAACTACATAACGGACTGCTGTGGAATCATTAGGTTTTATGACTATATGCATATTTACTGTTTTTGCATATTTTACACAACAGATTTGTTACAGTTGAAATCTTTCCCTTCAGGCTTTTTTTAAAGGAGCACATATAGGCATACCCCACAATTGTCTGAGTAAGGCATACCAGAACTATCATCCAGAATTTTTTTGAGGGTGCAAGGGCAAAAGAAAGGACAAGGAAAAAGGAAGGAAAAGGTGTGTATGCAGGAGAGGGAAACTATATCTCTAGTTTAAAGCTGGAAGGAATTAAACTACACTTAAACCAAAAATTTCTTCCATTCCTCAGCTCTTGCTTGCTCAGCTTTTGTTTATTTTTCTGACTTGCTACTCAAAAAGTTCCTAGATCCTAATCAAGCCTAACAATGCTACAGAGGAAACACAACTCCAAAATGGGAAGAGGGAGAAAATCTTATTTAGGAATTCTTCATAAGCCATTAAATTATATAAACTCAGGATATCCTCCACAAACTGTAAGAAAAATGCTACATAATAAAGTACAATATCCTTAAGTTATCAAAATATGACCTGGTTCTGTATTCTGGATGTTGAAAGCTTAGACGATGATTGTTCTGTTTGAGGTGTGCCAGATTCCTCCAGGAGTGGGGTTGGAAAGAAGTTAAGTTTCAGGAAACGTATCACAGATGAGGAAATTCTTAAAAATATCAGAGAGTAAGTGACCAGCAAAGATACCTGGATGCACGAAGTAGATGAAACACGCAGTCTTACCAAAAAGCTGCCATAGGAAGATGCTTTCTACAGCATTTTAAATTGTCACCTTGGCCAGCAAAAGGAGCAACACATGTTCCACTTCATCAGGTCTCAGCTATAAGCATTTCAAAATTATTCACTTCCTGCCCACAATACCACCTCTCTTCTGCATGAGCGCTCTGTTATTTTCTTAATTTGGCTTTGAATAATACTTGTAAACAAATGATGTTGCAACCTTTTTATCAGTTTTTAGTGACTACTCTTCTATCTTTAGAGATCTAAAAGAAAAGATAACATTGCTGTTTTATTTATGAAATTCAGGAATTTAGAACTAAAAAGAACGAGTATGAGAGAAAATTCACATAAAGACATGTTGTACATCACAGAATCACAGAATGGTTAGAATTGGAAGTTCCAGGCCCTCTGCCACTGACAACCTGGTATTCAACACTTCCAGGGATGGGGCATCCACAACCCTGAGCAACCTGTTCCATTGTCTCACCACCCTCACAGTAAAGAATTTCTTCCTAAGATCTAATCTAAATCTCCCTTCTTTCAGTCTAAAACCATTACCCCTTGTCCTATTGCTACACTCCCTGATAAAAAGTCCCTCCCTATCTCTCCTGTAACCCCCATTTAAGTACTGGAAGGCTACTAAAGGGTCTCCTCAAAGCCTTCTCTTCTCCAGGCTGAACAACAAACAAGTCTCAGCCTGTCCTCTTAGGAGAGGTGCTCCAGCCCTCTGATTACCTTCAGATAATTAGCCCTCTCATTATCTTATCTGTTGGATCCACTCCAACAGATCCATGTCCTCCTCATGTTGGGGGCCCCAAAGCTGTAGACAGTACTCCTGGTGGGGTCTCACCAGAGCAGAGTAGAGGGGCAGAATCACCTCCCTTGACCTGCTGGCCTGCTTCTTTTAATGTAGCCCCGGATGCGTCTGGCTTTCTGGGCTGCAAGCACACAATGATGGCTCATGTTGAGCTTCTTATCCATCAACATCCCCAAGTCCTTCTCGTCAGGACTACTCTCAATCCATTCTCTGCCCAGCCTCCATTTATGCAGTGACACATGTGCAAGACCTTGCATTTGGCCTTTCTGAACTTAATGAGTTCACACAGGCCCACTTCTCAAGCTCGTCCAGGTCCCTCTGAATGGCATCCTTTCCCGCCAGCGTGTCAACTGTGCCACACAGCTGGTGCCACTGCCAAACTTGCTGAGGGTGCATTTAATCACAACATCTGTGTCACCAACAAAGATGTTAAACAGCACCAGTCCTAGTAACAACCCCCATGGAACACCACTCGTCACTGCTTGCCACTTGGACGTGAAGCCATTGACTGCAACTCTTTGAGTGCGGCCATCCAGCCAACTCCTTATCCACTATCCGTCTGTCAAATCCATGCCTCTCCAATTTAGAGGCAAGGATGTCATGTGGGACAGTGTCAAACTCCTTGCACAAGTCCAGGTAGATGATGTCAGTTGTTCTTCTCTTATCCATCAAAGCTTTAACTCTGTCATAGAAGGCTACCAAATTTCCCAGTTAACAAAATAATATTTTCTCTTAGGATATCCTTTATCCTATTAGGTTCAAGCTTGGGACAAACAGAAATTTAAAGCTTTAAGAAAGCCTCTGCAAATTGTTCACTAAAGCATGTCAATCTTTTCCAAATCTGAGACTGCATTTAGAATTCACGGTGAAAATTATTCTATGTTTTGAAGACATATAAGATTGAAGGCCATCAGTTATACTGGGAGCAAGCTTAAGTATGTGTTTTAGTGCACACATACTAAGCTTGCCATCAAACACAAAATATTCATATAGAATAATCTATATAAGATACACTGCCTTATTTCTTAATTATGTATTTCAAAGGCATAGCTACATAAAGCATGGTACCGTGCATCGTATTGTTGCTATGTAGTCACCCCCTCCTATACCTCAGAAAATCCAACAACAAAAGAGAAAACCCAAACATGACAATTTTACACTGACTGCTGTGGACAACGACCAGCCATTCCCTGACACATTTATTGCAAGTCTGCAAAGTAAACACACATAACACAGAACACTGCACATTAAAGTAGTTACTCAAAAGTATAGCACAGTATCCTTGCCTTCCTCACAGTAGCAATGTCATTTGTGCAGTAAAATCATTTTTGCTTTCCCAATCAGTACAAAAAGCGAAATAAATACTAGCACTTTTCTAAAAGAAACAATCAACAGTGCTGTCAACTGCACTTCAGCTTCCTGACAGATTACTACGATACCTATGTAGACTGTGATTGCCCTGTGAATTTTCCACGCTGGCAGAATTACCATGTCTGCAGTCATCAGCTGTTTCATGCCATCCCAGTCAAAACCAGTAAAAGGAGTCATTGACCACAGCCAACGTAAATGTACTGACAGGTGTGGATATTACCAATGCAAGCACGTTATTCAGTACTACATGACTGAAATGCCAGTTAATGATTTGGATTCAAGAACTACTCTCCTATCGGAGAAAATTACTAATACAAAAATCACTCTAGCAGTTTAGTAGCTACATTCAATATCCTCAGACATAAAACACGGGGAATGAAACTGAGACATCGGCGAGAAGTATTTAATTTTTAAAGAGAAAACAATAAATAGCTCATGTGCTCTTCTTGTTTACATTTCCTGTTAATGACATACTATTGGTGACAAACGTTTGAGATTGCAAGTCAGTATGACCAGGTTAAAACATGGCTTGTAGTTTCTGCTATCTTTCAGTGCAGAAGCAATAGTCTTTGAGAGAACTGAAGCTGGGAACTATGAAGTTCCCAAGTGCCTTCTCCCAGACTGGCTGGTTTCCTCAGAAGTATGATTTCAAACCTGTGGGGACTAAGGCAGAAATAGAGCTCCCATCACAGCATGGGAGGGGAAGGTAGGTTGTAGAATCATTTTTACAAGTTGGAATGCTTCTAGGTGAGTTCTTTTGGTCTCAAAAAACCCTAATATGCTTTTTAAAAATAAAATTAAAAAATAATTTAAAAAAAAAGGGTAGATTCAACTTTGGAAAGTTGCAATAAATTATAAGGAGAGCGAGCAATTTAATGAGAATCCCATTTTTTTTAAGTGACTGTGTAATAAAATATTATTTTCTTCAAAACTTACCTTCCCAGCCATGGACTTTGGACCAGCCCAATTTGTTTTTTGTCTTTTAGCTTACCAGTACAATATACGACACAAAAGCAAGCATGAAGACAAAACCAAACTGCTGCTGAGGACAAAACCAACTACAAACTTTCGTTACAGGAAAATGTATGAAGCCCTGCATTGGTAATTACACAAGCTGTTTCATCCAGTTAGGTGAAATCTGGAAATTATCTCTTTCAGGAACATTAGCATTATACACACTAATGTCACAGTTTAGCAATGTTGACATACTACATTTCACACCAAAGAACACAGCAGAAGCAAACAATTAAATGCAATTACTGTATGGCACAGAAAGATAAGAGAATTAGCAAAGCTCCAGCTGCAAAATTTGTTGGAAAAGTGTTTCTTCCATTCTAAGCCTATTTGCACAACGGGATAAATTGAATATTAATACAACATATAACTTACAAAATCACTAAAGCAATTTTTAGGCTGCTTGAATCAAGAAAAAGATTGCAGTAATCTCAGATGTTAAAGACCTTTGTGTTTACAAATCCGCAGTATGCTCTGCTTTAAAGCTTACACATGTGAAACAGATTAAGGGGCACAATGGTGGAGGTTAGTCTCTCAAACTACTTTCTGCTGGCTGCTAGTCCCCTGCTATTTTCTGTCTCAAGTAAAGACTCACCATCACATTATATCACATACACTTGACCCTCTCACTGTTACTGCTTTGTTTCAACATGTTGTCTCATGTTATTTTAACTACAGTTACTCTAAAATAGGTATGACTTGTGCATACTATACCCCTCAATGCGAAACCACCATTTAGCTATAACCCCAGCTTGGTTCACTGCTTTGGAAGTGATGGCTCTGTCACCTTATCACCTAGGGAGCAGAAAAATAAATAAATAAATAACACTATTAGCTAGTATTTTTAGCTCTAGCCTTGAAGCTTCTTTGCAGCACGTGAACAAGCAGTCAAAACCATCAGTAGAGGCCTCCGTTACATTTGAATACAAACACACATGAAAATGAGAAACATTTCGACCAGTATTTTTCTCATTTAAGACGTTAGTGCCTATCAGCAGACACCCAGACACGGTGGTGCCATCATTCCTCACTGCAGGGCAAGTCTCCTAAAATCTGTTTTCCTTGAAGTCCCAAGTCCTGAAATTCTGAGCTTTTGTTAAAAAACATTACTCTGTTTTCAATTTAAAATGTTTCAGATCACACAGTTTTAAGAAAAAGCTTTAAAGAAGGAAAATAATACAAAATGTTGAAAAGAGACAAGACAAAGCCTATATTATTTTTAATCTCATTATTTTATGATTTATTTTTTTTTGCTAAGGAACCTGACTCATGATCTTTGAATGCATATGGCTGCCAACACAGCATGTAGGAAGAAAGCATTAGAGACAGCACATATCTGCACAGCAAGGCATTTGGAAAGATGATCTGGACAAACATTAAGAAAATAGGTTTGAGGACACACCAAACTTTTTTAAACAACTCTTAATGGAATTGGCATGCAAAGATGACTGCTGCTCCAAACAATACTTTGAGATGCAATTGCAGGAAAAAATAATTTTTTACTGGGAACACAGTCCTTTATCTAGGCTTATTACCTCACTTCTGTTGCACTTTCAAGAAGATTTCACAACAGATTAAGAAAAAAATGTTGTTTTTTCGAGAGATACCTTGTTTAAAAGATGTAAACACACATAAAAAAATATGTCAGTTTCCAATCTGACATAAAAAACCCAAAATTGGTTAATATCAGGAGTACCTTTGTGCATAATAGTTACACAGGGCAGCAGATAGAAACTGCCAGCACTAGCAAAATAGCAACTTGCCAAAGCCCAGATGGCACAGACTGCAGCTGTGAAGAAACCAGCTGTCCAAAGGGTCTCTCTGCCACAAGGAGAGTTAGAAAACTGAGGTGAAAATGGGAACAACCTCTCTTCCAGCCACTTTTCCCCAATGCAGCAGCTGCTCTAGGCCAGCCTTTCATCTAGTTTGATTTTGCATAGGCTGCTGAGGAATTCGGAAAAAAAATTTAAGGGTTACATGGATTTAGAGTGTTTTAGGTCACTTAGAAAGTTTAAGCATAATATTTAAGTTCTTAATGGCCTACTCTACCTAAAAGGAACTGAAGATACAACATCTGCATTTAAAAGAACAAAAATGAAAATAGACTAGACTATTAAATGCCACAGCAGGTAGTAGCCAGGATTCTGTTTTACCCATCGTGTTACTACTGCACTTTGCCTTTGTCCAAGGTTGCCCCCATTAAAAATAGGTGGATGGAGGGAGCAGTGATAGAATGAAAAAAAAAAAAAAAATCCACATTAAAGATTTTTAATAGTTTCAAAGAATCCAGCAGTCCTGGATTTACATTTTATCTAAAAGTAGTAAGAATTTGAATACAGTTTTAAAGGTTTTGTGTTATTTTAGGGATTATGAGAAGACTGAGGCACCCTGGTGATTAGATTCTTCTGTCCATATCTATTCTCAAGTACTGGAGTACCCACATACCCTGCTCAACTAAAGCAATACAGCATGACAGAAACAGCCATTAGACACATCTGAAAGCCAAAAGATTTGCCTCAAAAGTCATACATGTTTCAAAACAAAAAATGGTCAGGATCCCTCTATAGCATAGGACTAACCAGAATGTCTAAGGAATTTCCACAGATTATGGTTCTACTTTCTGGTGACAAAAAAAAACCCCAAAACCCCAAAACCCCAAATGTTAACAACTTTTTGTTAGTTCCATAGCGCTAATAAATGTAAGATTGAGACAGCTGCAGCCCCTGCTCCAACCAGCACATTATTAAGAAAGCTGTTTACCAAGTTACCCTTGTGCAAACTCATGCAAGGCAATGGTGTCGATCAGGTATTGCTGACAGAATAAACTGAAAACCATTCGGCTGCACAGATGTTTCTGAATCTTTATAACAGCAAGTGAGATAGAAAAGGGGAGACAATCCAGCTCAGTTCTCAGAATAGGACCTGAATATGCAAGCTCAGATTTAGATATAAAATACATGCAGTACTAACAAAGTGAGTAGAATACACAGCATATACTAATAAGATGAGTAGGTCAGACTCAGAAATTAGAAGAATAAGGATAATTTCTCAATGTCTGCCCTTCAAAATAGAAAAGAATTTTGCAGAAGAAAGCCAGTATCTTAATCTTGTGGTACTTCTTTGCCACATTATCAAGTACCCTGTGTGAAACTGTAGGTATTATGAAGTCTGAGCTCCTTGCTCTAGGGAAAACTTACTACTTATATGGCTGTTGGAAACTCAGGTCGTGTCTCTTTTACAGAAAAGTTTGTTTCATTGTCTTTTTTGAGGTGTAAACACATAATAGGCAAAGAAAGCCATTAAACTCAAAGAAATTATAATATTTTAATCCAGAGCACACTCCTGGCTTGGTGAGTATAACAGCTGCTTAAACTGACAGAGGAGAGGAGAACATAAACTCTTTCCTGGGAATCCATGATGAGTTTCCAGCTGGTCAAATTACCTGTTGAAATCCTGGGTAAAATCTATGTGGCACCATCACTTTCTTCTCTTGATGTTCAGTTTAGCATAACATGTTTTGAGACCATACAGCAAGACAAGGCATTTAAGATGATCCTTCTGCTTATTAGATGGGGTAAAGCTGCAGCCTAGGTAGAAAGTTTTTTTAAGACAAGATCTCGTACTGACCATTCACAATGTTCTTTCAGTATCCCTGGGCAAATCAAATAGCACAGACAAGGTCTACACTTGCATATTTAAGACTAAAAGGCTGGGCAATAATTCACTGTAATGCCACTACTGCATTCTGCTATTCCTGCTAGGTCACAGGTATGTCTTGAAGATAGACCACGAAATTACAACTAAGACTACAACATAATACCTCTTTACTCCTGCCCCTGTCCACCACCACCACAGGCTATGACTGCAAACCCAGATTAAAGCTATATATTAAATGGTAATAGTGGCTTTTCCACAACAGCAAATCCACAAAACAGTTTGATGTAGTATTTAAGTCATGAGGCACCTTCAGCGAAACGCTGACAGTGCCATAGTGAGAATAACTGCATGAAAAAACACAGTGTTCTGATCTCAGGGATTTAGGAGATAATAGGAAGGAACTAATTTCTATTGGCAATAATACTATCAACAAAAATTTCTAGACTGAGAGTTATATACTGAGAGTAAGAGAACCAAAGAGAATGATTATATAGATAGCTATACAGAGGTACTATGTGTTCTAACAGCAACAGTAGTGTTTGCTCTTTTCTGGTGTACAACCTCTAAAGGCTCTTACCCTTCAAAAATTGGATTGCACTGAGACAAAAAATGGTAGAGGGTAAAAGTTTATTTGAGCCCAATTAGCATATTCTTATGTAACAACTCTATTAAATCATTAATTCAGGATTTTTTTTGTCTCAAGAGCCGATTTACTTGAAACATAGCCTCAATCTCTGCCACTGTTTTCAATGTCAACAGTAACTAAAAATTCTAGGGAGCAGCAATTTTTGTGAGGAGAACTTGGTGGACTTTTCAGCTCTCAGTGCTCTACTCCCTCTTTTTAAAAAGTAACAGGATTGGAATCCTTCCACAAGTCGTATTAGATATGTCAACAACTGAAGGATATGGTAATTCATTTTTTGTTCTCTTTCAAGCTACATTAGTCCCTCAGTTCAAGCTGAAGTTAGCCTTTAATTATTTCTTGTGGTAATTCTAATTATTTTCTTGTGACACATTCAAGAAATACACTATTGAGGGATTATCTAAAGAGAAAAAATAATTCTATAACTATATAACTGCCAGTTTATCATATTTGACCTCCCAAGTTCTTCACATAAGTCTTTTATAATTTTTAGAGCATGCAACAATATTTACAAATGTTTTACCTACACACCCATGCAGACACACTGTTATTGAACCATGAGATGTAACTTTGTCTACAAGCAAAAGACTAACAAATTATTTTAATAAGTTTGTAAAGGAAATTCTGAAACATCGCATCAGGTGAATATTTTGCTGATCTGCAGATGCACAATCTTTGAACTCTAAAAAGACCTTGAAAAAATTCAAGTTGTTGCCAAAGAATAAGGAGGAAGTACTAACTGTGAGTTTGTGTAACAACCACTCTTGTCCCCTCTTATTAACTACATCTTCCTCCTTTTTGGTCCTCTAGTATCAGGTTTGTATTTTCCAATGTGATTTAAAATGCTTTACACAGAACATCATAGTAGTAGTTCACTGTTGCAGTCTAGCATTTTCTTCTTTTTTTCTGGCATCAAAGTAATTTTAATTTCTGAATTTATCACTCACAAGACATGTCCAAGGCTAGCCAGATCACATTTCAGTCTGTCATCCTTACTTCTAAGGCAATGTGATTTGTACTTGCTTCTGCTTATTTCCAGTCTCTTTTCACTGATAACCCTGCCGCTGTAACTCTGTTAGAAGTACAAACCAAACCTGGCATCCGTCAACGCTGTGCCATAATTCCTAGGCTCTTAATCCATAAATCACTTCCTCTATTCAACCTATTAATATATGCCTTTAAGGAGGCCTATAATCACTAAACCAGCCACCCACTTAAAACCAAAATGTGTACCAAAAAGTGTAAGGCTAATATTCATTAAATTATTGCCCTTTTTTCCCTACTATTTTGTTGTTCCTTTCTCTGCATGCAGATAGTCTCCAAATATCAAGGTTGTCCCTTACATACTACTACACAACAAATCCATCAAGCAAATCTTTAACTATGAGGCAAACTTTTCTATTCATTTTGAAATCACCATAAAAACAGAAGCTTGACCTCAATTTTTTTTTCCCCTCAGGTGCATTATTTTGTCGTCTTTTGATTATCATCATAAATAGGAGAGGTTTGAAGCACTGCTTACCACTGTAACAATTCAAAGGTATGACTAAAGTTATAAGTTAGTCTAACATGCAGAGGAATAAAGCCACAGAAAAGACAAAAGTATTTCTAAAAGAACAGGTTCATAGTTATCCACCTAAAACGTATAAATGCTTATTTATACTTAATAGACCGAATATATATTGCTAAAACATTTTGTACTTATCTACACACATTCAAAGCACTTTCACCATCACCTTCATGTTTAGCTTGCTTTCCAGTTTATTTATTTTTTTAACATCTTTTACCTCCCCATAAAGATGACTTCTAAAAAGGTTGCAAGTGTAGGAACTGAAAATTTAAAGAGTGAGAGTTGCACGGTACTTAAGTTAGAAATGTAATGAATGTCCTAACTTCAAATAGGACCCCAGAAATTTCGTTCTTTGGAAGCTGGCAAATTCCTTTGTGTGAAGGGTATACGATTAACCTTTACGGGCCTTGACTGACTCTCGATGCCTTTCGATAAACGACAAGGATGGTGAAATTAAAGGAGCAACGTACTTTTCCGCGTTCCTCCAGAGAACTATCACACAAGTTTCAGACCTCCTTAAACTGAGATTTTTCTCCCTGAATCTCCCTCGCCCGACTTCAAGCCAGCGGCTGCAGTCCTCGCTCAGATTTCAGTTTTCTATTCACAAGGCGATCCGACAAACCACTCCAGTACTCCACCCTCCCGACGCCCGGCCGCTCCAGGGAGTAAAAATGAACTTGGTGGTTTGGGGCTGTCTACGAGCAGAAGATCCTCCCTTGTACAACAATTGGGCGTTCATCAGCCTCAGCGGCCAGCTCGGCTCGCCTCCCAACACCGCCGAGCTGCCACGGCGAAACCCTCACAAGAAAAACAAAACCTTGTCTCAGATAATGGCTTTACTGTACTTACTAAGAAAAAAAAAATAAAGGAAAAGAAAAAGAAAAAAAATATCCACAAACATCCCGCAACACGGAATGAAAGGCATTTGACTATTTTCAGTTGCTTGAAATTCAAAACACCCCTAAACCATGGCTTCTCGCGTGTCTAAAATCCCTAAGTCCTTGCGGGTTTGAAGTTAGAGAACCGCAGCTGCGCCCACCCTAAGTTTCGTGTTGGTCTAACGAGCACCGTACACGGGGGTGACGGACAGGTCTGCCCCGCCAAACACACCGCCGCTACCGCTTCCCGCAGGTGAGACCTGCCAAACGCACCAGCCTCGACGAAACTACCCCACCGCTCCGCTCGCCCCCGGCAACGAGCCCCGTTACTCACGCCGGGCTCCGCCCCGCGCCTCCGCCGCCCGCCCCCCCTTCGCCACCCGCGGGGCTGCGCGGCTCCGCCGCCCGCGAAGTTTCCAGCCAAGGGCAGCGGCTGGGCGGCTAAGCCCGGGACAGCAGCTGCTGCCGCGGCGATCAACAGGCTCCCGCACCGCTCTCCCCGCTGCTGTTCGCCAGTCGCACCTCGGGTACCCACGGGCGGCTGCGCCCTACCCCGACTACCTTCATCCCCGGCAGGGACGGCGAGGAGCCCACCCCACCGCCTCGGAACGCCGCCACTCGTGAAAGCTACCGCCGGGCAGCCGGGGCCCTCGGATAGGAGCGCACCGCGTACCTGGCGAGGTGATGGAGGCCGTCCCGCTGCCTCGCCGCGCCGGCACACGGCGCCCGCTCCGGCCCGCTCCCGCCTCAGCCGCGGAGAAAGTTTCCTGACGTCAGCGCGGGCGGGCGGGGGGACCCCGCCTGCCTGCCGGGCTCGCTGCCTGCCGGGCCGGGCCGCCGCCACTGCTCCCGGGCTCCCCCTGCCTCCCGCCGCCGTCCGGCAGGGGAGGGGAAGGGGGAAGCGGCAGCGCCGGCACCGGAGCCCCGCGGCGGCGGAAGGGGCCCGCCCCGCCGCGCTCGGCAGGGGGCGCCCTCGCGGTCCGGCGCCGTGGGTGGAGCAGCTGGTGGAGGGTTGCTGCGCGCGCTCCGGCTCCAGGGGTCTCTGACGGCGACCGGGCGACATCATAGACACTGAGGAAGGCGTAGCCGTGAAGTCACAGAGTGGCCGTCCGTGATGTCATCGTGGGCTGCAGCGTCATGCCCCGCAGAGGCTGCCCCGACTTGGGCTTTGGCCCCTCCGCCGAGCCCCGGGGCTGTGGGGATCTGAGCGAGACCCCAGGCCCCCGAGCGGCAGGAGGCGCCGGGCGCCCAGAGCGGGATCTGGGGTGTGCTCCTGCCCCGATCCGGTCCGTGGAGGGCGTGCGCTGGTTCAGCCTCCCCTCCCCTCGAGGATGAGGAGTTAAGGGGGTGACTGGTAATGTGGGTGCCCCTCTCTGAGCGGAGTGGAACAGGGGCCTCAAGGCAGTACTCTAAACTCAAGGACGTGCACATCTCACCTGGCATCATCACTTATTTTAATGAAACTCTGCCTTGAGGACAAGTCTGATGAAGCGAAGAAATGCCAAAAGGAAAATGTTGTGAAGAGTAGGGTGTAGTTGAGATAGTGGGGAATGCAAGTTAGTGCTCAGTACTCCTGACGGAAACGGTTGAGAAAAAACAAGTTAACAGAGATACAATAAAGAATAGAATCACAGGATGGTAGGGGTTGGAAAGGACCTTTGTCCAAGCCCTCTGCCAAAGTGGGTTCACCTAGAGCAGGTTGCACAGGGACATATCCAGGTAGATTTTGAATATCTCCAGAGAGGGAGGAGGAGAACAGAAGTATTTTGGTAGGATACAGATATGTAATGGCAGTCTGGCTTTGAAGATACCATCTGTGGCACACAGCTTCAATTAAAATGTGTTTTAGAAACACTGGAACAGTGTAGATCAATATATTTTTATGACAGTCATGGTGAATACGAGCTAGAGACAATGTATTTCCTGTAAAGGAAGGCATGGTATTCATGTCTGCCGTATATCTTTTATTCCTGGTGGCCTTCTGCCATGCTACTGCCAGTAAGGAGCATGTAATGTCTTTGGAAAGGGAGGACACTCATCTGCCATTACTCTGCCTGATTTTTTTCACAGCACAGTAAAGATGCCTTTCATTTTTCAATGATCAATAGACAAACCTCAAGAATGGCCATTTAAAAAGCAGAACAAAACATGTAACTGAAATCAAAGCAAAGGTGTTTTGTCTGCAGTGAGCATTTTTTTAGAAGATGGAAAGCAGTTTCGGGTGGCAATTTACAGTTAGGAGTGGAAGGATCATGACAGAAAAAATACATGAAGGGTAGAAGTCAAGAGCATGCAGCTTTTTTAATCAGTAAGCCCTAGGTAATAACATGCATAGGTGTGAATTATGTAAAAAGTTAATTAACATGGATGCCTTTTCCATTCACTGCTAAACTACAAAACCGCTCCAAAATACATACACAAAACCAAAGCAAATTAGTAGAAAATTTGTCTGCTCTAGTGATTATTATAGAGCTTCTGAAATTTTCTATCAGTTCATTTTCTCCCACAAAGGAAACAAACGCTAACTTCTTCCACAGTTTCAGAGTTATTTCTAAATTTTAGTAGCAAGCTAACGGGCTGCGAAGCAGTTGCAAAGGATCATTGTGTGGAAAGTTATGACTGTGGTAGAATCATACTAGCTGGATTCCAAAAGATAAATAGAAGTGAAATTCTGAAAAGGAAGGGAAATGGAAAACACTTTTGGGGGAAGTTGTGTGGGAATTGTATTCTAAGTACGACACAGACAGGAATTGTTTTCATCATCCAAAAAAAAATCTTAACATTTTTCTAAAAAAAAAAAAAACAAACAACAAAAAACCCCACCAAAACCCCAAACAAACAAACAAATAACATAATAAACCAAAACCCAAACCCCACGCTTTAATAAGCCTGTCTTTACCGCATTCTTAAGACACTTGAGACAACTGAGGGACTATCTAACGAATCTGAGCAAAACATTCTTGTTTCATTAACAGCTGATCCATGACCGGTCAATACACAAACAAACTTTTTTTAGCTTTTTGCTGTTGTTGTTACTGACAGCTATTCCTGTACACACTTCCACAGCACCTTGTTGGCGCTGACAACTTCATTGCATGCTTCTCCTTAGCCATTTGTGCCTGTCAGAAACAGTGACAGGAAGGATGGGAAGAGAAATTATCTGTAAATTCTATGCAATCATGGAAGAAAAATAACAGTGAATTGCTACCAAGAGCCTTGGTTTTTAGTAGTTTCTCAGAAATAAAAACACAGACTAATCTAGTCGATCACGAGTTTGAATTGTTGATCGTGTTAAACGTTTTGACTTTGATTACCTGTTTTTCATGTTTGTGTGATTGGTTTTTCAAGCAACAAGAGACTTCATGTACTGCTTTCTTAGGCAGTATATTTCAGTGTCAGGAAGCATCTTTATGTCTTTGACGTTTCATAACATGCACCCAAAGCTGGCCTTTGTTGTGTCATAAACAAGTACTCAAATTTATTCAGTAACTACTGGGGTCTTTTTGTGCTGTTTTGTTTTGGTTTGGGTTTGTTTTCTTTTTACTAGACAAACTCAGCTGCAGTCTGGTTTCTATACAGAGTCTCAAAGTTTTGATCTACCTATTAAAAATTTATATATTTATTTGTAGTTATGGACTTTCCCAAAACTAAGCCTCAGTAAAATTTTACTAAAACTCTAATAAAGGTTAGTACCTTAGTCACAAGAGCAAAGAAGAGCACATGCTAGACAACAGAAAACATTTTGGCTGCTGAAATACTTGTTATTTTCAGTATTTCAAAGGTGACTCAGAAAGCAAGTAAAATTAAGGGCACTTTAAAATACTTTTGCAGTACCATAGCAGACTTTTCACCAGAGAAAGTTAAGAATAAATGATGATACAGGGGTGGTTTTTTAATTATCTTTTTTTTTTTCCTGAAGGAAAGCGTGTTTGATGAAATTAGGGTAGATTTTGTCCAAAAATCAAGTTATACCATTTTAAATACAGTAAAAATATAAGTATACGATATATTACCTCGGGAAATGACATTTTTTCAAATTCCTTTCTGCATGCAAACTTTTTTCTTAAAAAAAGAGACTTTTTATGAAACAAGAAAAAATACTTTAGTACGTAAGAAGCTTCATATTTCTTCTGAGATATATTTTTGACATAATCTACATTGCAGTGTTTAAATAAAAGGAATGTAGAGCAAGCCAATTTTTCACTTAAATTTGATGTGTATTATTTGAAGTGAATAGAAGAAAATGTGATTTATTTCTTTTACTGTCATTATTTTCCATCAACAGTGGCAATGTAGGGATGGGGTGAGAACAGTATTTGAGAGGAAAAATAGAGCAAAAATATATGAACTGTAGCATTAGTGCCTCTTCATCCTAACTGTTAATTGGTGTAAATCAGGAACAAAAGGCTAGGAGCAAAAAGAATAAAACGTAGACTTTCTCTGTAATCTAGGTCTCCCAAAACCTGAAGGGGACCATGTCAGATCACTACTGGGTCTGTCATTTTTGAGCGTTGCAGAGAAGTTGAACAAAGAACCAGGCATTCGAGAAATGAAAAGAGTATACTCAAGAGAGAACAAAATCACATTCATAAAGACAGGCTTGAGTCTTGGTTCCTTACAGGAATTGATTAGTTTTATTGTTCTCATGAGGTTGTAAATGTCAGTCATGTAAACAGATGGTGAAGACTGAGTGGAGATGATAGAAGATGAGCAAAAGCAATGGTATCAGTATTCATTTAGATCTGGAGCTACGCCAAGATCAAAGAGTAAATATTAATCACTTGGGCTGCTGATTTAACAGAAAGCAGTTACTGGAAGTAACCAAGATCAAAGGATTCCACCAATTACAAAGTGTGAGAAGTCTCACCTCCCTACTGAGCACTGTCTCTCCTCTCACATAGACCAAAAGCTACCTTAGCATTACTCTGCAAGGATGTTAAATAAGAAACCAAAGCAATCCCCCTTCAGTCTTTCTTTGGATGAAACACTGCCAGGGAAAATTTCACTCCCAATTTCATATTTAACTCGTAGGCCTTTTAAAATTGTCACAGTGATGTAATGTATATCCTCATTTTAAATGTTCCTTACTTTGCCAGAGAACTATAAATTGCCACATTGTAAGCAAAAACCACATCCCCACATTTATATTAATGATCTTAGGAGAATGTGAAAAAAAGCACTGAATTTCAGTCAAGGAAAGGTCATTAAAACCATTAGCAGTATGATCGGTTTCCATATCAGAGATGGCAAAGGCCATGAGGGCCTTGGTACCCAGGCAACTAGTTGCCTTATCTTCTGTCAACTTAACCAACCAGGAAACAGGGTAACTTGGTCAGAGCATCAGAGCAACAGGTTCAGGTTTCCTGAAGGCAACTATATAACATCGTATTGCCTGATATTTTCACTTTTTTTGACAGTTAACCAAAAACTCTTTTGGGACAGGTTTTACTGAGTACACATAAGAGAGACTTGTTTACATACATACATTAGAAGATCTGACATAGAGGGCGTTGGGAGAGAGGGAAGAACATGAGAAAAAGGTATCTTTTCTAGTTTGAGTAACTGTGAACGAAGTGGTGTTTCCAAGATATGAAGGGTAAGCAACTCAGAATCATGTTATTTTTTGTATTCCTCTTTTGTTCCCATCTATGAAAGGATTCTTGCTGGATATTTGATACTTTTTTTCCTCATTATTATACTATTATTGAATTTTTTTCATCATTGTAAAAATGAAAGATCTATTCCATTACTTTGATTCAGTAGGTGTCATAGGCTATTCAATTTTATCCAGGTGACTTAATTACTGCGGTGTTAAACTCTATTCAGGGCCTGAGGGAAATAGTGTCAGACAGATGAGAATAACAGGATGTCAACAACATTGAAGTGGGGTGGTTGGTGCAGGTGACTGATTTCATGTTGATCATTTTAAACCTGAGCATGAGATTGGTATCAGCTAACATTATATCTGAAGAGGAAGGTGATCTATGCCTATACCTCATAGAATTTCCATCCCAAAACGGGTCAGTCTCTGTATCCTGGAAGCTTTTTGTGGAAGTATGTAACATTAAAAGTACTGTAGCCATCATTACAAATTATTTCCGAAGTAGAAAAGCAATTTTTCTTGCAGAACTTTGTAGAGACTCATGCTGATTATACACCTTGCGTTTACAGAGAAACAAACAGACTTTGGGCAGTTCATTCTAAAGTTTTGAGAAAAGGAAGAAGAAATAGAGAATTTTTATTAAAAGCAAAAGGCAAACATGTAGTAGTCTTTGCAGATAAGAGCGCAAAATGGTTAATATCATTGCTTTTTTTTTTTTTCTGAGCAAGTTATCCTTTGAAGTGAGGCAGAATGTCTACTTCTGAAATTATTTGAAATGGTCTAAGTTGCTTACTCCATGACAAAACCTAGGACAGTAAGACAGCCTGAAAACTAACCATGCTATTAGCTTAAGACAGCAGGAATAGAAGAAATCCTTACTCTGTCATCTACAGGACACACGCACATTGGTTTTTAAAACTGTCTAGTATTTGGAAACAATGTAACAAAATTGTACTCAAGGGTGCCTAAGCCGAGGTAAAATTTCAAGTTGGAACTTGAAAAATTGAACTCACAAGGATTTTTCCTGTGGATTTCATCGAGAGAAATATTGTAATGTATTAATATATTTATGCAAGAATAAAACCTTGAGCTAGAGAAAAAAAAAACAAAAAAAACCCAAAAACCTGCTTAAAGCCTTTGCTTTTAGGCCTTCTCTTAGATGAAACGTTAAGAAGGAAATTGAGCTCTGGAAGAATCTCGAGTCTCTTGACATAAACACTGCAGCATCTATCAACAGCTAAATTGGAAACTAAAATCTTCACAGCTACTTAGTAAAATAGTCTAGTCAAGGCCTCACAAAAGCCAAGAATTATCTGAGGCCTTTAATCAAGGCCAAATCAATATTTTATATGCATGTGTCATAACCCAGACTTTCCTCTATTTTCCTTTACTTTTCCATTTGTAACACTTCATTCTACTTTATGCAAGATTGGCTGTAAATGCATGTGCAGTTGAGTATGAGTTTTACTTACATTAGATACATCTCACCAAGACTGTGATTTATGTCTCTCAGACAATATAAGTGATGCACACATTTAATATGCATGTTAAAACCCCTTGGATTATTTCCATATATACTGTAAAATTGAAAAGTTACCAAAGAGAAGAAATTCAGTAATACTGGTAGAAAGCTAAAGGAAGGATATGAAAACTGAAGATAGTACAGGCTTAATATTGAAACAAAGAACCTAATACTGGAGAAGAAATAAAGCCATGTTATACAATATGTATTTATGATCTATAGGAGAGGGGATAAATACCAAATTACAGCTATAGTGTAGTTGAAAGTCTGAAGTGTAATTAACGTCTACCTCATTTGTGTTCTGCAGAAATGAACTCTCTTGTAGTCAGCTGTACCATAATTTTTAAAAACACTTTTCTCCATCATGGGTCATTAATACTACCAAAATCATGACACACTTCTTGCTTACTCGTTTTTTCATAGGAAAAAAAGTAGTTTTTTTACAGAAGTTCAACACAGTAAATATTTTTACATATGCCCTCTGTCCTGGAATATGTATGTCTGGAAAGCTGAAAGTGCCATTAATCTCTTCCATTGGCTGTTCCATCTAAGCCCAAGAATCCTCAGTGAATTCCAGACAATGCATTTATTATTTCAGGTAAAGCAATAGGAGTAAGCATCACTTTGGAGTTCAGGATTGGTGGTTGCCAGATTCTGGTGCAGAGCTTGCTTCTGCCTTCAAGCAGGGAGAACAGAACACCACCTTTTAATTGAAAAAGAACCCATGCTTTAGCATCTGCAAATCGAGACTTCGAATATACTTGTTTAGATACTGGAATTAGCTTCCATGTTTTCCTCTAAGCTTCTTAGGTATTCTTACTGAATTACAGGAGTGAGAAATGAATTATAGAATTTTTCTTAGCTGATGATTGGTATATGTGATTTATGAACACATTCATAAGTCTTAAGTGCTTTCATTGGACACAAGTTCACACATTTCCATAGCTACCAGACCATGACACTTTCCTGTTAAACTCTGCCAAACATTTCAAAATCAGACACTTTTTTCCACTTCCTTGGTAGATATCTCACATCATTATTACTGAGTTTGTCCTTTCATAGTAATCCTTTTTTATGCTTTAGGATGAAAAACACCTCAGCCTGTAGACAGCTTGTAAATGGACTTTGATGTTGCAGGTAAAATTCAATTCTTGTCTAAAAGGTGATATTCCATTATTTAAAATAAAGTAACAAGTGCAAGGAACTTGTACAATTTGGATAACATTAAAACACATATAAAAATCCACCTATGACTGATATACTGAACTCTCTCAAGTAAATATATTGTCTGTCTTGGACCTGCAATTCTTATGAAACTAAACTTTGGTCTTTCATGCCCATGCCTTCACCAGTCCTATAGATATGCCTTTAATTACAGACAAGACAAACCTTTGGTCAGTGCTGTCCATCTGCCACAAGTTGAGGTTAAAAACTGTCTTCTCCTTACCAGATGCAGTTAGCATTGCTCTTACAGTCTGTTTGTGACAGTGATCTTCAGATGTCTTTTATGGAAACAAAGAATGATAAGTTAAAGAAGTAAATATTCCCCAGAATTTGGACCATATGTGGGACTACGTCTGAAATAGCTGTTGCTTAAAACTAACTTGAAGCTGGTCAGGCAAAAAGCCCAGCTGACCTTTCAAATTAAATGCCATAGAGAGTGCATTTAAGTTTACATATAATTACATGGAGTACAATACTTTACCTGAAAGTTTAAAATATTGCTATTGATGAAGCAGCATTTGCTGTGATAAAAACACATTCAAGATGAACCCTAAGTCGATCCAGAACTCCTGCATCCCTCTAGTGACTATTTAACATTTGATACATCTCAAAATGGAGCCTAAGTATCCCTTTGAAAGTAATAGCTGTTCTAATTTATGATGATTGATGTTACCATTTTATTCCTCTCAAAAAAGTTGTGGGTGCTTATCCATCGACAAAAGAGCAAACAATTCACAGAACTACCCTAATGCAACACGTTGCTGGGCAAAACACAGCAGTATATTATAGCCCTCCCAAAGACAACAGGTATTCATTTTTCTGGGTGCTCGACCTTGTAGTCTCCCTTCATAAAAGGACACAGGGTGCTTGATGCTCTACATGGAGTGCTCAGTGATGCCTGTGGGGTGCTTGGAACTACACACTGGATGCTAAGTACCCAGTACTCAGGACCTCTTCCCCTTGACCACCCTGGGATGGGTGCTGTCACCACAGCCAACTCCCCTGAGGAGACACTCACCACCCCCAGCCCTCTCCCCCCAGGTTTCCCCCCTGGTGGGGTGACAGGCACCCCAAGGATCCATGGGTGCCAGGGCTGTGCCATGAGTCCCCAGCAAACCTCTTTATCCTCCTACCCATCACCCACTACCCAAACCCCACCAGTGGGGCATCACACCACCTAATTATGGGGCTGCAGCCACCATCACAAATTGCATTCATCCGCATGTCTTTACCCACCACATTGCAGCCTCAAAGAGCTTCTGGACAATCAGACCTCCTTGTGTTCATGACTCATGCATGAAACACTGCTAAACACTACTGGTTTCCATTTTCTATATGTTTGAAGGGCACAAGATGGAGGCTTTTTTTCTTTTTTTTTTCATTTGAACTACAACAGAAGAGAACTACAGCTACTTGACAACCAACATAGCAAGAAGTAAACGTACAGCACAGATTAAACATATTGCTATGAGATGAATGCCAAGTTCATGGTTACAGAAAACATCTGCCTTTAATCTATAATGCTCATTAGCTGGAAGTATTGCACACTTGGGATTAGTTATAGTAAATAATGCTGAAATGGATACCGCATGGATACATTTTTCCTGTATTAATGTGAGAACTGAAAGGCTATGAAACAAAGTAAAACTCCCTCAGTAAAGGCTGCTTGGCCATAATTTTAGATTATGAACAAAGGCGTCAAACAAAATTAACTGATTCCTATGATAATTTCTGGTTGCAAAAACATTTTAAAGGATTACTGCCCTTCTTCACCCTTGAACACTTGCTCCCTCATCTTTGATTATGCTGAGCTGTTTGTGTGGCCTCTTACAAGCTTATATACATTTTCTCTGTTAAAGAGAAAAATCGAGAAATATAGGATTCATTTTGCTTTTTCACTTACCTTTGAAAGGAAAGTCTTAAAAATGACTGATTTGGATTATTAAAGGGAGCAAACTGTAACTGGGAGAGACTGAAGAAGAGGAAACAAACAAACTCAGATTGCAGGAACTGCTTAAATCAGATGTAGGTTCACAGAAATCATGGGATGAAATCACATTGTACAGCAGGATATTTGTTTACTTCTTTCACGAAAAGGAAATTGCTGCAGTTTTAGCATTACCCTTGGTCTAACTGCTGCCACCTGTGGTCAACAGTTGCCTAAGGGATGTAGGATTGGCTTTCTACATGCAATGTAAATGAACATTTTTTTTAGCATTAGCTTCAATGTCAATGAGGTAAGTTGCTATATTCAAATGAGTGGGACTTGGAAGTCAATTTTCAGGTTTAGAACCATTAATTAAGGTATGAAGACCTCACTTTCTAACACCTTCTGCCTTTGTTCTTTTCAGCCAAAAATCTCATCATTAATATGACATTTTAGAGAATTTAGTTAGTTCCTGTCTCCTTATAATTACTGTTTCTCAGTGCATGCCCCCAGTTAGTTATGTTTATTTTAGAGAACTCATAGCACACAAATTCTACCTTTAAAGCAAATTTTAACATTCTTTATAACCTTCTTAAAAATCCAGCAAGCGCATATAGTTACTTCAAAAGAACTATTCAGCATCTCCAAAGAGAAAAAATTTCCAAATAAAAGCTTGGGACTGAAGTTTTGAACTACTTTCTCATGTCACATGCATATCAACAGAAGAATGGCAATCATATTAGCTACATAATCTTACAATTCTCTAAAAATAGAGCAAGAGTTGACTAACCAGATTAACTCAAGAATCAACTCAAGTAGGTATTTGCAAATGAATTTCTTGGAGTTTAAAAACCCCAAAGACATAAAGAACAAAACAACACAAAATACATCCAGATCTTGGGAACCAATAAGCAAAAAGTAAGAAAAATAAAAATCCTTGCTCTTGGTGAAATAGTAGCAGAATGTATATCAATCTCCTTTTCTTTCAGCCACTTATTGCTGTGTTTGCTTATGCTCTTCTGGTCTGAAATCTGTTTATACTATGTACCAGCAAATAGACTAAAGCAAGCTTCTTGCCTTTATTCACAGCTGATGAGGCTAAAAATCAAAGCAAGAGACTAAAACAATGCAGCCAGCAATAAATGTTGTCTAGCAATTCCACATATCCACCTTAGGGTGGATAGAAAGGAATTCTTGTGAAAGTATGTCTATAAAAGAACAGAGAGCAGAGAGGTCTCTAAAGAAAAGAAACTGGTTAGTAGGAAGGAAGAGAAAATAATGGCAGCTAGGATAGCAGATGACCCAAAGAAGGAGACAATAAAACCAGCTGGGTTTACAAGCTGCAAGATATACTTCACTTACGGCTTATGCATTGACTGTTTACTGTCAGAGCTTAGTAGAAGAAATATCTCTAATCCATGAGCCAAATGAACTGATGTTTCCCTCCCTGACAATCATTAATCCATCTTGTTTTAAAAATAAATATATTAAAAAAAAAGGGTTTGAGATGAGAAAATTAACCTACCACAACTAATCTTGCTTTTTATACGTAAACATCGTTGTTGAGATTTACTGGAAGCTTAGAATCAGGTACTGAAAAGGCCCAAAATATCTCTTAGCATGTACCCTGCTATATCATTATTTTTTCCCACAGTTGTTTCTCATACTTTATCTAGTCTAAGTTTCTGAAATTGTGACTTAATAAAATAATTAGAAAAGGAGAGCAAGTGAGGAAACATTATAGGTTAGTATGATTTTCACAAGAAAAAGATTATACTAGTGTACATGAAGCGAAATCTTTTTCTATCTCTGCTTTTATGTGAGAGCTTTTTATCAGCATTTGTCACATATCACTACGTCTCTTCATCATGAATCTTGCTATGCTGCACAATGCCAAAGAACATTAAATTGTTAACAGTTTATGCATGTAAAAAATGCATTCATAAAGTCACAGCTATTTTTTGCCATCTTATTACAGTTTATTTTTATTTGAGGCATCTTCAGTGTCGATACAATTGTGAGCGTTCTTTTGCAATTTTATTAAAGAGGAAGGAAGGATGATTAATGTCTTATTGAAACCAACACCAGCTGGATTTTATGTCCCAGTCATAATGCATAAAGACTGTATGTGTTCTGCATATGAGCAGCAGAACAGAGAGGTTCTGTTTATTTTCCTTATATAGAAAAAAGTATTATAAAAATAATAATAGGGGGAAAGGAATATGAGAAAGAGTAGCTTTAAAGATTCAAGTTTGACAAAAGTTAATATCAATAGCAGTCAAAAATATTGCTTAAGTCTGTGTATTCATTTCCAAAAGAAACTTTTAACATTTAACCAAAGCATAGCAAAACAGACACAAAGTGCACAGAATCACAAGTTTAAACAGCTGTTTTCAAAAAGAGATTTACTTTGCTGCAAAAATATTTTTATAAGGAAAAAAAAGTAAAAATTCCAGAATAAAGATGACCACAGTAGCAAGTCAGCTGTTTAAATTAGAGATGCTTTGATGTTCTTGGTTAGGAAACATTAATAAAAACATCTAGAAAGAAGTAAGTAGCCTGTATCGATGCCCATGGATGGGGAAAACCTTTTCAAACTAGTTTGTCATATCAAACAAAAATAGTCTTCCAGCCAATTCCGTTGAGGAGCATTTGATATAAACATAAGTGGGAGCATTCTGCTAAAAAATTTCCTCCTTGAAGTGCAGAGTGTACATTTAGAAAAATAAAGTAGGTTTAAATGATTTTATCAAAATAAGTATCTTGGTTTTTCCCCTACATAATTTGGCTTGTGTTAAAACAACAGAAATAGCAAGGTGTTTGATAGCCTGTGCAAGGATACTCCTGCTCAGAGAGAAGATGGCATTATTTTCCCTATTTTTAATTCATAGCACATAAAAACTCAGGAAAGGAAGAAGCAAGAGAGTGATTTGATAGGAAAAAATTCAACTTTCATATTTAAAATTAATTGAAGTGTTTGAAAGTTGATGGACTCAGTTGCAGTGGATATTCAATTGCTCTTGCTCTGTAATACTAATTACTTCTAAGGGCTAGGAAAGTCAACTGCTATAGGGAGCTGACCTTTAAGACCAAATCTGATTTAAGACTACAGCTTACAGTGAATTGACTAGTAGCATTCTATCACATAAACTTAGCATTTCTTTCTAACTAGGTCAAAATGTATTGCTGGACACGTATTCCATTATATTCCAAGTTTGATTTTGCGTCCTGCAACAAACTTTAAATAATGAGGCTGTCATTCAGAGTGGTGTTCGATTGTGGGGTAACAGAGCAAACAAGAGAAGAAACCTTAGGACAATAAAATGTGAGCACAGTAAAGAGTAAAGGTCTTTGGATCTTCAGTTGAATGTATTGAAAGCACTACAGATTACATAAGGGTGTGGAAGAAACATTTGGCAGTTCTCTCTAAAGATACGTATGGTTGCCTAAATGCAAGTTGCTCTGTACCTTTTTGCATTTAATGTAGGATTAGAACTAGAAAAAGTCCAGTGAAATTCCTACTAATTTGAGAAATAGGTCATTGTTGGAATAAAATTATTAATTTTACCTTTTTATAAAACCCAGTGATCAATATATGCTAATAGAAAAGTTTTTCTCTGCATTTGAAAAATAATCAAGTAAACAGCAATCAGAAAAATTTGTGCATTATTCACGGTTCAGATACTGCAAGATTAGGTTATTAATGCAAAAGAACTTTGGCCCCTGATTTTGTTGGCAGCAGCACTGCGTCCTAAAAGTAAATTTTTTTGAAAGGACACCGATTGGACTTTATTCTTCATTTCAGTTGTGTTTGCTGACTGAAAATAAAACAACTCTCCCCTTCCCATGTCTATGTGAGGTGAAGAATATAAACCACACTCTTAAAAGAGCCAATTAAAAATAAACTTGAATAAACAAGAAAAATCAGAAAGTTTTTTGTGTGGACCATAAGGATTCAATCTCTTTCTATTAAAGAAAGTTCTATGTGAAAAAGAAAATAATCTAATTATAAAGAAATATTAATACAGTATTTGTACAACTCATCCGATCATTTGGTTACCTTCTATAACAAAGGATTCCACAACTTTAAAATGCACCTTTCTTTTTACATAATTATACTTTAATGTCATGACTACTGAAACGGATACAATATGTTGGTTTTCTTATGTTACAAAATGGAAACAAGGTGAAAAGTTGCCTTAAGGGGGGCCCTGGGGAAAAAAATGCCTGCAGAAAAAGGTCTCTCCTCTCCAGCTTGGCAACAGGATAAAGTCAGTACATTTAATGGTATTAGAATCTGCTACTTCACCTCAGAGTGCAAGACATCTTAACATACATCAAAAGGTTCAAAGCACAATGAGGTCATAGCCCTTTTCATTACACGACTGCAGAACAGGCTGGATGTTCCTTGAAAGCCAGCTGCACTGTGTAGAAACTCAAATTAGAGTGATACTTCCAACACTGTGAAGCTGATTAAAGCAACACTTAACTTCAGAGACATGTGCTGTAAATTTGCATACAAAATCCATTCACTATTATGTATTTCCTAATGTATGTCTTCCTATTTTCCCTAAATTTCATGCAAATAGAAGGCTATCTCTTAATCTTAGTGTTGCACAGGCTGCAAATTTTATGTCTTGATATTTTTCTCTCATTCTATTTAAGTGATACACTTCCTAGTGTCCTAGTTTTAAAATGTTCAATTTTTTTTCCCCCACATTGCTCAAATTATGTCCATCAATTCCTGTATTAACCCAGCTTCCAGAGATTAAGATACAGGGAATGAGGGAAAGAGTTTATACATTCTAATATATACTGTTAAATGATTGAATTTATTTCAGAAACACAGAATTGCAGACTACCTTTACAATGCAAAAATATGTCCCACGTTAATCTTACAGTGATGATGCCCAGCTAGTGTAATTATTTCTAACAATTTATTAGACTAATGGCTATTTATCAAACAAGTGAACTCCAAAATGTCAAAGTCCTATTGCAAATCACTTCCAAAATGAACACAGCAAATGTTATCATGAGTTAACATACTGATCCTCTTCTTACCTGAACTCCTTTGCAAGCCCACACAGCTTATTTTTAAGTCACTCCAGTTGTTACAGCACTTCTGCTTCTACTATAGGAAGTCCTAAGAGATACTAAGTATAGTAAAGTTCAGGTGAATTCTCAAGAAGGGATTTACTAAGTATAGTAAAGTTCAGGTGAATTCTCAAGAAGGATGGTACAAAGAAAGCAGAAGATAAGCAAATTGGATTATCTGCTCAGTGAACCTGCCTCCAGATATACTTCACAGCCTTTTCTGGCTTCTTTGATGAGCCTTTGCTAAGGAAGGTCCATATTCCGTATGATGTTGTTAATCTGTTGAAAGTCTGAAGGATGACATTTGCTCTGGATAATCACTTGCTTGCCTTGTGTCTAGGCAAGAGGACTGAAGCAAGTGGTCTGCATGGTGCCAAAGTGGTGAAAACACTGTGTACAAAATGGCTGTCATTAACTTAATTAATATATGGAAACAAAACTCATTCATCTGGTTATTCTAGGAGGTATAATCTCCCAACTGCTAATCAATTTGTATACAAGTTTTTTCCTGTCTCTGGGAGTTGACAGAATACTTTCATTACAAATTCACAGCAAAGAGGTAGCAAGCCCTTTTAAAGATATTTACTAAACTACTGCTACACCTTGCTGCAAATTAACCTCATTAGCCTCTCATGGGTAGTCTTAATAGGCACATGACACCAAAGAAGAGAGTTCCTATGCCTCATATCTAATCTGATGGTAGCAAAATAAAATCTATCAATCAAACATGATGCAGCAATAAGTAACTGGTGTTTGGATAGTGTGATTTTTCTACACCACTAAGTTTTTCATGGGAAAAAAAAATATCTTTATTCTTCTGCCTACTTACACACTGGAGAAAACACTGGTAGTTCAACATGTGGACTGTATTTACTTATTTAGCAAATATATATATACAAGTTATCTATCGATGCATATTGTGCCGTCACACAGTCATCTAAATTATGTTTGCTATTCATGGTTAGAATTGTTGCTGTTAATGCTGCATCCTGTTGTTGTAAACAAGAACTGGGTCCAGAAAAATGCTTCTTTCCTCATATATTATGGGCCTGTCCCTTTTGAAACAAGCATTAGACTTGTTCAAATCTCTCTATCTCAGTAGAAGGAGAGAGGATGTCCAGTAGCAGAGGAAAAGAAAGCAAACAAGAAACAACCTCAGCTTTGAAGAACATTGCTGGAAAAGACAATACAACATTGTATTGACTTTTCTTAATAAATTCCAAGGAAAATATTCATGCCTCTGTGCCCTAACTAATATTCCCTGATATATCAAGTTGTGGTTTGGATATTTTTTTCCCCTTCTTGGCATATATTATTATACTGGACTCCGAAAAGTAAAGCTTACTTTAGAGCAGAGAAGGAATAGCTCTACTTCAGTACAAAACTGAACTAATTACAGACAATTCTTTCTGGGTATGGGTATGATCCCTGTTCAGATTTCTGAAATTGGCTCTGTATAACTTGAAACAAATAGAGATTTATTTATCTATTTATTTATTTATTTAAATGAGTGATGTAAATGAGCTGTGAGAGATGTTAGGATATTTTTTCTTTAAACCTCAAACAAACCAACCCCATACTCCTCCCTGCTCTCCAGGTTATTTTCTTGACAGCAATAATCCCAGGCAATAGCCCAGGGGAAAAATACTAGCGGAATTTGAGAGGATTACTCAAACTGTCATACTGTTGTAGTTCCAAAAGGAATCCTGAGATTTTTCAGAGTACATGAAAATACCATGTAAACAATACCCAGATCATGAGTATCTAATGGACTGGAGTGAAGGAAAAAAAGTACAACTATAGAGAGAAATAAGTCTCTTTCCTAGGGCAGAATTTACTTACAGAAAATTTCTTTTCCTTTTGTCCCTTGAAAAAACTCATACATGTGATATGAAGAAATGAAGGGCAGCTGTCTTTGATAATTCTTCTGTGGAAGGAAATGATAGAATTTCAATAAAACAACACATCTGCTGGCTACATCACAGCAGATTCAGAAATGTCTAATTTCACTTCATCCAAATTTTTTTCAGCCAATGAAATATGCTAGTTAATCCAGTTGAAATACTGATATTGTCTAGTTGCATGAAGTCCTCCTAGGGCACTTTATTGCATGCTGCTTTTTTGTTTTGTTGGCTTTTTTTTTTTTTAATAGAAAAGAATGAGACAGAAGGGTTTGGGATTTTTTATTTTTGCAATTGGTATTGTCCTTCCTGAGGCAGAACTTCTCCTTGAAGAAGTTGCAGAAAACACATGGTAAAGGAGGTTAAATAGGGAAAATGTATTTCTAATTTGACTTCTTTTGTAAACTGTCAAGGAGACCTAGATACCTATTCTAGTCAGTCATGAAAATAAGGAAGAAAACACTGAAAAGTCACTGGACTGAAATGCAGAGTTGCTTGTAGGAATGTGACTGAACACTCATATTGAGACAACTATTGTGTTCTCTAAACAAGACAGCTCTTTTTCAAAATGTAATATTTTTCTGAAGGAAAATTATTCGTCATTACTCACACACCTCATTTAGTGTTTATGCTAGAAAAGCCTGATCTATGCTCTCTTTCCTTTTGTACATTATCAGTCACTCACATTTCTACTTTGGTCTACATTGTGAGTACTTTAGATAAAATACAATGTGAGCAGTGGAAGTCTTGAAACCTGACATACCATATGGATATCATGTGATGTCTCCTCAATGCATTTGCTTGCATTGTGGTTAAACTCACAGCTTCTCCTGCACCTGAGGTTTTTCCCATCTGTCTCAGACTTTTGTTTTAATGAAGCCTATAACAGGCTGCAAAGTATTTTCAATTCTTGTCAAATTTGGCTAGAACCGGCCCAAGGTTCAGGTGAAAAGGAAAAGAGAAGGTGGGAGAACTGGTAACTAGCCTAAAATATTGAATCCAACTGAAATTACAAACATTTTAACTCAGATTCAGATTCACATTGTGAACCACTTCACTCACTCACGAGAAATCGTTCTTTTCAAAACAGTGTGGAAAATGACTTAGCGGTAGTATACCTTTCTCTTGGAATTATTAAAACTTTTCTTGGGTCAAATCATGACCACAGCAGCACTAAGTGAACTAAGTACTGAGAAGTTAGTTAGGAAGTAAATATTGAAGACTCCTTTCGTTCTGTGACAATACCATTAATTGTACAAATTCATGCAAGGATAAATTGTAAATTCACCAACTCCTGTGATACTTCTGGGTTTGCCTTAGAATTATAACTAGCACAGATTCAACTGCTTAAGAACTCTTCCCCAAATCTTTCCAAACCCAATCAGCCTGCCCCAGCTATTATACCTTGCCTTATGTGCTGGGTAGTAAACAGTATCCACTCACTTGTATTCCTCTTCCACTGGGAGGCTCTGAACTGTTCTCTCTATTGTATTATTTCATTTGTGACTGCTGGGAGACAGGATTTTTCTCTAATTTCTAAGATATGTTCTTCCAGTGTATCAATCTCTTGGCTTAATAACTTGGCTTTATGGCTGGCTACCTAGTGTTATGTTAAAAAAAGCCTCTATTTGCAGGTTGCTCCTTCTCCTTTAAGAATCTGGATGATAAACATCACTTTTATCTTTGCTATTCTGAACTATTTCCTGTCATCATCTCTTCGTTATCATTGGTAAATCTCACTATAATAAAGTTTTCAAGTCTGTGCATGCAGCCTCTTTCAAAACATCACCAGAAACTTGAAGAAATGCACACTATAGTTCTATAGTAATTTATTTCTAGTCTAGTAATTTAAACACTGAACAGTAGAAAGCAGTGATATTTTACAGTGACAAGTATCAATTCAAGGTACAAGTGAGGCCTAATTAGGACTGACATTTTTATTTACACAGGGAGAGCAGTCATATCCATTCTTTCTTGCCAAATAAATACTTTCCCAGTATTTTTTGTTAATTTAAGGATATTAGCCCCAGAATGAATTTCATTCTAGAAACCAAGCTTTTTTAGCTTAATTTGTCAAGCTGTGATTGCAATTTGTGAGAGTATATGTCATAGACTAGGGCTTTTATTGCTGTAGAAAACGGAAAAATCTACAAAGTTTAATTTTGTTACATATATTCTATATTCAGAAAGAGTACTTAAAGTAACCAAATAACAGAAACTTGGAATCATTTGGGGGGTTGTTTTGTGATGGTACTTTTATTCTGAAAATGAAAATATTACAGAGTTCTAGTTCTAGAATATTGTACACTTCCAAAATGTTGCAGAGATGAAAAGAATCTGCCAAAGAAACCTAAAAGACAGATTAACAATGAGTACCAGCTCTCCTGGCTGGTGTGGATGGCAATCCTTTGTCCTCATACACTGTTCAACCACGGAGATTCTGACTGATGCAGGAAAAAGTGAACTGTCTTTCTTCTTCACAATATAGTCTTACTATAATGGACAGTAGGTGTTACAAAGAATATTCACTTTAAATTAATTTCTTCCTAGCCCAAAATACATTAGAAGAATTATTCATCAATAATAAATCAGAGTGAGACAAATACTGTGAAGTCAAGGAAGTTGAAGTGGAAAGCTTCAGTCTTAAAGGTCCACAGACCTTGCATTCAGACGGTGGGGTGATGTATGAAAACTCAATGTAAACATCTAGGGATGAGAAAAGCTTGTAAACTAGTTAAACATTCTGACTTTTTCACCTTTCTTTATAGAAATATTTTTGTTTAAACCTACAACAGAATCTGCAAAAAAATTTTTCCTCAGCTGAAGTTCAGTTAATGGACATACTAGCTTGAGTAGGAATAAGCACTGTCAGGAGGAAGAAAAAACATGATAAATACAGAGCACAGTGTTTTTCCACAATGCAATGTAGAATGAAATGCTTATTCACACACCAAAAGTACATCTAATTCACAAAGCATTCAGTACTATGCTCTTTGCTCCATTATTTTCCACCTGTGTGTACAGCTCTTACATGGAAGTAAAAGTATAAAGCTCTTTCCTACATTTTTTTTGTTGCTATGAAAGTGAGAATCCCTCTTTTTCCTTCCTAAAATGTTACTATATTGTGTTTCATGGTAGAAGTACAGATTTTCAACTTTATCGCCTTAACAGATCATAGAATTCTGCCAAAACTGAGGAAAAAATTAGGACAGGTTTAAATATTTCCATACAAAGTTTAAATCCATACAATTTTAAATGCAAAATATGAACTGTATAACAGCTTTCTAGATTTAAGTTGTAAATTGTTTTTTTTAATAGCTTACTGAAAGGTTGTATTACAAGTACGTTACAAAGGTGCAATCCTTTTCCACTTTAATTTGCTTTGTTGACTGATACAGGTCATTGCAAGGAAGCTAAGGAATTGAAATTAATTACACTGTTTAATTTTTCTTTTAAAAACAGCTTAAGTAAACAGTTCATTTGCCTTCATTTTGCAAGACATGCAAAGGAACATACTCTAGTCTTTGAAAGAAGGAAAATACTGCCAAAAAAGGTGTTTAAATAGCATTCAGAATGACACACTCATCTCAAAGTCAAGAAAATTGAAACTGAAAACTTCAGATTCTTTAACATGGCCTATGAACATCCAATGCAAATATTTCAGTAGGCTTTTTACAAGGACAATGATTGCCTCCAGAGATCCTCAAACTACAAGTTAGCATTGCATGAAATATTCCACTACGCAGAGATAATTAGGAAGACATCTGTCCTGTGTAAATAATTTCTTGCTCTTCTGAGCTCAGTATAACACTCATGGCATTTTGTCTCATTGCTTTTGTCCATGTTGGATAAAATGCCCATCAGAACAATGGATATTCATAACATACAACTACAGTGGACTAACTGAGGTAACATTTCTTAGACATCACAGCCTCAGACATTGTGAAGAGCAGGCTTCAGATAACTGGTCTATCCCACTTCTAAATTAAAAGCTTTGTTTCACTTAGAATATGGGAAGTTGCACATGCTTCTTTCTTAGTGAGAAGGTATTGCTTTGTGTTTATTCCTTGTATTTGGTCAATTTTCCATCGCAGAGATAGTGAAGAACCAGCAAATAAATCTGATTAGCTTAAAAGAAGAATCAGATAATTAAATAGGTAACTCAGTATTTAGAACCTCTGCTGACAATCTAAATGCAGTCCCTTCATACATTTATCATACCCAGTTACTCCTTCTGTACCTGTCTTTATGGTTGCTAATATCTTACTGAGTTGACTTTACTTTATTTAAAGGTATTATATTTTGGTCAGTTTAGGTACACCTGTTGTTGGTACATGAGCAACATGCTGTGCTGGTCCAGACCATACACTCCAGTGACCTCGTGGCTGTGAGAAAGGTGTGCTTAGCACTGCACCTCATAGTTCAAGGCCATGGGTCATCCAGAGCAGGGACCCTTCTGGCACAGATCACAGTCATCTCCCTGCCTGTACATGGGGCATACACTGGAAGGAACCCTGACTCTTGTACTGGGGCACTAGTTGGTCAGGATTTAACC
Organism: Nycticryphes semicollaris; assembly: GCA_013400055.1. NCBI lineage: Eukaryota > Metazoa > Chordata > Aves > Charadriiformes > Rostratulidae > Nycticryphes > Nycticryphes semicollaris. The sequence goes on from VXBJ01001566.1 coordinate 81,423, forward strand.
TTTGTGATAGCAACAACTGTAATTGAACCTCGTTTGGCCAACCCTCTGAAATGAATCTGCCAACATGGTCTCCCATAACAATCTAATTTATTGAACTATGGAAGACAGCATAGAAATAAAAGTGTTAACAAGGAACTCTTTTCCAGCCATGGTCTTTACAGTGCAGGATTCTAACAAACAGAAGGAACCACCTAGAGACCCAAGGGCACTTGGGTGGAGCTTGCTGCAGCTCATTCAGTTAATTGAAACAAACGCTGGAACCAAGGAGCTGCAGCTCACCAGTCTAAACTCCCTCCAGCCTCTGTACCCTTCTTCCTTAAACCTGCATCAGGGCCTTTCTCCTACCACATTTGATCCTTCCTGATCCATGGTATATACCTGGCGTATAGCTGAGAGCACATAAAACCACAACAGTGTAGAAGCAACTGTTAAAGTTGTCAAGTTCTTGTGGGGCAAGACAGGTGCCAAGGGGAAAAGTATTGTTGCTACTGTCAGTACTGCAGAAGCTATCAAGCATATTATAATAACTTCTTGCTGATATAAACTTTGAAAAGTAGATATGTGAGTTGTCATTTGGCAAAGAAATAGCAATGAAATCTTTATCTATATTCATAACATAATACCTGACTGAACTGAAAATGGAAGAGTAGAATCCAGACAGGGATATGCCTGATGGAGTCTGTGCAATTCCTAAACCCCTGGTGCAAGCAGTCTGCAAGGGGAACCAGAGAGGTGTTGCAGGCTCAAGGTATAAAGATACAGGACTTTCAGAATGAGTCACCCTACAAGATGTCACATCACCAAAGCAGTCTCTTTCCTATGAATTTCTATATGACGATACTTACTTTGTCACTTTGTCATACTACCTTTATGCTATCTTTACCCAAGCCTTTCAATATCCTCTCAATTTTCGCATTTCTGAAAAGAGAAGGGTCCTATTAAGGCCTTAAAGTCAGAAGTGAAAAAACTTACTAGACCAAATTTGCCAAACCAAAGCCAGGATTAAAACAAAAGCAAATCTGCATTAAAATGGATATTATTTTACTTTAACAACTCTTTCAAAAAACACTGTTTCCTATAATATGCCAATTTTCACATGAAATCAATATTTGAAGGTGGAGATGTGAACATTAAAGCATCAGTTGTTGTCTAATCCACTATTGGACCAAAATGATTCATTTTGCATATTTCCAATCAAATTCAAAGCTTCTTTCATGTACAAGTAAAGGCACCTTTAATCCAAGGCTTAGATTTAACCAACAGCTTGTTTTACTCTGTCCAAGTCTGTTTACAAACAAAAAAAAAAAAGCAGTTTCCCTGCTCCATCTAAGTGCGAATGAGTATGACATCCTTTAAGCTTTAATAAACAGAGGAGTAGAAAAAATAGTCTGATTTCTAATATGATATATACATAGATCTCAGAACACAACATTTCTGGGAAAAATAACCCATAGTCATCCTCCTGCTATCACTTAGCACTCAAGAATACTTGACATTTCCAGACTAGCATACCTTTTTTCACAGAAATTGTCTTGATCAAGTAACTGTGGAAATCAAGATAGCAATCACATATTTGAGATCTGAGCTGTGGCACTGAAATAAGACTTCAGCTCTTTCTTCTTTTCCCCGAGAGGCTATTAGATAAGATTTACATTTATCAAAGTTATCTTTCTTTATTGTAACCTATCCTTCAATGAATATAAGCTTTATTATATATCAGATAAGAGTACTTTAATTTTAAAACTATAAATATCATAAGGAAATCTTTTAATATCTTCTAAAGGAAATGTAAATAGCATTGAGTCACTATGTCTACCATCATCCCAGAAAAGTTAGCTTAGTCCATAGAAGCAAAGCAAAACCTGCTTCTTTAATCTGCTGATTTGCATGCTCTCTTGTGCCCACAACAAGCAACTGTAAAACTTCTCCTGCATAAATTGCATTAAACTTTATGGTAACTATTACTATGGTTTCTGATCCATGCTAAATTATTTTTCCACTCCTTCCAGATGATGCATAAAGCCTCCTCTTTTCCAGGCTTGACTTCCTCATGGAAAGCTGTTACTGCCTCTGTCATTACATTTTACATGCATTTTACATAAGGGAAGGTAACCTGCTGAAAACAGGCAACTATTTCTTTTACTGTATGGCTTCTGGAGTCTTTGGATACCGAGTCAGTTCACACACCCAATATACATTAAAAAAAAATAATAAAATACTAAGGCTGGAGTAGTGTTTCTACAAAAAGGAGCAGCAAGAGCAGAGCTATTCCCTTAGAGAAAGCAAGCTGGGAGCTGAGGGGAGCTGCAGCCCAGGTCGGTGCCCTTATCAACATAGCACCATCCCCCAACACCAGAGCTGGGCAAGCAGATGAGAGCAGCAGTCCAGAGACCACCAGACACACACACTGGGACCACAGTCGAGCCAAGGAGACCACATAGTCCCTCAGGAACAGGGCTTGATCAGGCCCAGTCTGAGTTTATGTGGGGTCACCATTCACAGCAGGTCCCAGGTAAGGCTTCTCAGGGCAGCTAAGGCCTATTAGTGCACTCAGGGATTTGGCATTATTTACCAAAAAACTTCTTTAATGTGCTGTATTTTTGTTATATTGCAATGTGCCAATCTATGTGCTAGTAATTTGCTGTAAATGACATGACATGGGTGGACACTGTACCCATTTGGTACATAACACGCTGGCTCTTCGCAGAATCACTCATGGCTTTTCAGATGTGGTTTGCGTTACAGCCATGTATTTTTTACTAGAAGCTAATTTATTATACAATCATTGTTTAAGAATATTTTTGGGACCTTTCTGAGGTATATTTTGAGCATATCAGTGCATATGTCTGTGGGTATGTGGTCAGAAAAGTACTTGTAAAAGTAGCATTTTAAATTTACTTCTGCAGCCGCACAAGCTCCAGTGGCTTCTTCCACACAAAGCGCTTCATTAATTCTCATGAGTAAGGACATGCTGCTGACATTGTATAAACACTGTGGCAGTTGAAATACAGGGCCTCTGTAGTTTTCCTGCATTTTGAAGAACTTAAGGTTGGTATTTTGGGTTTATTTTAACAGTTAAGCAATGCTCCTCTTTGAAAATCAGAGGGATTTCTGAAAACTGTTCCTTTTCTCACACCTTCTCTTAATGACTTTGGTCTATTGGAATGTATTGTTTCACTTTTGATGAGATCACTGCTATTATTGGAAAGTTGGCAGTTGATTATAAATAAACCACAAAAAATATCTTTCTAGTCCATACAATACTCTCAGTAAGTCACCAGCAGATTATATATAATAATGTATATATATAATCTTTCAAATATACCTTTTTTCTTTTTGTAGCTAGAAAATTTTATTTTTAATTTAATTGATTTTTTTAAATTTGATTTAATTTTTACTTAATAAATATACTCAACTGGTGTAGTAGACAAACAGTACATGTTTTCCTCCTAATGGCTTTGAAAGCCCAGCTTAACACTGAATTAACAAAAATGTTGAAGCAGCAATGACAGACTTTTATTCATTTGTGCCTCCAGAAGGGAAGTCACACAGAGATCCCAATATCTCTAAGGGACCTAAGCTTTAATTCCTAATTAAGGTTCAGAAACAGATTGGCAACGTGCTAAAAAGTGTTGAACACATTAATCAAAGACTAGCATGTGCAAGAAGTATTTATGCTACATCTAAGTAACAACGTGACATGATGGTATGGTTTCTCTCTGGCATGCTTTTGCTGCCAGATGTGAATTGACCAACAACTATAACCACAGCTGTGACTACAGAGCTTGAGCTGGATGAGCAGCTAAAATACTTATCAGGTGATTTTCTGGGCTCTTAGCAGAGCTATCCTTGAGGTGATGATCTATGCAGAGTGCTCTCCTGCAATCTGTGTTCTTACTGCTAGATTAGTATCAGCACAAATGTGCTCAGATATGCTCCTGTCACACTCCATTTGCCTGTGCAGAGACATTCCTTTAGAGACCTGTGCTACTTGCAGAGGGGGAAGGAAAGACAGAGATGGTCCTGTTGTGTTGATCAGAGATGGAGCGTTGTTAAAAATACCAAACCTGCCCAAAATGGTTGTTGCTTTTGATTTTGTCAAATCAGCTTTACATCAAATTAAGGCCTCGCTCACATAGTCCTATTAGAAAGTCCTATTTGGAAAGAATGATATATGTGTGTAAACATAGTCCACAGCTCTCTCTCACAAGCCCTTCAAACTTGAACCTAAGGTATTCTACACAAGCCTAAATCTAATCTTGGTTTGAACAGAGCTTGGCTCCTCTCAAACTCTCAGTTTAAGCTATGTGGGGCTTGTTTTAAGGAGCTCTCTGATGTCTCTGAATAAAACTGAATTTATCAAATCCAGTAGAAAATATCAGTGCAAAGGTCATAAAATACATTACCAGTCTTGACAAATCTCTCCTAGCATATCCACAGAAGAGCATTCTGAAATCCCTCAGAGAAAGCCTTGGAAATGTATCTATGTTCCTACTAGCTAGAGGAAATCTAGTAATACCTGTGATAACCCAAGTATAGTACAAGTAATTAGTGCCTTTGTCAGGGAAGATGTTACTCAGCTGTGTCAAAACATGTAGGTTAGCTAATTATTCTCAGCTTCAAGAAATCATGTCAACTTCAACCAACTAGTTTTTAGGGCCCTGAGTGCACCAATAGTCCTTAATTACCCAAATCAGCTTCTGGGATCTCTACCCACACACCCTCTGCATAAAGCTATTTAAGATCCATCTTTGAAGCTAGTGCTGCCTTTTGCCTGTTAGTGGTGGGTTTGTTTTTTTTTGTAGTGTGACTGTGGAGCTGACCTAGTGATGTCCTGTAATTGTTGGTCTAGTGATGTCACAATGAATGTTCTTCTGTGGTCTATGAGACTGCATCCTTGCTGGTGAGGATACTGCTCCAGTATGTGTTGTAGCTGGTCTTATCTCCTTGTTTGCTTTCCCTCTGGATTAGCTTTGTTCTTGTTTCTTTCTAATGCTAGTCCACTTGTGTGTCCTCTGAACTTAGTGCACGGAAGTAAGTTACTCAACCCTTAATGTTTCTGTGTCTGCCTCTGTTTCTGCGCTGACTCTGAAGGAAGGCTTCTGAGAAGATGTTATGCTTAGATAGAAGGAATGGTTCTCACTGTTGGTGTTCTGATTTTTTTTATTCCTTGGTTGTTTGTAATTAAATTTTGCTTAGGAAAAATAGTTTTTACTAGACTGCCTCATTTTAGAAGTTCTACCTGACTCTGTATTCTTACATCTTTAGTTAACTTTGTTGGGAAGAATGGAGAAATGAATGTGTCTAGCAGAGTACTACTAATATCTACTTGTTTTCATTTAACAGAAAGAACTTAAATTCACAACACTGGAAAGTGAATGGAGATAATTATGCAGTAATCCAGGAATGTCTGAGATGAGATGGTGTTAAATGCATGGAAAAGACAGGTAAAGAGGAGGTCAACTTTACACTCTACAAAAAAGGTCAGTATATTCTTCTGCTTCTCCTGTTATGATGAAAGCTGATTATCCTGATGGTAAGTATTACTATAAATTCTTCTGTCTCTTATAAGGAGAAAAACTACATGTTTCTTATAATTACAGATTTTGCTAGAGAAAAACATATTCCTTAGTGTAACAAACTCCCTGAGGATGAAGTTGTAATTGTGAGCAGCTACCTTCCAAAGAGATAAAGGGGGAAAATACAAGACTCTAATAATATTCATTTCATTACTGGATGTATTGTAAACTTTTAAACCTCTCAAGCCTTAAGTTTGTGCTACTTAAGTTATTATCCTCACTGTCTAAATATCATAGGTTCTAGCTATGGTAGCAACTCCTCAACTTAATCTTATGCAAACGAAGAAGACTGTTCATCAGTAATTCTATATCTTCATGTATGAACTGAGGTTATTTGTTTAAAAAATGACCTTTTTTACTCAAAGCTGTTCCCTTGTTCAAAATCAGATAAACTAGAGTTACAGGATATACAGTATTGCTCTTCATTGTTTAGTACAGTATTATTAAAGGTTTGGTCAGAAACACTCTCCTTCTCATGACCAAGAAAGCCTGTCTGCTGTTAAATATTTAATCTAGTGCTTCATAAACTGTATGCTTAAACTGCTGAATTTCTGAATTTCAGTGGACCCTGCTGAAGTAGATAGTAACTTGTGCATTAAGGAAAAACATTCTGGTAAAATTTGCTAGGGTTATTGAATTTCCTGAATACACGATTAAAGCTAGTATATTTTTTATAAGTCTTTACTTTCCTGTAACTAGGAAAAGGCTTCAGATTTGTATTCCTGCTGCTTTGCTAACACAGAACAAGGTATGTTCTCTTCATAAGTATTTATAAACTAAGAAATAGCTAAACGTAAATACTTGTAATGACTTTTATTTTATTCTCCTGTAAATAGGGTTGTGTGCAGCCACAAGCTAATAGAGGACTAGAGTATAGATATTCATTACGTTTCCCTTTAAAATCAAGGAATGTGTTTACTTCTGTAGTTACAGGTTTGTGGTGATGGATCTATTTACTTGGCTTTCTACAACTATAAGATGATATTTTATGTACCTGGTAGCATCTGAAATAAATACTTAGGAAGAAAGCTCTCGAACATTTTCTTTGTTCCAAGTAGATAGGCTACAAGCAACAAGGACTGAAAGGGAACTCTATTTCTTATGTTTCATACACAATCTAAAACTTTCTTTCTGAAGGACTTTAACTTTACTAGATCTCAACAAAGGTATTACTTAAAAGGATTCAAACCAGCATTGCAGCCTTACTATGAAATTAATGGATAATGAAAAAGAAAAATATCATGGAGAACAAAAATCAGAAACTTCAGGCACACTTTAAAGTGGACTTTTCAAATGCTAAACTGTTGAATACAAAACTTCTTAGAAGAATGTATTAGGCTTCATGGGCTGTCCCTACCTCCCCACCCTGACTTTCCCCAGGAAGTGCTGGGAAGAATACAGGAATGATCAAATCTTTCCTGAGAAGACAAAGATGTGTGAAGCCCTTTCTGTTCCATACTGAGGGCAAGCCTTCTATTAATATCCCCATGTTGTGACTAATAACAGGTTATTCTCAGAAAAATAAAGAATTAGTAGTGTTATATATCATTGATCAGGAAGGCTGTTTTCTCCTGAGAAATACTGGGGTGAAAAGCAATGAAGTGAGCAAGGACAGCAAAGCAAGATAATGGCATGAGTATGGATTGGCTATAAAAATAGTTTTATTAACATTTCTCATGCCAGAGGAGATCTAGCTCAAGAGGTATTTGGAATTTAGTTGTGAAATTTAGATTGTAGCACAGAAATAAGGGACAGCCCAAGATATTTTTTTAGTATATTTCAGTTATTTATAAGCATCTTCTTTACTTCTATGCTTCCAGACATAGCTTTAAGTGATAGTTCCCTTATCCATCTTATTTTAAAATACTGTTTAAATACAAATGGAGAAATGAGAGCCCTTGAGTATATACTTCCAGATTTTGTTTGTAAACATCTTGGAGCAAACTGTTCCTAAAGAAAGAAATTATAAAAGAAGGAAACGATAATTCTGATTCTAGGCCATTTGGGTAAAGTGCAGAATGTTTCCATTCATCTGTTACATTTGGAGTATGGAGTAATTTGTGAAGGCAGAACTGGCTGAAGAGAACACTCAAAGGACAGTAAGAATAAGACAATAGGATAAAAAGCACTTTTGCATGTAGACATTGCTTATACAGGGCAATGCTGAGAAAAAAAATTTGGTCTAATTCTCTCTGCTACTACTTCATATTATTTTCCTATTTTTAGAAGTAACTGTGTCCATTTTTATTTACATCTGGTACCAGTTGTCTTAATTGGAGGACTGAGTGAGGTACAGGGAGGAAAATTGTTGTGTAAAACTAGACATATGTCTAGATCTTTCTAGGACCAGGACCTGTCTCTTGACAGGAAGTTAAAATTAATAAAGCAAGAAGGTTGAGCATATGAAATGTGAAAAAATAAAAAACCTCAGAAAAGTATAGTAATATACAAATTACAGTATAGTAATATACAAAAATATACAAAACTCTGTAATGGAGAGTTTTGGATCTTAAGTGACCCATTTATCCTTATCTTCATGAGTCATGTAAATTATTTTATTGAATCTGTTCTTCCATTTCAACTAGTAAAACTGAGTGAAATCAGAGCTCCTGCAAACTATGATTTTGTAGAGAAGAGTCAGCATAAAAGGAAATTCTGATGAATCTGAGATGGGACTAATGGAAGACTCTCTGTATATAATTGCACTTAATTACAGTAAAGTTATATCTAATACAATAAAAAGACTAACCTACAAGGTCAATCCATATTGTACAGGGAGTAAAGCATAAAGCATTAGTTTGAACACCAAAGACAAATGATACTTAAGTGAAACAGACAGCTTAAGAAGGAAATGTTAGACTTCTAATGCTTCAGTCATAAGTAAACCAGATGAAAAATAATAACACTGACTATTTGGGGTTTTATCATTAAAATGTTACCTTGTGGATAAGTGCTCTTTTTATAATAATTAATACTTTTATTAGGGTCTTACATGTGAAAATATATTTGGGAGGGGGATTTTCATTCTTGGTTAATTTTGGTTCAGGATGGGTAAGATTACAGCTGAATCCTAACGCTATTTGTGGTGAAAATTTCTTTTACTGCTGCAGAAGTAATCTGAAAATAAGAACTTGATTATGTAGGAAAATGTCTTCTAGCTTGTTTAGAGACTTTTTTTACCATTGCTTTTAGTGCTACTTCAATGTAAAAAAAAAAAAAAATCTAGTTGCTGATACTTTTTGACATATAACCTCTTTCAGTGAAGGTTGAAGTGGGAAGAAAGTTAGTAAGAGCAATTTATTGGAATGTCCAAAGTAGTAACTATTTTTTATTGGTAGTCTTCAAGTTAAGTGAGGAATAATCAGATGAGTGATAGGGAATATCTGTCTTGAGATTCCTGGTTGTCTGTTTTAATAATAAAGTATAATCTATCTCACACAGACAATGAGTTGGATATATTGTCAAGGAAAAATTCAGCCCTCTCCTCTTGCGGGGAAAGTTTATTAGGTTGTATGTAGGTATTATTTGGCACTGTATGTTTTGCAGGAAAATCTAACCTGTTTTAAGTTAAAAATATTGATGTCCATTGTGGTGGACAGTATGTATGCTGATAGTCCATAGGCAGCATTACTAACCAAGTAAGTTAGTCAATTGTTTAATGCTTTGTTCTTTCAAATGGAAGTCAACCAGGATTATGGACAGCCTGTGGTTTAATATCAACATTTTGTGGGTTCGGGACATGTATGATAATGTTTTCATCTGAGGGAACACAATGACAATTATGGGTGAAGTACTTGGGAAATCTTGAAAGATTCAAAGCTGCATGTCTAGGCCTAAAAAAAAAAACAAACCCAAAACCAAAAAACCCTTTTGAATTGACAGGCTAGAAATGTGCTGCAACTGTTATTGAATAATTGATAACAATACCCGGAAGCAAAATATAACTAAATACTGTTCAAATGAAAATTATGTATGCAAAGGGTTTGTCTTGATGTCTGCTCTGTGACTAGAAAGAAATCCATTGAGGCTTTCTAGAGTGGCATTGATACAAGTTTAAATGCACCAAAAGGATTAATTAGCTATCATGCTGAATAATCTGATCAGATTTAAATATATGTATGATCAGTAGCAGAAATGTCACTGAAATAACAAACTCCTTAATGCTACTGTAGGCTTAAGAAGCAGGCATTCTTTTGTTTGGTGCCAGGGACATGGGGGGGATCTCTTCACCCAATCTGATCACCGAATGCAAGATTCACAGACTTGTATACATACAGAATATACATGGTCATTCCATATCCCAGAACTCATTACAATATTCACATCACCCTGGCACAGGTGCATTAAGTCTATTAGAGGCTTCATAGGTCTTGTGTGGTCCCTAGTGGTGTTTAATGGTCACACAGGAGTGAAGTTTCAGTGAATCTTGATAGCTCTTTCTATGTGAGGTTTTGTCTTGGAGTCTCCTGTTCGATCAGTATGGCTGGTTTGTGCTGGTAACTCTTCGAGTGGATTGGAGAAGGTAAATGCAGAAGTCTGCAACTCCTCCATCTATTTTGCAGGCTTGTAAACAGGTTCTTTCTGATGGTATTCTTCCCTGTTTGTTGCCGTGGTATTTGTGAAAGGTGACCTTAATCCTTTTAGTTACACGTTTACATATCTGATACACTTTTAGTTCCTGACTATTACAGAAACAGAAGTTCTGATTTTCTGAGCAACCCTGAAAGCCCCTTTCTTTGCTTCTTGTGGTTTTTCCTGCTTCCCTGAAATTGCTTTACTAGAAGGTCTTAGAATTACAGCAAATGCAATTTATTTTGTATGAAATATTATACTGCTTGATGGGGAAAAAGGTTTAGGGGCATGAACCTGTGAAGTGGGGATGTATGTTGCTGCAAATAGTGTTGCGGTATAGGATATGACAGTTCAGGGTAAAGGTTCTAATAAGTGCTTATTATAAAGGCAGACTCATTTGTTCATGATCAAAAGGTGGCACGGTTTAGCTACAGAATAGCATTGGGGAAAACAAGTCAGCATCTGCAGTAGAAAAACAGAAAACTGAATGTGTGAATGGTAGCACAGTTTGAAAGTGGAGTTCTATCATGGTCAATGGAGGTTGTATCTACATGCATTTCCAATGAAAACTTAATATTCTTTGGAGCATTGTTACCTGGCAATGGGTCTACCTTGTTGGGGGAGGAAAGCAGTTCCAAGCAAGGAGCTTGGTCCTTGCTTAAGCAGAATTACCAACTTGGTTGGCCTGGAGAAGTAGTTACAGACTTGTCAGTGGTGGTTAATCCTTTTTCCATAAAGGCAGCAGAATATACAGCTGAGCCATAGAGCTTTGTGGCATAGTCTCAAATTTTGTGCTTGTTGAGACTCATTTTTGTCTGAAGCAAGATGTACTTTTAATTAGTACTCACTGAAGACAACTGGATTTTACTGTCCTGTAAAGGCTGAGTTGACACACTAGCACTGCAGTAACCACTACTCAGTCCTTTCACGTGCAATGAAATCTGTAATGGCGAGTATGAAGTATGTGTAACAGCTCAGGCATGCAGGGCAATGGGGTCACCCTCAGGAACTGAGCCTGGATTAGGTGGCTTGAGTTGCCTCATCGGGGCTGGAGGGCGTACTTGGAGGAGCGTCTAGAGCTGAGCTAACTTGGTGCAGATAGATGGATAGCAGGGGATAGACTTCTGTTACAGAGGAAGAAAGGAGCTATTGATAACTGAAGGTAAACTATGTGCATTAAGGCAGCCAGGCAAAAGCCCAAACTCTAGTCTTGAGCAATCAAGAACCTTATTTTGGGGATGAAGGTGCAAAAAAATTAAGCCAAGAAAAAAAATACAGCTTGGAAGGTGGTAAGAGAATGGTTTTTGTATATCAAGCTACAGGAACAGCAAGAAAAGTGTATGCAAGCTGTTAAGAGTACAGCTCTGAGCTTTTTTTTTTTAAAAAAAAAAAGTACTTAGTGTTTATTTTGCTTCAACTGAAATTGGAGGAAAGACCTGTGTAGTAGGATCTGACTGACTCACAAGCATTAGTAGAGCTTTCAGCTTGAAATTTAGTCACAATAAAATGTTAAGTGTAGTGTTAACTACTGTAACCTGTACTAGCTGGCAGCAAAGGTCAGGTGCTTTTAAGAAAGCTAAGGATTGTTACGAAAAATGAAAACTCAGACTTCTGAAGAAAACTAGTAATTAGGTATGTCTGAAAGATTAATCACTGGATTTAATGTATTTCCATGCTTCAAAATTATTTCAGCGAACTGCCTAATCAGTTTTGAAGAAATATATTATTGTAGAGCTGCAAATTAAGGGATGTCTTTATCTTCCAGTCAGATTATGAACAAAGCAGATGAGCAAAAGTGTTCTTTTGAACTTTCTGAATAATTATTATGCTCAATGATAGATATGGCAATCACTACAGGATGTAGACTCATGCCAGTTTCAGGTTTGTATAAATGGAAACTCAATGACTCAAGTCTTGAGTTTTAAGTGGTGTCTATTAAGTTCATTAACTTTCTCTATGCAGACAAAAAATATGTAATAACACATATCCTTGTCTCTAAATTAAAGGCTGCAAGCCTAGAAAGTATATATGCATGTGCTCTACCACAAATGTGGCAATAATATTAAGGTTTGTGGGCTGCTAATGCAGAGATGAGGTGTAGCATCTTACTGGACAAGTGGTTCCATTTCACCTGGGATCGTGTCACTGAAATGTTGAGGGTGTCAGATTAGTATGCAAATATTTGGAGACATCATTTACTCCTGTGGGATAGGTTAATTTCATAAATCATCTTGGTGAATTTTGGCCTTCAAGTGCTTCATAAACAGTATAATTCTACTGAAGAAAATACATGTAGGAATTGGTCATTATCTGTCTTTTAGAAGTGCTTTATAGAAGCTTTTCTTAGCGTTTTCCAGACAGGGGCATAGAAGACAATGTAGAATAGATAACGTAAGAAATATGGCTTTAAAAACAGATAAACTAGCTCCAAAGTTGTCTGCTAACAGACTGTTATTCTGAGAGACTAATCAAATGGTGTAGAAACTAACAGCAAGGTGTGTTTCTATTGCATATGTAAATGTTAAGCTTCAGGGTAAGACTGTCTACCACAGGTTATTTCAGATGCCATTTTACATCTAAATTAATTCCACCTCTACTCAAGTAATTCTGCACAATTTTTTTCTTTGCAATGCTATGTAAAAGAGGAATGGGATATAAACTAGATAATTCTTGTTATAAAATATTCTAAATTCTTGCTGTTTCTATCAATTCATTTTTTTCCCTTATACCCGCTGCTTTGTCCTTGGAAGTTAGCAATTGGCTATACGTAACAGAATAAAATCTAAAGGTACCAGTTTTTATATGGACTATTACAGTGTTTATAAGTTCAGATATGTTAGCAAAACTTTCAATGGTCTTTAATTTTACATACTTGATTATCCTAACCTTATTATTAGGTTAAATCCCATTTCTAAAACATTGTTTTCAACATTAAAATATTTTTTTTCATGTTAGACTTCAATTAGGAAATGGAGCAATCTGATTTTTGCCCATTTCTTACCTCTAGGCTTGCTGGATAGGACAGTTCAGATTAGGTGTTTGGTATCAGAAACAGCATTTAGCCTGGTCTGATGTAGAGCTTTCTAAAATTCTTAAAAATCTTACAGTGTAACTGGTAAGTCAGTTCCTACAGCTGATCAGTTCTTTTGCCTGCTTTTACTGATTAATTACACTTCTAGAGCTTGTACGTCAAGAGTTAAGAACTCTATGGGAATCTCGGTATAGGACTAGGCATCAACAATCTCTTTCTCTTTCTGCCCTCCAAGGAAGGGGGAGGGAAACTTTCTGGCATTCAGGATTTCTCTCTGTAGCAGACTTGGCACATCATTTATTTGCACTCAGTTGATGTTTGAAAGGTTTCTTTTGCAGAATGTGTCTGGAAGCTTTTCTTCCCTTGAAAGATTAAACTTTGTAAATGCTAACGATTCTCATGTGAGAGAAGGAGTTGCTGTATGTCTTGTCCCCTCTCTTTCCCAATCTGCCAGTGAGAAAGTTAGCTGCTTAATGTTCTTTAAGTTTTCTTCCTGAAGCTTTGCTTGATAAAGATTTCACCATTTTAACTGATTTGGTAGCTGCAGTAAACTCAGCTACTTGTCTGTTTGTGGGTTTTTTTGTCTTTTCCGACTAAAGACTATAAGCTGTGTACTGGAAAAGGTACTTTTTTTTTAACCTTGTAAAAAAAAAAAAAATCAAACAACAAATCCAAACCAAATCTACTTTATGTGATTAGAGAAACTCCATTCTTAGGTTATTTACTGCACTGATTGACTTGAATGCCTCACAAAACATTTGTGCATGGTCATGACTAATACTATGAGTTTAGTGTTCTAAAGTGTGCAAATGAACCTAAGGTCTGCAAAGATCCTGAAAATTCAAGAAAGAATGGAAGAGGTCAAGCAATTCTTGCATTTTGAATTAAATGCTTTTGAATAATACTTTGGGGAAGGCTTATGATATAGCTGTAGTTGGTAGTTCACAGTTTTAGATTGTACTTCAAATCTATGTACAGTTCAGATTGTACTTGTGCTATACAAAAAGTTTCACTTTGTTTTATTTTTCACCTAATAGACAAAATTAGAGACTTCATTTATTGCCTAGGGTATTAGTTAAAATCTCTACAAAGGCAATATGAATATTAGAAGCATGATAAAATTGATGCTCATTGCTTCAAAAGAAACAAGCTGAAAATAGAGATGATTAAAAATGCTGTGAAATTAGTGCTCAGTGATATTTTTTTTTTCCTCAATAGTAGAGACAATACTATAAAAAATGTGGTTGAGATTTAAAATTAATGGGTGCAAAGTACTGAAAAACAGAGTAATTAATTTGGTTCTACAAATATTTTTGTTTCTAAGTGGCCTTGGAGTTCCACTTTGCTAGTATGCCAAGCATTTCCAAAGAATTGCTCTAGCTGTATGTTTGAGAAGGCTCTCTTAGGGAGTTTGGAGAAGGTGATTTCAAACCCAGTATCCTTAATCTTGTATTTTTTTTCATGTAAACCAAATTTGATGGTGAATAGTAGTATGTGGGTCAGTATAAAATTGTAGTTCAGCCATTTGGAACCAGTATTTTAGTTCCTCATGTAAAGAGATGTGCAAAGAATGCCAACATTTAATTTGGTGAGGCAACAGTTTAATCCATGCATTGTTCCTCTATTTTTTTTTTACATGGATTGAGAAAATAAAGCAAGGTCCATGTTTTATTTCCCCATAGAAATGAAGAAGCTAAAGATTTAGTTAAACTTAAGGAGTTTTGAACTCGGCTCAATTTGTTTGATTTCAGCTTTCTTAAAACTAATTCAAAAAGTGATGAGATAGGGTGTACAAAGATTTTGTTTTGCTGAATTGGTACGTTTATTGCACAGTTGTTCAAATGCAAAAGTATTATACAGAGCCTTCTGTTACACATTTACTGTTTTAAGCCAAAACTTGAAGTCTAGTAAGTAATTAACTATAAAATGAGATGACTTTTACCATCCAGTGCAAACTTCTAGTATAATAATTTTAATTCTACCTTCATGTTTTTATGTAAAAGCTTTGATGCTTTCGAAAACCAGTTCTGCCAGCAGAGTGGCTTGCTCCTGGATTCATGAAAGTCGGGTGAAGAGCTGTGAGAAAAATCATACTACACTTACACAAGAATATTCTAAAACGAGGCAGGATTTGCTAGTACTAAGGAGTATGAATAAAGCCAATTCTTTACAGTGCGCTTGCAAACTTGTGTCATAGTAGTTACTCTTCCAAGAAACAGCTTATTAAGTTATAGCATTACCAGAAATGGGTGAAATCAACTCAAAACAGGCAAAACACAACTTATGTTTTTTGAAGCTTATTGTTTATCTGAAGTGAAGCACTGGAGAACAAGTCTTGAGGTGTAAAGAATAGGTTACTGTACTAGAAATAGTGAAGGACTTCAGGTGTTATAAATGTAACATCTTCAAGGATTTTTTGTTTTGATACCAGCTTAAAAGTGATTGGTATGCAATGCATGGCTTGAACTGTCTTAGCAGGATGCTAAATGTTGGTGCTTTTAGCAAATAGCTTAAGCTGAGGAACTGAAATACTGATTGCAAAGGGTTGGACTAGAATTTTATACTGACCTACATAATGTTTTTCAATATTGGTGTCTGTTGTGCTGAAGTCCATGTAACTGCATGCAGATGGAAGTGTTATCTGCTCCTGGACCACTAATGACATGTCTGCAGTGAGGAAAGCAAATGCCTTCCCTTATCTTCTTTCTGAAGATCTTAAGTGGACTATACATATGCTGTAACTAGTCATGTGACAAGTCAAATGTATATTCAAAATAAACTTTCTGTAACAGCACAGTAACTGTGACCACTTGCAAGTTGCTTCCTGACCGAAAACCTGAAAGCAAAAAATATCGAACAGTAAGGAGCAAAGTTTTTGTTATAAAATTTCTGGGAATAAGTTCTGTAAAAGTAGAAGCAGCAATGGATGAGCACTCAAAGCAAATATAAACATTATGCCTGGAATACGGGGCTGTGGCTTCGGAGTTCTGAAAACATTTTGTTTATGTGTGGAAGCACTGATTTGGGGGGATTAGTTTTGCTTTTTAATTCTCTGGTGGTAAGCGGAAGAACAGTGGTGTTTAGTCTTCTGCTGCTTTTTCTGATGGATTGCCTGACCTGGAAAAATATCTGTCTGACCACACTTGCTCAATCTCCTACTTTCGTGTTATGCACTGTTTCCTCTGGACAGCTGTCACTTTCTCTCTTGGATTGTAGGAACTGTGTACCTGTATATAGTGCATGTTGAAGAATACAAACTTTAGAAGTAGCAATAGTCTTAGCAGTATGAAAGACCCATTTGGTTATGGCTTGTTGTCAGAGGTTAGCTTTAATACACCTGCAGATTAAAGTTTTCCATATTAACATTTGAGGAATTTTAGTAATAAACAATTTTTATCTTTTTTCCAATCTTCTTCTTGATTTATTATGCCTCATTAAGCCTTATGAAGAAATATGATGTTTTTCCCTTAAATTATTTGATGGGTATAAGTAACTCTCTTCCTATAGCAATGTTTTGTGACAAGGTATCTCTTCATAACAATTATTTTACACAAAACAGGATCAGACAAAAAGGCTAGTCAAATCAATGTTACTGCTTCAGGAAAAACGAATGTATTTGCGGAACTTCAGGACTGAGTAATGTATA
The DNA here is from genome assembly GCA_013400055.1 of Nycticryphes semicollaris. Lineage (NCBI taxonomy): Eukaryota > Metazoa > Chordata > Aves > Charadriiformes > Rostratulidae > Nycticryphes > Nycticryphes semicollaris. The sequence goes on from VXBJ01001566.1 coordinate 98,251, forward strand.
GCTCTTGCTTCTAGTAGAGACATTGAGACATCTAAGAGTATTTGTAAAAAGTGTGTGTCAGTCAGATGACACTAGTACTTGTGTTACAGCCTCTGCATTTGTGAGTAAGATGTATTTCTTGCTGCCAAAGCCCCATCATCATTTAGTGATAAACATAAATACATCAATCAATTATCATGACCTGTTAGAGTTCAATGAGACTTATCGAATGGATCTGGAGAAATAACAGTATCTACTATCCTTTCAACATTGCACTTCTCAAGGGTTGGTTTGAATAAATTCCTTGTTGTGCTTGTCACAGTTTAATATTTCTTGAATTTATTTCTAAACTTGCACCGGCTTCTGAAGCTGATAAAATTAGGAAAACAAATTCAATCTGGGGAACAGTCTGATAAACAAGTCTTACTATTGAGTGAAATCACCTCTTTACTTAGCCCGTGTTGTAGTTCTTCAACTGAACAAGTGACAGAACATTCTTGTGATGGCAATGAAAATTACAATTTTGTATTGTAATATTTGTGATATCTGGGACTTTTTCAAAGGTTCTGCTTCTAGAAGATGTCTAATTTTCTTTTACTGAAATAAAGGGAACAGTTTTTAAACAAAACTTGAAGCACTTCAGCAACAGCTTTCTTTTTAATGTTACATATCCATTGATAAAGAAGTTTTGCTGTTGGGTGGCTTCCTAGCTAACTTGTTGTTGGTTTTTTTTTTTTTGTTCAATTCAGTACAGATTTAGCTACTGAAGAAACAACCATTGCAGTCGGAATCGAGGTTTGGCTGTCTTATTTGAAAGTATGCTTTAGAAATTTCCTGTACTACTTCAAAAGGAATTATGAACCTGTGCTAGAGACTTGTTTGGAAAAGACATAATTCCTGTATAAATTTCACCAAGTAACCAAGTTTTTCTGTTCCTGTTTCCTGGCTGTACAGATATCTTAACCCTTCCTCTCTTCCACCTTTTCTAGAAAAAATTGTTTGAAACGGAACATCAAAGCATTAGGTGGAGGAAATAGTATATTAGATTCTTTAAGAGCTTGTAATACAAGTAATACAGATGCTATGCAAACTTAACTTGTAGTGTACTTTTACATAATAACAGCTTAAATTGACTTTGTGCAGAGGAGTAAACCTTATAAGATCAAAAACAATAGTGATATTGTGCTTTCTCTGTCCAAAATGAATTTTCTGGTAATGTTCTGGAGGTTTACCTTAAAGATCACATGTTGCAACAGATTAGTTATGTAAATACTATGTAGAAAATTATTATTTAAAACTTGGGGCCCTGCAGTATAATATTTTAACTTTCTTATCAATCAGTTAAAAGTTCAGTTGTGGCTTACAGCTGCCTAAATAATTTGTTCTTGTCTCATTAAAATGAAGTTCTAAAGAAGGGCTCTGCCTACCTTTAAATACATCTTGTAAAACAAATTTCTGTTTGGATTTCATAAATCTGTAATCTAACCACCTAATCACCTTTATTACTTTGACAGTAAGATATATAATGCAGTTATATAGGAAGCCTGTTTGCTTAATTCCTGAACTGTCTCAATTCTGGAGAGACTTGGATACTGCTGTTTTTGTTTTAGCTCCCAACTTGATCCACAACAGAGAGGCTAGATGCTTAATGGCTTAGTGTGTCACGTTGCATCTTCAGTCTTAAGTTTCTGTGATTGTATCGCAAACCTTAGCTTGATTGGTTCTAAGTACTGCTTATTTTGAGCTTGATCCTTCCCAAGTTATCATAACTGACTTTTAATGCATCATTGTGTTTTTTGTTTAACTGTAGATTCTTTGCAGTCAGGATTTTGTTTGTTCAAATTTTCTTATGGAATGAGAAAGGCAGTGAATTGGGTCCCTCTGTTTCCTGGTTTAGATGTCGTCATACCATTGTCCAAGAAGAAAATGCTTATCACTTAATCATACTTGTTGCATAAACCTTTCAATTTAGTGATACTGCAAAAAATATTAAATAGTACATGTAAATGCCCCTTAGAAAATGTTTTTTTTGTTTAATAATTTAAAAACATAATTCATGTACTTGGGGTACACAAGCATGCTACCTATTCTAACAACAACTTCTGTGTATTATGGAATCACATTTTTAACAAAACACTATCATCTCAACCTGGCTGTACATCAGAAGTAACATTCTAATCAAGAATTATTGGAAGAGGTAATTCAAAGAGTTATTAAATCTGTGTTCTGTGGCAGGTCTCCTGACTTGGTAGGTTCCCCTAATTTCATTAAATACTAAATCACAGCTCAACTTCTGACCCCTCCTTGCAGTCCAGCAGATGAAAAACTTCTAGCAAACTCAGTCTAACATTCCTATTGAAACCATAACAAGCTTCTGAGGATAAGATGATTGTTTTCTTTAGACATCAGATATGACTTTTTGTATTGGAGAGCCTGTAAGTCTGTCTTCTGTTTCTTCATAAATGTATACTTGTGATATAGGCCAGATTTCTTGAATGACAATGGAGTGACCAGCACTCTAAAACACTCTATTAATGTTTTATCTGTCAAACTCTGAAATGCCAGCTGTCCTGGCTAATAGCTTTTAAAACTATCTTTTGTTCTCGCTATTGACCAGTCCAAACTGTGAAAAGAGGGCAATGTCCAGATCTGTACGTTTTGCCATAGATTTATGAAAATCAAAAGTTAAAATTGTATTGCTTCCCTAACAGATGTTGTAGGGCATACCCTGGGGGACAACCTAAGTTTATAACCTTAAATATAATCTTTACAGAAGAGACGCTTTGCTTAAAAATTATGTTTTTGCATCAAAGTCTTTAATTCCCGACTGTGTAAAATAAAAGTAATTGCTTAGTGTAACATACCGACAAATATTTCCTGGAAACCAACGTTTTTTAGTTCCTAAACTGCTTGACAAATTTTTTTCTATAAATAATCTTTGATCTTCTTTCAACATGAGGGTCAGAAACAAAACAAGTATGATATCATAGTTATATCACTAACATCAACATGAACTTCGTGAACTGTAGTACTGTGACAGGGAAGCAGCTGATTAATGATATTTAAGGGTAATAGCGCTGGAGCTAAACAGCTTCATTTTTCCTTGTATTTGAGGAAATAGTGATGCGTAGCCAATACATCTGTTACTTCATGTTGTCAAATAACTGAAGTGAAATGGGTCATTCTTCCAGAATATTATTTGAAGTTATACTGTGCACATAGGCAGTCTATACTCAAATGCTGTTACAGCAGTCTCTGGCTTGATTTCTGTTTAGACACTTCAAAACTGGTTTAAGGCAAGCTCTTTGGAAATGGAATTACTCTTATCTATCTTCCCTCTGTATTTTCCCATACTATGTACAGTGCTGTAGTGCTGATCATTACAATTAAGCACCATGACTTCAAATATCAAGGATGATCAAAATGTAACTTTCTAGTTTGAATTATTTCAATTGTGATTTATTATGATGGTAGCCTGCTTCTCAGGCAAGCATTGGTTGGTTATGATATTTATTCTTGAGGAGTATAAACAGTATACCAAAGGTTGCCTTTTTGTAGCTGTAATGCACTGTTATGTAACAGCTCTGCTTCAAACAACTGAATACTTGCCCTCTCAGAGTACTTAAAGTAATTATAAATTGAGGATAAAAATCCGAAAACCAATTTCTGGTTTTACTGTTTATTTAGTGCTAATGTGATGTTTCTGCATTCTACTTTATTTTGGTGAATACAGACAATTTTATCAGGAGCAAACTTAGGAAAAGCACTCTTATTAAACACTTCTTGGCGTATGATTTTAAATACTTATAAGAAAAAACAATTTAGGCTTTTAAAACTTGTTTTCAGTTAAAGCATGCTTTGAGGATACTAGTTTATATTCCAAAGGAAGCTTTTTATTGTGTGTATTAAAGACCAAGTTTATTTTAATCTGCCCTTGACAAATTAATGTTTGTTTTAAAGAAAAGATTTTTCCAGGAAGTTAGTGGCTCTACAAATAAAGATTCTGGAAACAAATATCTCTAGATTTGAGGCACTATTGTTTCTTCACAGACGAAAGGAGGGGAAAAAAGTCTAGTAAAAATAACCTTTCCTTGGCTTTGACAGATTAAATAATGCTAAATGATTAACTGAAACCCCCTTTCAGTAATTTCTATATTACATTTAAAACATAGCCTAATATTAGGAGTTTCAAGAACTAGAGTAATCATTGCCTCAATCTTTTCCGTAAATCTCTAAGCACCAAACCTTAGTTCATGTAATAATACAAACTTAATGATTTAATAAACCCAACTTGATGCCTTGGCCCTCTAGTGATCAGAAGAAGATCTTTGGTTATGCCTAATTAGGATTTCATTTGATACATGCAAAGCTTGACATTGAGAGATTAAAGAAAAATATTTATGTAATGTAAAATCATGGTATCTTTAGCTGGTGCAACTTCTTGTGTATGTTGTATATACTTAGTTGTGCCTTATCTAGATAATTCAGCACTAAGACAAAAATAATGCAGTGGAAATTGACTCTGTATCTGATACTGTTTCTAGTACTTCAAGATGAAATAAGATGTCTTGATGGTTTCCTAAAAGGTTACTGTTTACATATTTTTCTGTGGCTAGTGATGCTAAAACATGATAAAGTATACATTTGTAATTCTGAGATGTACTATATACATGAAACAGTTTTTCAATAGAAACATTTTTTAAAAATGTGGGAAATACTGATCTTTCTGAATTTGGGTTTTTTTTTCTTCAACAGCATCCTTCTTGGACAGCAGTGAGGTTTTTAAAGTTATGCTCAAATTCTTGTATGCAAGTTTATGCCTTTGGGGTAACGAGCAAAGCATGACTAATTTCTACCAATTTGGTCTCTAGGCCATGTCCTGGAGAGCTGAAATACTCAGATGAATATGCTGACTTGAATCAGCCTGTCCATTTCCTGATGTTGCAATTACAGCAAAAGTCTTGGGCTTTGCACTCTTACTCCTGTCAGACTTCATCTGCATTATTTTTGTAAGCTAGCCAACCATTTCTAATTCTGCTCACTTTTAAAAAAAAAAAACCCACACCCCCTCAAAAAAAAAAAAAAAGAAACCCACAAATCTGTGCAAGTATTGCTACAAAGGCTGAAGAACTAGTTATAGCTGACTGTTTATTGCTGTTATATGTGGTTGGGGCAGAATAAATAGCCTTGGTGTGTACCACTGCAGCCCAGACATGTGGACATGATGAAGCTGTCTGTCTTTTGTTGCTTCTGCATGCCAGTGTACCTTCTTCAAATCAAATTAATTGTACAAGTGTCTGTGGAGCGGAAATATAAAGCTAACTTGATTTTTTTTTTAAATATATAGATAAACTGGCAAGTTATTTCCAGTTCACTTCCTCAGAAGCTCTTGGTCACCTGCTAGATCGATGTAGGAGGTAAGAGGGCAAATGAAAGGAAAAAAATAATGGCTGTTTCTAAGAGGGTTTGGTAAAGCTGTTCAGAATTTGATGTCAAATGTATCCATATCTAACCACAAATGCATCCTCTGAAATCACAGCAACCTGGTGGATGGGTTTGTCCAACATCCACTTTGAATTTTAAGTTTTAAGAAATTCCTTTCTTGTAAAGTGACACACTTGCATTGATATATGAAAGCTGTAAGATGTCTGTGAGAAAACAAGGTAAAATAGCATCATAGAAATAAAAGTAGTATTTCAAACAGGTCATGCCTTTAAAATTACTTAGTGAACGCTTAGATATTTGCTATTTACTGCTCATACCAGTAACTCTTATGTCTGAAGGAACAGTTTGGAAAGTGCATTTCTTAAATGGGAATTATGACAGCTTAATTTGACTTTTTTCATTATTTATAGGACAGATGGATAAAACCTTTTCGTGTAATTGGATTGCTCAATCTATTTCATATCTGAGATGTAATAGTAAGATACAGTCCATTTCCTGGCATGTTTTTTTTCTATCTTATTCTGAATCATTCCATATTCTTTATTCTCCATACCACCAATGTAACTATCCTTAATTTTATTCTTAAACCTTTTTGTATTTTATATATATTTGTATATGAATGCAGAAAACTTCTGTTATTTTTTGTTGATATCTTGTCTATATATTTATCACTTACTCTGATTCACTTGTTCAGTTCCTTTCCTTCTTTGCTGATGCCAGTAAGTGGGAGGTGTCAATATCTTTTTGATAGTTTGTCTGAGTGTGCTAGGTACCTTGTATGTTACAGTTGGCATTATCTTCGTTAGTGTAAGTTGTTCGGGGTAGTCAGGATCAAGGATGATTATAATGAAGTAAAGCAGAAAGTATCTGAGTAATGTGGCAATGGAGTGATCCCATCTGATATCTCTTGGTACTGATAGCTGAAAAAACATTGCAATTGTTTGCCATGTGTGCAGATTGGCTATCTTGGTATGATTTCTGTAGTGCCTACTTTAATTCATGTATCTTTTTAGTAGCTCTTTAATAGTGTTCTCCCTGACCTTATCTTTATCTGTTTAAACTAATATTCTAGCTCTGGCCTGTACTTATGCAAGCTGGATTTCAGTTGTTAGTCAGATGTTCTTGAGTTTCTGTAGCCCCTTAATTCCTGATACCAGGCATGCACACAACTTCTATGACTATTTGTGGTGTTAATTATTCCCTAGGTCCCAAACATATAAACCTAAAGTACTTCAAAGTGCACTGACACTTTTATCTGTTAAATGTAAAGGGACTCTTTCCTTGTTTGAACTCACGGAATCACAGGTATTGGAAGGGACCTTGAAAGATCATCTAGTCCAATCCCACTGCCGGAGCAGGAACACCTAGATCAGGTCAC
>VXBJ01001566.1:112474-174608 GCA_013400055.1 Nycticryphes semicollaris
ATAACTAATTTATAACTAATTATAACTAAATTTTTTTAACTTTCAGCTGTGTGTGTGTTCTACAACATGGTATGACATGCTTAAATATATGGGTTTCTTGTATCAAGGAACCTGTTCTTTTAGACGCTTGCTGTGGTTTGACCTACTGCATCTGAATAGCAGATCAGAATAGAAGTAATAGCTTTAAAGGCTTAAATACTAACTTAATCTCCATCTTTCAACTTGCATTCTGGTAGTCTTACTAGCTTGGCATATAAGAATCTAATGAGCTCTCTTTTGCGTTATGCTCTTCTGGAAAATAGGTGGTAGTATTTAGAGTGAGTGGTGCAGGTTTTCTGATCATTTTCAAGCGAATGCTGGTCAAAAAAGCAAAGTTGGCTCTCTGGGAAAAAGATTTTAATTATTGATGTAGGTAATGCAATATTTTCAGTTGAATGATAGGTGGATATGACTGTTGAAGTATGTTATCCTTACTTTATGTATCCCTGTATTATGACTTCATAGAATATCAGGTTGGAAGGGACTTCAAGTATTCTTTCTTGGCTAAAAATATTTCCAAGATATTGTTAAGGCAGCTTATAAAGAACTTGCAAACTGAGCTGCATTATTCCCTATGTGGTTTTATGGAATAGCCGATTGCATTCTTTTTTGCTGCAGTTATACAGACGAATTCTCAGTGCTTTTTAAACTTGTCAAAATAATCTGTTTCTTGTCCTTTGGACATATAATATCATATAAGTGATTCTAAAAAAAAAAACACAGCCTTCTTTCTCCTGTCTTGGAACACTTTTACCTGTAACTGTCTTGCTCATCTAAGCATTAATAAATTTCAAGAGAAAGTTCCAAAGTTGCTGCTCATGGATAGTCAAAACTTGTGATTAAATTTTTAGTTCACCACAGAAAAGCATAACAAAAAGAGCAGCTGCTGTGTTTTCAGGCCCAGTGTGTACTCCAAACCATATGTAACTTAATTTTGTTTCATTATCATAGCTATACGTTATAGTTGTCCCTATAGTAGCAGAAAATCCTCTTTGGAAGAAGTCTACATAGATTTAGTCTAGCCCATATTGTCTTACCTCTTTCTGAAGTACTATTTGAAGGTCATTGGGGTCAATAATTAGTAAAGTATCTATCTGTGAGCTTGACCTAGTTAATTTTGTTGTGCCTTCTAGATCCATGTCGCTAACTCCCAAGATGTGCCTCCCATCTGGAACACAGGGGACAAGCTATTCTCTCACTGTACTTTTTTTTACTTGGTTTATATTTTATTCCTCTCAAAGGTAAAGGTCCAAATTTTCTTGATTACCAGTGACTTGCGTCACTGGTTAAACACCTCCTACCAAAGAAGTTCTCCTGTGAATTCCCTTGGAATGACGTGTAGTATTTTGAGGTGGGTTCCTGTTACTGATTTTATAACCATACCTAAATGGTTTCTAATGGATTGTTAGTAAGACTATAATAACTTTTTATAAATATCCTTGAGTAGTTTAGTGTCTGTAAACAAGAATTACTCTCAATATTCCCCAGTATAAAGACCTAAAATAAAAACAAACCAAAACAAATTGGGGGAGGAGGGGAATCGGATACTGTAGACAGACTACAAATAGTTAACTAATGGTAAACCACTTCAAATAATTTATGCTACTTAACAACTGTATGTTCTCACTTTTTCCACAACCTTTGTACTACATTCCTGGTTTATTTGGAAGTTTTAAGGAGAACCCAAACCTTCTTCAGTACGTGAAGAGAAATAGTTAGTCTTGTGTATTTGAAGACTTTATCAATATTGCTGTTGCTTTCACTTGAGAATTTTCAAATTATCTTGCAGAAAGTGGTAACAGACTAGCAGGGAATCTGTAAACATTCATGCTGTTTTAGCTTTTTAGGTTTACATTTGTACATGTTTTTGTTCATTTTCCTCATGAAAAATGTGGTTTGAAATTAGGAAGTTAGGAAAACCTTGGAAGAGATCAAAAAAGGTCTTCAAATTATGTTGGGTCATAACATTTTTGTCTATATATGCAAGTGAATGATGTAGAAATATATTAGAATATTGATTTGATATGGGAACTTACTGTGTTTTAAAGGCTAATTGTTCTTACCAATGTGGACTATGAATGGGTCTGAACATTCTGCACTTTAATTACTGGGAAATTGCCACTCACTTCCTATGACAGAGAATAATTTTCTGTCTTATCTTAGTTTACTTCTCCCCACACCCACAAACACATTATTGTTCTCTGCAATTGAGAACACCAATTGTGTTCTCAAGTTAGTACACAAAAATCAATGGTTTTAAAAATGTTTTTCTGTCTAATACTGTATGCCTGTACTTTTAATATTACTGTAATATAACTTGGGGGAGAGCATTTCAAAGCATCTTCCTTCAAGCCATCCCTGGCTTTTATTTTGCTTTGTGTGACTGTTGGAGCCTGAACTAAGAATTTTCTGTTGCGATATGGTAACAGAAATTCTGAACCAAATACTTATAAATCTGTTGAACAGTAATCCAGTTCAAAGCCTAGATCTGAATACAATACCACATTAAATTTGGAATTCTGGACTGGGTGCTTGAAAGATTAAAAGGAAAGTATTGGGTATTTCTTAAGTTGTGAACTGCTCTTGTAACAATTCATCATGTTTAGCATTTGAGAGCATTAGCTTAAATTCCTGTTCACAACTGATGTATAGCCAAAGAAGACAAAACAAAATTCCCTAAAGTCTTGAAGTTATACCCAATAAAATGATTGAATGAGAGAAGATTGACAGCAAATGTTGACTTTGAGAATACAAAGCCCTAAGCTTGCATTGCAGAACACCACAAATTTGTAGATGTTTCTTGATACATAGTGTATTGAGTGTTCTTCCCCATTTTGAAAGGAGAGCTGAAATAAAATATCTAGGCAGTTCTGTTAAATCTGTTCACCTTCTCGTTTGTAATCTCTTATCATAGTTGAAGGCAATTTTCTTTTAAAGAATGAGGATGTTAATTTTTTCTCCTTTTTTTTTTTTATCGTAATGGAGACTCACCACTTCTTCCAAAATGTTGAATAGATGTCTGGGGACTGAAGTCATTAGAATGCTCATGTGGCTTTGTCAGATGCCAACAGAACTATATAATGAAATGTTATTCACTCTTATGTTCTTTTATTATGGTAATACAAAGGGTAGTTGGGACACTCTCTTGGTTGTCAAATAATCATACTTCATTCACGATCCACTTGTGTAACTGCAAGAACGGACAACAGTACAAGCTTGATTCTCTAACATCAGCTTCTGTACCTAGATGTTGCCTTTATGCATTTTGAGATGTCCTAGACTAATCACTGTGAATTGTCCTTTACAGCATCTCAAAATACCTCAACACAGTTAAAATGGGGCTGAAAACTGACGTGAACACTGAATTCTTGTAATGGGAGAGCCCCACAAGAGGGATTCTGGAATGACTCTCTGCTCTTCGCCTAAGCAGTGGAAACAAATGTTTGAACTCAGGTTGTAACAGAGTTGAGCAGTTTAGGATTACATGGAGTATCTGTAGTAGGTGACAAGATCCAGTGAGGGAAATAATGTACTGTCAGGAAAAACTTTGACTAGCTCTAAATATAAATAAGACTACAAAAATGTTACTTTCCTGATTTGGCTATAGTCATCTTTGTTAGCTTCTCCTTAATACCTTGAGATTTGTTGCAAAAATCAATTAAATACAGAATTTGTTTAATGTTTCTGGACTATGTACAGTGATCACACATTTAAAAGCTTAGTAAATTCTTATTGACAGATTTCTGGTGTGACAGGCTTACTAGTCTAGATACTGTATGCTCTCTTCACGTGCACTGCTTTGAAAGTGGCTGCAGGAACTGATAAAGAGCTGGCTGATTATTTTCATTCTTGGAGTGTCACACTTTGAGTTACTGTATGGTAGCATGTTTTTCCTTACTGCAGGTTTACACATTAAAAGAGAAACTTGTCAACATGATCTATGTCCTATTAGTACCAGTTGTCTCAGCAAGCAGGCATGGCTGGTTTACGAGAAACTATCCCCTGTAATTCAGTGAGACAAGAATAGCCTTTAAATGCTTGTTTTGTAATTTATGACCTTTTTTCAGATCTTTAGTGACTGAAGTTGAAAAACAGTAATAAGTTTAATTTTACTAATATATTTATGCAAAATACAATTTCAAAAATGCTTCCCTGATGCTACAATAAAAAGCAGCTGATTTTTCTATTTTCACACAAAACCAGTTTTCTTCCTTTGATTTTTCTACAGTTCATGACTATGTGGTTTTGGAACAGGGATCTCTTAGAAACACGAATCATGGGAATTTCTGGGATTGGACCTTGTTTCTTTCTTTCCTTCCTCCCATACTACAACAGGTTATTGATCCTGACAGGTAGCCAAGAATAACTTTCCTGAGCCGAAATTAAAGATCAGAAACAAAACTTTAGTTCCCAGAAGAGTAAATGCTATACCAATCTTGTCCTTCTGGTCAGTACAGTTCTGATCTGTGATTCATATGTATGTACAAAACTAACACACCAGACCAGTCTATTCTCCATTTATAAAACTCTTAGATTATTTCTTATCCTGAAAAAATTACATCTGTGAAAAAAATATTTGTAGGAAGGGATACTTTAAGAAAGGAAAAAGGAAAAGGTGGTTCTTGACTCATTTAGTATTGTCAAGGATGATAATTTAACTATTTTCTACCAAGTTATTTTTGGATGACTTCCTGACCTCTATTTTCTAAAGACTGCCTGTAACACTCACAAGGACTGCCTCTTATCCCTCTGTGCCATACCGTGCTCAATATATTACAATATTTCTACAAAACTGCTGAATATACTTGCTGAAATACATATCTGAATAATTGGTTTACCATAAATGTTTTCTGAAAGTTTCTAATGTAATACTTCAGTAAGAATCAATATGATACAGGGATATAAGTATCTTATTAAATAAAATCAAAGTATTATTTCCAAATCCACAGTTTATTACTCTTTATTTACAGAATGCTGTATTATGATGCTCTCAAAGCAATGAACAAGCCAGCTATACAGCACTGGAACAGGTTGCCCAAAGAAGTTGTGGATGCCCCATTCCTGTAAGTGTTCAAGGCCAGGTTGGATGGGGCTTTGAGCAACCTGCTCTAGTGGGAGGTGTCCCTGCCCATGGCAGGGGGGTTGGAACTCAATTATCTTTAAGGTCCTTTCCAACTCTAACAATTCTGTGATTCTATACATCTCTATTGGAGACTGAGGTTCTCCTGATGACCATGAGTCACTCTAAATATTGGATATTTGCAAACATAGGATGTTTATTTGGTGATACATTCAGGGCAGTTCAGTCTTATTTGGTTAATGTTGTAGTGTTTTCTTTTGTAGTAAATTAACTTAAAGTTGGATTTTTAAAATTGGATTTAGGTATTGGGAAGAAGAAAGTTCCTTCTGACAAATATTAAGCACCTCAAAAAATAATGAATTTACCTAATGAATAGTAGTGGCATTAACCCTGTGACCCCTGTTGGCTGTATATCATATATATTGCTGTTTGTATATTTGTCCTTTGAGTAACTGGTATTATGTGAACTACTTAAAAATTAATGTAGTGTCTTATATTGATAGTGTGTAACCTGTAATAAGTCTTCCAAGCCACATTTCCTACCACGGTTGTTTCAAATAAGTAACTTTGGGCATGTGGCAAACACTGAGTAATCTGGCTCACAACTGCAGAGGCTGGAATAGCCTATAGGCAGTTACAATTTTCAGAATCCTTTTATGTCACTTCGAATGTTACCTCAGAAATAGTGTTGAAAAATTGTTCAAAGTTTTGTTGCTTTGGTTCTAAATTTTCTCTGGGAAGTCTTAGACTGAGTTACAAGACTCCATGTACAGTTATGTGACTCTATTGTAACTCTTGTATGCGGTCTCTCCACTTCATTAATATCTCCCTACCAGTTTTAAAACCAGTGATCCATGAGCAGTTTTATAGTGCTTCTGTTCAACAAATACAATATATGACTACTTTAATCAACAAGTTAAATAAGTGCCATTAAATAAATGGCTAGAAAGCCTACATGTAGAGTTGAACAATACCTTTCTTATTGTTATACAAGGACATTTGTGGAATACAAGGACAACTTGTCTGCAGCATGAGTTATTTTTCTTAGCTTAATATTTGTGATATAAAGCATATGATTTTACATCATAAAGACTGACTTGTTTACATCGAATCTTCCTCTGAGGCTAGCTTTCTAAACTACTCTATTAAACCAAAGAAATACTAATGCTTTTTTTTTCGTGTGGAGTACAGGTGTGTTCAGAATAAAACATGCTTGTTAAAATGTAGCTTCTCCTGTCAGCATTTCCTGTACTCTGATTCCAGATTGACTTCAGGGCTTGCATACGAGACCAATACTCAGAGAACAGAGACCCAAAACTGCTTTCTAATGCTGCCTGCTGCTTGACTTCCTGCTCTGTGGATAGTAATACCTTCAGTAAGACTGCTTCTGAAATTTATTTGTAGTCAAGAATGTCCTTGGAGTATTTTACCTGTCTCTCCAGCTAGCTTGGTTAACAGCCATTACCTTAAAAGATGTGAAAAGGTTGTAAAATATAAAAAAAAATATTACCCTAATTCTCTGAAAGGTTCTTGTTCATCTACTAGACATTTAGGCAAATAACAGATTTCACTTTGCAAATATACAAATTATATCAAAGGTAATGCTAGTGCTGCAACCTGCACTGATTGAATCAACTCATTGATTGGGTACCTTCATGACCTTAACAGTACAAGGTAATTCAAGTATCCCTGGAGTGGGCTTGAGGAGAAAAGAGTACGTTGCTGCAGGTGGATGGATGGCAGAGGGTGTGTGAGATGAGTTTTTCAAGATGCAGATGATGACAGGTTAGAACAACCTCTCATCTTTGCTGCTTGTGGTTGATTGTTATTTATATACTTATATATTTTAGTGGTCAGTACTATATGACTTGAATCTTAAATAGTGTGCTTGTACATCTTTGTGATTTGATGGCCAATGATAGGATAAGGGGCACTGGGTGCAAGCTGGGACCTAGGGGGTTCCACTTAAGTATGAGAAAACTTCTTGATGGTGAGGGTGATGGAACACTGGAACAGGCTGCCCAGAGAGGTTGTGGAGTCTACTTCTCTGGAGACATTCAAGACGCGCCTGGACGCGTTCCTGATCTAGGTGTTCCTGCTCTGGGCAGGGGGATTGGACTAGATGATCTTTCAAGGTCCCTTCCTGAAAGAAGGAAAATATCCCTGATATTCTGTGATAAGATTTTTTGAAAACACATATTTGTTTCACTTGTGCATCAGGCTTTTTATTTTTCAACTAAACATTTGCTAGTGTGACAACAGCACCCATCCTTGGGGTGCTGTTAAGGGTGCTGCATGCCGGGTCAGGCCTCTGGCTGCCCAAATGCAGGCCACTAGGTGAGGAGATTGCTTCCTGTCACCTGCTCTGCTACTGAACTGGGAGGCTTTGGGATCATGTCCTGGAGCACCAGCTACACCTTTCTGATGCTAGTATGGTATTGGCAGGGAAAAGCAGAGCGCTGTCAGAGGGATGTATCAGGTACCAGATGGCCTTGCTGAGCTGCTGTCTGTATTCTGCAGGCCGTGGCAAAATGAAGCTAAACTCTTGCATGCACAGTGATCCTCTGAGCAGTACTGCATATTGTCACTTGTTTAAACATTGCATTTTTCATCTTAATGTGGTAGTATATGAGGACTTCTGACTAAATTGCAGCTGAAAAAAGAAAAGAGCATGACATAGGTTTGTGTTCCCTCTGGCCCGAATCCTCTGACATTCACAGAGGAGAAAGTTAGCTCATGTTTTCCTTCTAGATTATTTATTTGGTTATCTACTACTGGGTGGAATTAGTTTTTCATCTAAGCCCTGTTGTTTCCTTTTCAGTCATGGCCCTCCCGTGCCCCTCCCCACCCGTGGAAGTAGCAAACAAACAACTATCTCTCTTCCCACACTATTGTTTTCTGAGCACAGTAAAAAGTAGCCTCCTGGCTACTACATAAAGGGTTTTCAGACTGAGGGCTACAGAGTAAGGCAGTCTGAGGATTACATTTAATAAGACTGCTATAAAGTAAACACCATACAATATGGCACCTAAAGTGAAACATAGCCTAGATTTACTGAGGACTAAAATCAATATGAGGTATCATTGCAATTGGATGCCAAAGGAGGCAGCTATTGATGTTCATGGTATTTCACAGATGACAGTGTACTAGTCTTCCATAAAGAAGGACTTATGTGAGTTTACGTGTGCCTTGTCTAACAAAACAAATCAAAACATTTAGGCTGCTATAAGAATGTTCTGGAAAGGAAAACAGCACAAATAAGGTACATTAATTCAGTTTTAAATCCTGGATATTTTGTAAAGGAAAAGTATCAAGTGTAGCTTGCAGAGTTTGCTTGGATATGAACAGCTAAGCTACTTGCTACTTTTAGCACTTATTTAGGGTTTGAGCAGTAGTAATGCATATCTCATTACTCATATGTGAGTCCATTCTGTCTTAACTAGAAGATAAATAAAATTGTTTTATATGCCACTGATATTCTATCAGCTTTTCTCTGTTTAGGTCTTCATATAACATCAACTAAAGCTGAACTTCAGCATTGGCTTCTTTTCAGGGGCTGATTATTATGACATTTTATTTGAAATTTATCCTGATGAAATACATTATATTTTGCTTGGGTTGCATGATCACAAATTCCTGTCATCGAAGTTAAAATGGCACAAGCCCTGATTTGTTGGCATTTTATAAGCGACTTAAATTTCTGGTGCTGTGTTAGATCTCAGACTGCAGTCACTCCCTACACTAGCATTGCTGCAGGGTTTAAAGCAGTAAGTTACTATCTAACTGTTACTGTTTTTTAGTAAGTTTAAACAGCAAAGAGACATTGGTGTGGACAAATGCCAGAATCATTCAATGATTACAATAAAAATTTTAACAAAAAAGTACTAAGGATTTTTTCCTGAAAGGAAGTTCTGCTTGTGAATGAAGAATTGCTTGAATTTGGTCATAGTTTATAATTGTCTTTAAAACAACCAAGATTCTTTTAGGAAAATAAGCAAAATTATTATTTTCAAGAGTTAAACATAATAGGTCTGCAGATCAGCTATATCCATAGGGTTATTACATATTAGTTTGCAGTTTGGGGAGGTTTTAATCAGTATGTTTTAATGGAAATGTATTTTTTCCAGGAAGTCTCTTGAAGTTGATTGAAACTTCACAGTTCTGACAAGATTAGGGTTAAAGGCTTTAAGACTATTTTAAAAGAATTTTGGACTATTACTTTGCCCACCTAGATTAAGACTCTAGTTATCATAGGCCCCTGGTAAACGTGCAGTCACACAGAATTAATTCCCTTTTTGAAGCTGTTTCTGTATGAGCATAATGAATTACATGACACTAATAATTGATGCCATTTATTGTGAAAAAAGTATGACTTCAAAAGTATGACTTCTGAATCTGTTATTGAACTTACCTCTTAACAAAACATGTACATCACTGCATATTTGTCCTACTATGCTTGCTGTTTTAAAATTACAGTAAGGGCATTCAAGCAGCAATGTCCCTTTTCATGACTAAACATTGTTTTTTACATTTCTCACTATAAATTGAGCTAATCTTTTTCTCTTGGATATAAATTCTGTTATTTGGTTAATTCACTATACAGTCTTGTACACAATGTCCCAAATACGGTTAGTCCCTGGTGTGATTTAACTTAATCCTTAAAGATCTTGTGAAGATTAATAGTGTCTCTTCCTATAAATCCTGATTTATTTAATGCTTGAAGTATATATTTAACTATAATGGCTTTCTACATATATCTGAGGAATGAATGGTATGCTTGGATAAGGTTGTGGATAGGTGAAGAACAGGCAGTGAATTAGTAAGGATGTAGATTTTATTTTATTAAAGTGGATCTTGATACTTGTATAGTGGAGGTACAGCAATGCTGTGAAAGTTACCAATGTGTAGTAAACTGTTTGCAAGTATCTGGTCTAGAGTAGAGATGAAGAGTAGGGAGCTTCTTTATTTTACACTCCGTCCCCCTGATTGTGTCTTAATACTGATTCAGTGTCTTATTCATTGTAGAGCTGTGGGATACTATGATTAACGAAATGAGCAAATGCAACTTTCAGTTTGTAAAACTACTTTAGTTAATTTTTTGTTAGGTGCAAATCTGTACTCATTTGTTGTATAAAAATAGCATAATCTTTCCTGAAACTCGCTAAACTACAAGCTTGGAATTGCAAAAACATTCAATTAAGAAAGAATTGTTTTTCTGTAGAACTTAACCTAATAGTGACAGAACTATTTCAAGGCAAGGCTGTATGTATCCAGTGGCTGCTTATTCTGATGTATGTGTATGGCTTTGAAATACAGAATTTTTTGTAAGTATGTGGATTGAGAAACTAGATGCTTCATTTAAGTCTCAGTCAAGGACTGCATTCCAATGACTCATATTTAAAGTCTAAAG
Organism: Nycticryphes semicollaris; assembly: GCA_013400055.1. Lineage (NCBI taxonomy): Eukaryota > Metazoa > Chordata > Aves > Charadriiformes > Rostratulidae > Nycticryphes > Nycticryphes semicollaris. The sequence continues at coordinate 123,004 of VXBJ01001566.1, forward strand.
CTCATTTCTCGTAGCAATGAGTAGAGCCAACTGAGGCAGGTAATAAGGCAACTCTTTGAAAAGAGAGAAGGCAGTAGAAATGACGAACAAAGACAAAATTAATAGATTATAACAGAACTTCTTTGTAGCATTTCCTTGAGTAAAAAGCCTGCAAAAAGTATGTCTAATGAAGTTTTACTTTATTGATACTGAATATATTATACTTTCAAATTCACTAGCAGTATTGCAATCAATGACTGTGATTTCTCTCAGCATGATATTGCATGTTACTTCTCATAGTTTATTTCGTACATCAGAAAAATGAGCTTTTTCCAGGCTCAAAATGGTCTTGCCACTTGTACATACTTAAAGCTGATTGCAGTATCTTAGTACCCAAGCAGAGTTAAATCTTGCACTTCAACAGTCTCTCCTATGTTTTCCCTTCATATGGTTACTGAACTCTCATTGGTTAGAGAGCCTAATTGCTTTGATACTAATTAACAGCTGTATGCTTCTAGTACTTGCCACAAATCTGAATGTCTAAGGAAGGTATGGATTTTTAACAGGGTTTCTTGTGGACTTCTTCACAAAGAAAACTCTAAACTTGTATCTTGTGAGGAACAGCTGAAAGCAGCTATCAAACCTGTTGGTAACAAGTTTACCAAAGTCTTTGTCAGGGTCATCTCTCTATGTGATAAATATATACTGTGCCCAGTATATATTTTCATATACATATATACATATTTTCCTTCATTAACTTTTGAAATTAATTGGATGTTACATCAAATGTGAAAAACACTATTGTAATTGGATTATATGTTGCATTACTGCTAAAAGGACAGTACTTTAAGGTTTATGCTCTTGGACTTTCTTATTTTGGTTTTTTTTACATACTTCAACCTCTCTATACCACGATTCTATTTCACTGGGCTGTTTTCCTATGACATCAGCTTGAAAACAAGTTTCTCTACCTCACATCACCACTTGAGTGTTTTGATTATTTTTTTTTTTTTGCTGTGCTAAATACTTTGTGGAACAGTCAGAAATCCTTCTCAGTGTTTACATTCAAGATCTTTAAGACTTTATCCTCTTGTGGTGCCTAGAGGCAGCATGCGTAACGTTACACATGTTAAGGTAACTTATTAAACTTCATTTTCCTCTAGTGTGCTCCCTGAAAATGATTAAGTGTCATTGTTTGTTTTAAATCTGATAGAATTAGTTCTTACCTTCAGAATCTGCTAAGGCTACTGGGCTTGAAACAAACTCTGATTACAGGAGTCTGACTACTGACTAACAAATATATATATCAAAGTGTGAGATCCAAATTTGATGTATGGGGGTGGGAGGGAAGTTGTCAACACTGCTTTTGTAGCTACTGTGAGCAGCTTGACTCGAGGCCTTTTGCATTTTGCTGTTAGTATTGATCATGGAAAATACTAATATCACAAATTGCTCCTGTGTGCTAAGCAGTAGTGTACAGATTTTTACATCAATATCATCCTTAACATTGACAGAATGTTTATTTAAAAATCTGTGTCAAATAGAAAAGTTGCACATCTGCCTTGGGGATTCTGGGTGGGAGATTTAAGGTAATTCCTCTGGACCAGTTGAAAAAGCCATACAGGTTGGAAAGTTTATGCTTAGAGGTTATTTTTAGACAATTGCAATTAAAAAGGGGGTTAAGTAGCTACTTAAGAAACCTTAATTTTCTCTGTACCTATACAGTTTTGATCCTCTGATCTGTATTTGAATAATATCAATATTGAGACCTGAGTCTATTTATGGCTACTAACATGGGTAAGATCAGTGGAACTGGGTGTCAGTACATACTTCTGTACTTGTAACTATACTATGTGGCTATGCTTGCCAACAGAAGTTTCCTGGTAGGAATAGTTGTGCACTGTAGAGAAAAGGGATTACTGGATGAGAAGACAATGATGAACACTGATTCAGACCCATAATGCCTAATCTCCTGTCACATTGGCAATTTTCAGACCAACTACTGCTCCGCTTAACAGTGTACATCTGCAGAGCTAGATCTTCCCAAATGAGCAATATAACTGTTATGGGGTAGAGGAGATGGGGGGGGAGATCATTTTTATCTTATGCTTTCTAGCTGATTTAAATAAATCTCTGGTCTCTACTTGAAAATTTTCGTTTCTTGAATTCTGTGAAAGTATTCACCACCTTATTTAACTCAATGCCGCTTTTAATGTTGCCAACTATCATAATGATAATTTAAAAGAATGAGAGTTTGTTCTCTCCTGCTAACCTCATAGCTAGTTTGCTTGTAAGATTGACTCTTATGCAATTCATGTTGTAATTTTATTCAGTTAAAAATTGCAGGAAAACATGATAACTAAAAGTAATGTGTTTCAGAACACTTTTCTCCCTTGATCATTCCTGTGTCTAAGGTACAAATCCAGAATTACAGAGCGCTGATAGCAGAAAGTCTTCTGGTAGAGGATGAAAGCAATTGGTCATGGGCTTTGTCTTACTACTGAGCTATGATTTGAGTTACAGTCATCAGAAAGCCACTGCAGGGAATTAGTCTGCCTAAGAAACATAGTCTTTTGTGTGTAGATGGTATCTGATTCTGTAGTTCTCTAAGTCATAAGTGAGCTGTAGGGAGACAAGTATTTATAGGAACTGAAAAATACGGACTGGTTTATCCCCGTTACCCAGAGGTCATTCTGTTTCTAGATATTTTTTCTGAATCTGGTATGTCCACAAAGGGACTGTGCTTTCTTCACTATAATATAATTAGCCAATATAAATAGGTGTTAGGATAGTTTTTTTTCTTTGAGTATGTAGTATAAAAAAAGGCAAGTTACTATTTTGGCCTAAAATTCTAATACATCAGGATTATATTTTTAAATGTTACTTTTAGTTTTGTGCCATTAACTTACAGAAATGGAACTTTTAGGTCTGTCATGAATGTGACTTCAGTCATTAAAAAGAATTAAATTTCACATTCCTTGATCTCTATGTCCACAGGAAAGAAAAAAAAAATAGATCAGAAAATAAAACAAAACCTTGTGACAATATTTTCATCGTAGTCTCTGCAATGGGTTCAGGATTCTTTCATTAAGTACTTGTATTGCTTTTACTCTTTTCAGTAACATAATGTGCTAGACTCATTGGTACGTGACCATATTCATAAATGCTTTGCAGCTTTGTGGAATGTCTGCCTGTTTTCATAACACTGACTCTGCTAAAAAGCTTTTTATGCTGACAAAAGAATATGTTTTATTTAAATTATGGAATGTGCTGACTTAAAAATTGAGGGAAATCAGTACCAGAAAGACAGAATTAATTTTTTTAAAACTATTTTCTAACTGCTGTTGGAGGATAACACGAAATGTATGAGAGATGTCTGCACTATGCAATGTATTGGCATATGCTCTTTTCATAATATTTGGTGCTGTTCCTTAAATACAAAATGCAATGTCTTCCAGTTTCTTTGGAGCAGACTATATTTTTCTGAAATGCCTACATTATCTCATGCAGTAACTTGAATCTGTCTTTCTGTGAATTAACAAGGGAATCCAGTTTCAAGAAGTTCTGTTTTTGAAAAGGAAATGTTAACTGATTTTGCTATTATGGCAAGAGTACAACTCAGTTGAAAATAGCCCGTGTAACAATCAGTTTCTTGGAAGCACTCTGATCTGTGGGCAGTGAAGATCTGTTTAATTTCATGGAAGAAAATCCACTTCTCCTTATGTCTATGGAACTTCAGGCACCTAACTTTTTCTGCAGAGCTATTTATATCAATGACTGGTTTCTTTGCAGTACTGAACAAAAAGCTCCTAATGATTACTTTAGGATGTACCTTATAAATGCAAGAATGGATCACCCATTTGTTGTTTTCAGAAGGCTGTTTGGTCTCCAATGTATCATACTTCTGATTTTATTATAGGCTGTTTTGCTTTCAGATAAAATATTATTCCTGAGGCAGTTAAGAACCATAACTTATATTAGCTATTAGCTTTTTTTCTTTCCTTTGGGGAAGACTGTTATACTTAAAGAGGCTCAGCAGATGCATAAAATTGCCAAAACTCCAGCTCCTTTTATTTCTAAATTTAAAGACAAACTTGTGCTTATTTGGAGAGAGGAATCCTTATGTCTTTATGATTGCAGAGTTGGGACTTTTTTCCCCAGCAATAGAGCTTGGGAAAAGTAAGTTAGTGCTGCTCTATTTCTTTGTGAAATGGAATTATGCACTTGTTTAAAGGTTGCTTAGAAATAGATGTCCTGGTCCCTATCATTGCTTTCCTGAAGAGGAAACACGGTTCAAAATGACCCAATTACAATTTTCTTGGGGTAATTGCATACCAGTTTTCTCGGGTAAGAGTTACATTACTGACAACAAACAATAAATGCTGAGTGATGCAGTGTGTACACTTTAGGAAATATCCAATGCTTCAAAAATTTTAACCAGTCTTCTACTTGGCTAACAACTTTCTACTTTTTCAGTATTGTCTTATTTTGCCTTGCATTTCTATATAAAAATGTTAATTGGACATTAAGGCATTTTTATGCTGGATGTAGATATTTGACAGAACTTTTGTTTTTCATCCTTTAGCAAAAAAAAAATAATTGCCTAGATCTAAAGGGATACTTCATCTTTTTTGATAATTTTCTTGAAAATGGCAAAACATGTTGTTGTCTGGCACTAGAAACTTTCTAGTAGTATTTCTTGAGTCAGGCTATATCTCCTTTTTACAGTTAGTACGTAAATCAGATTGGGGATTAGAGGTTGTGGTTCCTGTTCTCTTCCATTTATGATTTTGACAGTTTGGGCTTTAGGCAAGTCACTTAAATTCTGTCTCAGATTCCCATAACATAGGATAACGTGTTTCTTACTCATCAGGATATTGCTTGATTTATACTTGTAAGATTTTGCAGAATAATTTGTTACTCTTTTTACTCCTCCACTCCTTATCCCCTTTGCTGATTTCAGGTTTCCCAGTGGCTAAAATGGATATAGTGGAGTGAAAGAAATAACTCTCATTACTATTCAGAAAGATAAAAGTAAAAATTAATAAGTACACAATTGACACTTAGAGCAATATTGTACAAATAGCAAACAAAAGCTTGTAAATGGAGAATACACGGACACTATAAAGTCATAAAATGATCCTGGGTAACTTTCTTACCGTATGGTCTCTTGTCAGGAATCTGACTAGTAAAGAGATGTTTTTTGGAATTTACTAGACATTTGAGGAAGATAAGAGCAGCATGTTCATTATGCCCTGTGCTATAACAGTTGTAGAGCACTTGTATAATTTTTTTAAATGGTAGAATTTGTGGCTCCTACGATGCAACTTCATCTCTTTTGGAACATGGTCTAGGATGACTGTTGGCAAGCTTCAGTAGCAGGTTTTAAACTGTTAAAGAATTTTCACTGCAGTTTTTCTAAACCTAAATTGTCTGGTCTTGAACTCAGCATAAATTCTAGATGGGTTGGGGAGTGTTTTAATTACTTTCAGCAGCCAGAGCAACATTGATCACTGGCTGGACTATCTTATGTAGACAACTATAGCTGCAAAATCAGTGGCAGCCAAACCCTGATAACCCTCTAGTGTGGACGGCGCAAATGCCATCAGAGCCTCCCAAACCTCATAAACTAATGAGAAGAAATAGCACTTCAGTAGGGAAATTCTGATGAAGTCAAAACCTGCTGAGCTGTACGTGATTTGAATTGCACGGATGCAACTTCATCAGTGAGACTTTGAAATGCAGGACCAAGACAAAGCCTTAATCGAACCATTAGTTCTCAGAAAATGTTCCCTCTGTGTGTATTTTAAATGCTAATTTTAATCAGTGTAAGAGACATCTAAACTAGTCATAGAGCTCCAGTCCTCTTGAGTGTAATAGGATTTACAGTTGTCTGATGAGCCTCCTCAACAGTCATATGAAGGGATGCTTAAGTGAGAAAGTGTTGTATTTTGGCAGCTTGTGACTTTGGAAATGTTTCCAGCTGTTTCTTTGAATTTAAAATACCAAAGATATTCAGTTTCCAAGTATTTGGGCATTTGTTACTACATAAATCTTTGGGATTTTTTGTTTTGTATGTTGAGGGCATTGTAATATAACTCCTGGTCTGCTAGAAGTAAGGAAACCCAGGTTTTCTGTATGGGAATAGAGAAGGACTGTAAGGAAAGTAACAAAACATTTGCATACCATTGTATGATATGGGAGACAGCAGTGTGTTACAGGAAAATAGCAAAAAGCACTGTTTGCTATTGCATGTATGAAGAAAGTGTTTCATTCATGTGCCAAGATTTTTATCTGCCAGTTACTGCTGTCAGCAGTCTAGATGGACTGAGGGGTGTATATTCAGTCACTGTCCAAGTGCTCAAGGCAATACTATGTACTGAACATCATGCTTTGCCCATTCAAAAGTGTCTACAGGGACAGTTTTAAACATAGGTGAGACCAAGGTGGGTGTAAGATGTGCTAATGTAAGTATTATCAATAGTTACATCTCTTGGATGTCATTTGAGCTAGCTAATGAGTTAGCCACCACAGTTCTGCTGGGAAAGATTTCTAGTGATATCTTATGGTGAGATATGCATTTTTGTAGATATTTTTATTTTTACTGTTGTTTGAATATAGCTTTTCTGAGGATGCCTAAAATGAAACAGCAGTATGGTGGGTTTTTTTTTTTTTTAAGAAAACTTTGTTTGTTGTTTTTCTTTAGACTTTTCCTTCTGATAAATTTAACTCTTCCCTTTTCAATCTACCTATAAGATCTCTGGCAGAAAAAAACCCTGAGGATGTTTTTGTTACCTTACAAAATATCAGTGTAAACTGAATTATTTTGCAATGTTTTTTATTCCTCTTGAGATCAAACTGTAGCAGTGCCCAGAAATAAAATACACAGTGGTACTGTTTATTTTCCAATACATAAGATTCTTAATGCTAATTAATAATGCTAATTTAGCATTGTATATGCGTGGTCAAATTAATTCTGAACAAACCCCTTTAAGCATTGGTAGTGGTGTAATTGCAGTATTCTACTAGTATAGATGAACTAGATGTGGTTGAGAGTTAGCTCAAAAGCCTCTCTGGTATGGTACCGTATTGTTAGTTCTTCAGATAATAGATGGACTTGACTACCTATAACATGGTAAACTAGTGCAGATGGTAAACTAAACTAAACCTGATCTGTGGTACTTCAGTTATGAGAGTTGCAAAAGGACTGAATGTCAAGTTAGATGTGGTATTTATCAAGTTCAGAGTAGTCTTATTTGTGTATGCATGATTGTGCAGTGAGACCCTAAGCTAAAATGGCATTCATAGAATCATGAATAGTTTGGCTTGGAAGGGACCTCTAAAGGCTATCTACTCTACCACCCCTACAGTCATGCTGTAAGAAATAGGGGAAAAAGGAGATGTATGGTGAAACTTTGGAGACAACATACAACAAAGGGGAACAAAGCTGGTGAAGGGCCTGGAGAACAAATCCTATGAATAGCAATTGAAGGAGATGGGACTGTTTGAGGAAGAGGAGGCTGATGGGAGATCTCATCACTCTCTACAACTACTTGAAAGGACACTGTAGAGAGGTTGGTGCTGGTCTCTTCTCACAGGTGATTAGTGATAGAACAAGAGGGAATGGCCTCAAGCTACAACAGGGTAGGTTTAGGCTGAACATTAGGAAAGAATTTTTCACAGAAAGGGTGGGCAGACCCTGGAATAGGCTGCCCAGGGAGGTGGTTGAGCCCCCATCCCTGAATGTGTTTAAGAGTTGTTTAGATGTGGTGTTGGGTGATTTGGCGTAGGAGAGGAATTTGTAGAGTAGGGCTGATGGTTGGACTCAATGATCCCAAGGGTCTTTTCCAACCTGAATGATTCTATGATTCTATACCTGAATTGAACTGGAAGGCATCATGAAACTGTGTCAGGATTTCCTCGATTACCGGAGAGATCAGTTTCTCTTCAGAGGAAAATAAGAAAAAAATTCAACAGTAGTATTGTTTTTAATGGAATTGTTGGACTAGTTTTTCTTTTGACCTTGTATTTGTGTACAAATGCACTATATAAGCAAAGGCATCATAAGTAAAATATTTCAACCAAATTCTAAAAACTTGTCTTCCACAAATTCAGTCATGTGAGGAACTTCAAAATTAAGTAAAAATCAATATTTAAAAGTAAAGAGTAAATCAGCTTTGAATGGTTAGTAATATGACAAGGGTTATGCTGCGTCTATTTTGCCCAATATCCAGTCTAACTGGTGCCAACAACAGATGTTTGGAGAAAAGGCAGAATGAGTAAAGCATACAGTTATTTCGATTCTTTCCAGAAAAAACACTGGCAGATTTCAGAAGCTTGGGATTTAGGGACTTCCCACTGTAGCTAGTCATTGCTTTGCAAGGGAGTAATAACAAGATATTCTGGAATCTGAATTTGTAAGTTACTGTGAAGTGTTTCAGATGAGATTTGTTAAATCAATTCCTGCTTACTGGAGTCTTAGTGCACAAACATACAAGTGGAATAAGCTTTCCATTTGCAAAATATTATCCTCTTAAAGCGATAAACATAAGAAACTAAATTTTTTTTTCCCCTGAAACTACCACTACTTTGAAAATTCTTGGAGACAAAACTACTCCTTACAGGAAGAAATACTAGATTATTAGATTAATACATGATCTGCATTCACTATTAGGAAAGATTGATTGCAAATAGACAATTTGTAAACTTAAAATTTCCTTTATTTGCTTTAGGTGCAGATTAACCATCAACAAATGTTAAATAATTAAATTATGAACACTATAACCTGTGTCCAAAACCATATAGGGGAAGCCTGAACACTGTTTAAATACTAATTAAAGATATAATTTTCTTCAATGACAAGCTTTCCTGTTATCCAGACAATAGAAATAACTGGTTTGAAGAAGCCTTTTGATTTTATTAAAGCCAATTGCTTTTACATAGCTTTATCTGGGGCAGGAAACACTATACTTTGGATTTTGTGTCCTCAAACCAGTTTTTAATGCTCTGACTTTTGTTCTGCCTTTATTAATTACCCTTTTTTACCATTACTCTTCCTCCCCTCCCTGCCCCCCAATCCTTCTACCTCCTGTCCCCTCAAAATGCCATAAGGATACACTCAAACACACAGGTTTTCCTACTTATAGAATATTTGTTTCCAAAACACATGATAACCTCTGGGATACTGCATATTATATTTAGTGTTTTCTAAAGCTTGTCTCTGAATCATTCTCTGCAGTGGTTTGAAACTGCATTCACTCAGACACTCAGAATCTAAGTGGTTGGAAGGGACCTTTGAGCTCGAGACAAACCACATTAAAAAAAAAACCCCACAAACCACAAAAACAACAAACAACAAAAACCCCACACACAAAAATAAACAAACAAAAAAGCCACCCACCAACTAAACCCCACACCCACAACCCCACGCACAACACCCCACCACAAACCAATAATCTTGGCCGCTAGAGCATGCCCTGAAGAGTCATGTCTACACGTTTCTTAAATACCTCCAGGGATGTTGACTCCACCACCTCCCTGGGCAGGCTGTTCCAGTGCCTGACCACTCTTTCAGTAAAGTAATTCTTCCTAATATCTAATCTAAACCTCCCCTGCCGCAGCTTCATACCATTTCCTCTGGTCCTGAAGTACCCACCAAATATTGCAGTATTTTTAGTGTAAAAGATGCATTTAGAGTGGAATTAATGATGGTGCTATCCTAGGAGAACTGAGTGAATGGCTGATGTCAACAAAATATCTCTAGTGCAGGTAGAGAAATGTTTTTGCTTCATTAGCACAAGGAAAGGCTTTGAGGAAAAAGGGAGGTTATGCAGGAGATGGGCTTCTCTAGGGAGGTTGGCCATAGTATGTACTCACTGTTAACACTAATGATACAGTGAAATTATAACAAGTGTTTTCTTTATGATAGCTTTACTCCACTTGAAGTGTAGTGTGGGCTGGGGTGTTTTCATGTCTCTCCTACTTTGCTATGCAGTGAAGCATTTAATTTTTCTTGGATGTGATGCATAGAAAAACTTGCAGACCAAACCTACTGATTTCTGCGATAAGTTTTCTGCAACACTAAATAAATTTCAGTATTAACTTGCACAATTTTTCCCTCCAAGTAGAAAACTCTAAAAATCTAAAATCAGTGTAATCAGTCCTACAGGTACAGCTAATAGCACCATTGTTTCTCTGTGTTAAGTTTACATATGTGTAATAACTGCCCTCTTTAATATTCTGTATGGTAAATTGTTGTTATATAGTCTGAATCTATAGGAAAGAGGGGAGTATGTGCTGAGTACTACATTTCTTCATAATTAGTACTCATTTATTAGGCATGCACTGCTGCCTTTGAGGCCCATGGGATGAGGAATGATGAGCTTCATTCATGGGTGACTGCTTAGTACTGTGAAATGAAAATGTTTAATTCGTCTGTTACTTCTCCATTTGCTTTCATAAGAACTAGTATAAAACAACTGAAAAATTATTCAGTTTAGATTGCCTATGATCAGCCCTGATTCGAAGATTAACTCAATTGCCTGCAGTTTTCCCTTACCTATTTTATTGACACAAACTGAGGAATACTGACACTCAATTTCAATTACACATAAAAGTTAATCAACACAAGTGCTGTTCAGATCAGATGTTTTGTCTAGATGTGGAATGCATAATTACTCATTTTGATGTGATATTAATCTTCTAATATTTGCCCCTTCCAAAAATAGGATAAGGGAGGAAGTAATTTTAAATTTTAAGTGAAAGATTCATGGTATTCATGTATTTTTTTCTTTCCTTTTCCTGTCCTAATTTTCTGCTCCTTCTCAGATTCCAGGCCATTCTTAGGTACCTTTTTTCTGCAACAACTATCAAATGTGAGAAATTTGCATAGCTTGTGTTATAGAGGCAAAAGGCTGTTTAAACTCTTTGAATTGTATATTCTATGATATAGCCTTCTGTTCAGCTTCAGAGGACAATTGATCTTTCAGAAATTTCACTTTCATTATCAGACAATTTCTAAAAACACTGTATGATTTGTCTGGTTTGTATGTGAGCTGCTGTTTTGTCACTCTAATATTAATTGTTCCATGAGCTTTAATGATATAATTCACTCGCATGCTTTTAGATACTAAAGAAGTGTCAAGATTATGAAGTGCATCCAAGTCTTACCAGTTACTCAAATTTTCTCTCCCAAATAAGTGTGGAGCTAGTAATTTATTCAAATGCACAAAGGGGATGAGAAAAGTCTATTTCTTAAGTTATGGGCAAAGGAAACCTCCTACATAATATGTATTTCTTCTATAATGTTAGGGAAGGGGTCTGGGTAACTCTAAATTTCTGCTTGTTGGCTTTCATAAATGTTCTGTTAATTTTCAAAAACTGAATAATATATTAAGAAACATCTTGTAAAACAAAGCACATCAGCACTGCTTCAAAGCATCTTACAGTGTGTTGCTTGAAGTGTGTGTTGAAAAGTTGAGTAATTATTGCTTATAGGATAGCTACATCATTTGCTAATTGATACCCATAATTGGATGGCTGATTAACCACTATAAGGAGAAGCATTTTACTGACTTTTTTTGTGAATACCACATGACATCTGCCCAGTTGTTCTCATGAAACAACTTTTCTAATGCAGCTGTTCTGTGCCTTGTTGCTAGCCTAGCAACTCTCAGATTGGCCTAAATAAGTCAGAAAAAAATTGTCTAAACTAATAGTAATGTTTTTATGATATAGTCTTCATGTAAATTCATGAACATTCTGGACTGGTAAGTTTTGTCTGATCGAGCTGTCATCTTCATCCTGACTGGAAGTTTGCTTTAGAATCACTGTCTTTGCATCTTTAAACATAACAGCTTCAACACTGCAGCAGTATGTGGTAGATCTTAATAGCAAAGACTTGGAACAAGTAAAAAGACTTAGAAAGGTACCTAGTTCTGTCATAGTTACTATATGCTGCAACATCTATTATTGAAATGTTAATAAAAACGTTACTTCAGGTGTATTCAGATGGATTGAACTTCTTCCTTAACAATTTTGCATATTTTAGGTTTTTACTAAATGAAGTTGTAATCTTGCTTTCCAAGCAAGCTCTTTCAGCCATGACTTCATTTTATTCCTAGTTTAGTTTTACTTCAAGTGGATTTAAATTCTGAAAATGCTGCTTTCATTTTCTTGCTTCTCTCCAACATTAAATTTTGGGTTTCAGGACATGATGCAATTGGAATGTCCATGTTTAAAGTGGCTGGTTTCATGTCACAATAAATCCATTCTGTTCTTCACTTGTTTGATTCCCCAGTCTTCAAAACTGCTTATGCATTTTATAATGCTTCTTCATTTTTCTTATGTGCCAAGGACCTCATTAAGAGATAAAAGGTTGATTTTTTTTTTACCTGTATTAATAATGGCTGAAGTGCAAAAACTTTGTGAAACTTTGAATACTCAAAGGTGGAGTTCTTTCAGCATTTGTGTAACTTGTTGCTTTGTATTGAAATGAAATTATAGTGCCTACTGCGTTTCTTCATGCATACATGTCTTCAATGGTTTCAGAGCAGGAGGTTAGCTTCTAGACAGACCCTGAAGTTTTCACAGCAAGTGCAGGAGTGGTTTGAGCATGAACTGAGGACAGTGAATTATTATGGTTTTGACAAACCTTTATCTGTTGCTGCTGTTCTACTTGCCCTTTCCTGCCTGTCTCTTCACATCAGCATTGCCCCAGCTCTCAAGTCTAACTACAGCAAATATATAGCCTCTCAAAACTATGTGAAAAGTGTGAAAGGAATTAAGTGATTTTTCTCTGGCTGGGAGGTGTGATACCAACAGAGCTTAAGTTGCTTGGAGTAGTAGGGTTGGTGCAGCTCCCCTTTAGGGAGTTCTTACTTTCCACCTCTGGAGGGAGACACTCCTGGCACCTGAGCTGCAGGGGGCAAGTTTCGAGCAGTTGGAGAATTAAGATTTTAATTTGGTCATACCAGGTTGTGTTGAATTGCCTCTAGTTCAACTGCTGCTATTTATAGATATATAAGTTAAAGTATTTTCTGTAGAAGCTGTAGGAATATTTTGTATGAATGTAGAAAAATCAATAATGGAGAACTTGCAGTCAAGTGATGTTTGAAGACAAAATGGGAATAGATGACTGTTGAACCTTAACTCATGAGAAATGCAGGAAATGCATCATTAAACTATGAAGAGGTGAGCTGTGCAAAGATGAAAGCCATAAAAACAGTCTACAGGAACAAACCCCACAAAAATAAGCATGAAATCTTACTGAGAGGTGGCTCAGCACTTCCATCAGTCACTGTCAGAAAAATCTGCAGCTGCTTGGCTATATCCAAAACTATGCTTGACATATCTGAAACTTTCTATTGCCATGAGAGGCAGTAGAAAATGGATACATTGGTAGAACTTAATTTTCAAAAAATAAAGAATGCTAAATATAACTACCAGTCCAGTGTTCTGATATTTGCTGCATGTAAAATGCCTGGTATGTTGTTATATAAAGACTGCAAGCATGTATGTGTTCAGTGCTTGTAAACTTAAGGGGATAATGTCACTTTGGTAAGTTTAGCATGTGAAACATCACTTTGAATTGAAAATGAAGGTGACCTGTCTTGCCTCAAGTACAGGAAAAGCCAAATTAAAATCTTTAGAAACAGGCTAAAGCAAACTAAATGAAAGAAACAGCATGACAATATATATGGTCAAAGAAGAAAAGATGGGTAGCAACAAACAGCATAGGCGTGTTGCTATTTTTATTCTTACCTGTACAAAGGTGTGTTTTTTACTGCAGAAATAGCATTTCATGGCATTGGTAAGTTGGATGTAATAAAAATGAGAAGTTCAGTCACTATTAAATGTTTTTTATCACTGCAAAATAAAAGCTATTAAGAAATATATAGTACTATCACCCCTACTGCCTTAAGGCTGATTCTGTTCTCTCCCATTTCTGGGAACAGTGCTAAAAACTGGACAGTTAGGACCTTTCAAGTAAATGATACATGAGCTAAGAAGAAATAGTGTAAATTCTAATTCATGTAACTGCTGTAGAAAGCATTTTTGTATCATCAGAGCAAATAGTTTTACTTCCACATGGGATTTTGTTAAACTCAATTTGCCTGTATAAGGATAAGCCAAAAGATTTAAGACCTTACTCTTATGAGAAACTTCATGTGTTTCTGCAATGTATGGAGTGTCTTTGAAGATTTATATGGATGAAATCATTCATCAATGCAACCCATCATCCAAGAAATTTAATGAATTTGGAGAAGGAAAGGTATCAGAATATTGATCAGAAACACAAAGCAGGACAGAATTACCCAAAAAGCAGGCTACAATGACATTGTAAAAGTCCTGTTGCCCATTGGGGGAGGGGGGGGGGGAGGATAGTGGGCCTCTTCCTTGCACAGGGGTTGAGCCTGAGCAAGCATCTTCGTATAGCTTCATACAGAGCAATGATTGAAGCTGGAAAGGATAGGCATGTTCTGAAAGGACCTGACTATACTGTTGCATTCAGTTGCTTAGATCTATGCAACAATGAAGGAATTAGCAAGTAGCTTTGTTTGTAAGCATTGGTCTGCTTCTATAAAAAACAAACTGACAACTTTTGTTTATGGCAAAGGGGATTATAAGAAGACAAGGGAATCACACAGAGCTTGAAAATGGAGATGTGAGCATTTATTTTTTTCAGTTTACTTGAGCTGATAATGGAAATTTTCATGCAATATTACTCAGAACAGTAGCTTCTGCTAATAGACTAGAAATGTACCTCTGAGAAACATGTTTATTTTCTTAAATGTAACTGTCAGTGATGTAATACTAAAGATCTCTTTAAAATAAAAGATAATAGGCATTAAATCTATTCCTTATGAAAACAAATATTTCTCCATTGCCTTTCCCTAATAGCTTTTAAATTTTTCAGATAACTTCCTGGAAAACTTGGCTTTTAGAAATGTGACAAATTAGAATGACATTTGGTGCTGTTATGTTACTGTTATTTATTGTTCTAGTACAGAAATTAATCAGCATTGACAAAGGAAATTAATAATGATGCATCGAACACCACCCATATTTTAGTTCTCATGGATGCTGGCCCAGATTTGCACTTAAAGTATTATTTGAATTTCTAATGGAATTGTTTTCAATTGCCTTAATGTATTAAGCTATTTTTTCTGTGGTCATAGGTTTATTCATGTCATGTTTTGTGATGAGATGATGTACTTGTCTAAAAAAATTGGGATTAGAATGGCTGAATTTCTATTAAAGTCAGTTTGGTTTGACAGGTCCATAATTACTGTCTCTTTGCAAACAGTTGTAACTTTACCTTAATGAAGTTAAATGCTTTAATCTTTACAAATGGGTCAGGAAATGCTTGTTAAATCTTTGAAACACAACATTAGCCAAAATTCATTTGGCTAATGACTGAATTAATTTTTGTCTTGCTTTTTCAGCTGAAATGCTGTACTTAATGCTGTAGTACTACTTCAGAGGAAAAAAGCTAGCATGTCAAAAATTCTGTTATGGGACTACTTATACTTAACCTTTACAAAGTTTATATTATACATATGAATATAAATTCTGTATTTTACAGGTGGTTTTCAACAAAAATCACCTTCGTGTGATTGCTCACAAAGAAATGCAATCAATATTTGCAAAACCTATTTGAATTTAAATAGTTTTAGACTTAACCACCTACAAATCTACAGCTAGACTTCATCCTTCTGAAAGGACTGAAATGTTTTAGCAGTAGGTTTGACAACTTCATCCTATGTGCTTAAAAGTCAACTTCAATTTGCTGGAAATGCTTAATACCGTTAAAACATCTCGGCATATCCATGTTTTCTCATCTTGAATACACTGCTGTTGTTCCTCTAGAGTTGCATGGCGCTGCATTTATTTATCATAGTATTTTGTAGGCTAAATCTGCTTCCTGGTGAGTGCGTGTACTCTACCAACAACTGTGTTAGTGGAAGAATAGGATTTGCTTCTACTATAACACAAGGTCCCCTAAAAGATCACTAAATTGGATCTTCCATCTCAAACAGCTCATGTAATTACTTCAGGCAAAAGAAGCTAGTTTAAAGTCTAATAAACAGCAGGTCTTTGCTCCTGGTTCATTTTGATTGAAATAAAATAAAGACCATTTTTAGGACACTATTACTAATATCTACATCAGAGAGGGTCATGCTTGCACAAGTAGTATGGATGGAGACACTTTACTTTTGGCTTTAGACAGTATTCTCTTCAGAGCAAGTGTGAGCAAACAGTGACTATTTGAAATCTTCAAGTGAATGCCTTACACAAAAGGGGAACTTAGGTAAAGCTATGACTGACATAATGTTGTGTCAGTCATGTTTAAGCAAGCCCCCACTGACATCAGTGTGGAGTTTGGCACCAGTATTAATGTCATAATCTTATTGTAAAACAAACATGCACGTCATGAGTCCAAACATTCATTAAATGTTAATATTCTGCTAAAAAGGAGCCTGTGGATATCTTCTGAAAAATTATTCATAGGCAAATAAGATGTGGTGAAAGCATAACACTTTTAATGCACCTAGATGATTGGAACAGTTATAATACTGTTCCTGCAGAGATAAAATACAAAATAGAGTTATTATAACTAATGTGCCCATAAATTTGTGATAAAGATTGTCCCCAACAGTAGGTGTAATGAAAAAACTTCCAAAAGATTGTAAAGATTTTCTATTAATTCTGTGGACTAAGCATAGATTTTGATGTGTTTTATATTGTTGAAGACAGTGTATTGGGGACTCAGGAGAATAGTATAAATGATGTGTGATGCCTTTTTTTTTGGCCTGGGAAGATGAAGTGTAGAATAAATACTACATATATAGCTTTGTCTATGGGATAGCTTGGACAAATACCATTAATTGCAAAATTATATTAAATCATTCATATTTAAAAATAGCTATACAAAAAACCTGTGTGACAATGTTCACCTAGCACTCAATGTTACAAAAATTTATCAGAATATATAATTAGCATTTAAAATTTAGATGGAAATAGGGAAACTGCACACACTACCTTTCAGAATATTGTTTTACTTTACATTTTTGAAGAACTATACGTTCATTTTTGAAAAAAAATGTTATTTGTCTCTAGATTTGGAATACTATGGTGAAGGGAAGATTTGCTAGGCATGTAGCTTAAGACAAGTCAAACTTGAAATAATTGTGTGGATTTATTTACAAGTCTTTTAAAAGTTCAGGTCTAGCTGAGCTGCTCCAAAAACTAGCAAAATAGATTGTGCAGTACATGATTATTGTATATAAGCTTTTGGTTTTCTTTCTGTGTTTCCCAAGTAATTTTTCATGGTATCTAGAGAAGTTAAGATTATTAATCTAGAGTCTTTAAATCAAGTCTTGAATAATTATGACATATTTTTTTTCCATTGCAACTTAATTATTATTTCAGAAACAGCTCCTAGTAAAAGGAAATGCATACGTTGCCTTAGTTTTCTTTCCTTTCTCCTCACTATGGAAGAATGAGCAATGGTGAGCTGCTGTCAATCTGTATTGGCATTGCTGTAACCTGCTGTGTTTCATTACATCTGCCCTTCCATAAGATATAATACAACTCTCATGTTCCTTTTGCCAGCCAACCTGTCTACCACCTGCTGAAGTAAAGCAAGTGTAGTGCAAACTGAGTTAGCTTTACATCCACCTTCTGTTCTATTAGTGAATAGATGTTATAATTAAGGATGTGTAGCTCCTGCTGGATTTTTCAGAATCATTCTGCTAATAGAAAAGTTAGAACTGATGAACTGCTTGTTGTGCCTCTGGGAAAAAGAATATCAGTGATTGTTTGGTTGTTTAGGTTTTTTTTTAGCTTGTTTTCATATAGTTTCATCTGAAATGCAGATAACTCCCACTCCATCAATGCTAATCAACTGACCTGATCTGTAATTCCATGTATTAAAAGATACTAATGTATCAGGAGGACTGGTTGAAATCTGTTCCTTAATGGTTTCCCTTGGTAAAATCTTGTGAGTAAAAATTAATGTATTTGTGAAAATAAACTAAGCTAAATCCTAGGTCTGTTGACAAAGCTCCTGTTTAATTGAGGCCAGCATTTCTTTCTCTTGCTCTGAATCTTCCCTTCTGAAAGCTCTGGTAAGCTTTCATTGAACTTTATATATTTCAATAAGAGACAGAAAAGTGTAATGGAAGTTCAATATTATTGGAGTTCTATTAAAATTCTGGAGAAAAAAGTCTATGTATTTTCATTTATTGGGTGGCTATTGGAAAGGTTTTCAACTCTGAATTATGCAGTAACTTCTTTCAGGAAAGAATTCAACACACTCCCGTGTTCTTCTCCTTTACTGGTGAGCTACTACTAATAATACTTCTGAGCAGCTGACAAAAGCTTCCATGTAGCTGATGGCATTTTACTTCTAAGGTATAGAATAGACAGGTTTTATCTCTAATTTTTACAGGAAAACTGGAGAACAGCCCCAAAAGTGTCTAACCTATGGAGGAAACTTTCTTATCTAACTCTCTGGAGGCAAATCAACATGCTTGCTTGTCTGCAGATCTAGACACAGACTTCGGTGTTAATGCCATTGAAATTAATGTATTAACTGAATTAATGAAAGTGTGCTGGATCTTTCCCTGAATTTCTAGTTTTCTTTCTGTAGCCCTGGGTGAGTGAGAACAAATCAAAACTCATTAAAGTGTAGTGCAAAGGGCAGTAATAATATGCAGGTTCTCAATGGCTGCATGAGTTAAAAAAAAAAATTAAATTACCATTTATTAATCTTGGGCCTTTTTGTTGTAATTGCAGATTGGTTGTGGCGCTTTCATAGGCTCTATAGCTTTCTGAAGCTCATGAATTAACTTCTAGTTAACAGCTTCCAGTCACTTTCAATGCTTGGACACATTTACTATGGCTATGGATCTATGTATTGATGTTGATGGGTCAGGTTGCAATTAAGCTTGCCTTTCTAGAAATTTTTGTGCACCTGAACTCAACCTAGCCTTTCATGCTGTTAAGGCCCCTTCAGGTGATCAAGTCATAATCAGTGGTGCTAGGAGCTGACAAATTAAGAATATTACATATGTATATTAAAAGCAGATCTACTTCTAGCAATCTTGAGAGAAATGAGGCCAAGAGTGATTAGAATGGTGCAATTGCAGGTGATACTATGCAGTGTCTGGAGGAATGAAATGCCTCTAGGCAGCCCGTATTTATAAATTGAAAGCTTGTCAAGTTTCCTCAGCCATTGTCATTATAAAGAGCTTAGTCAGTATGAATTAATAAAACCATTTATCTTTTATTCTGTGCTTTGCTCAGTGTTAACCATTATTGACATTAAGAAGAAAATTAAGTTAATAAAGTTCATAGTAAATTGCTATAGAAATCACTAAGCTTGTACAGTATAGACAATGATTAATATCTGTAGTGGAAACACTAGGTCTGGGGAATATATTCCCTGGACTCATACCTATACATATGCTCTAATCATTGAAAAATGGCTGCCCATTACAGCAGCCAGAAAAACAGCAATTGGATTGATCACAGATATACTAAGGTTGGAAGGGTTTTTTGGTTTATTTAATTCAATCCCTGTGCTCAAAGAGCGTCCACTAAAGCAAGTTGATCAGGTCTGTGTTCAGTACGGCTCTGAATAACTTCAGGGATGAGGACTAGCAATCCAAATCCAAATACTAGATGTATTTTGTTTTGTATAGGATCAGATGGAATTTCACTTATTTCAGTTGTCCATTGACTCTTGTCCTTTCACTGGACATGGAGTTTAATTTGGTTCTATCTTATTGCCTCCTATTGAGGTTTAACTCAAGCTGGCAATGAGGAACATGCAGCTGCTTGCTTGCTTCTCCCCCTCCACCCAAGAAAGATAGGGAGAGGAGGAGAGGAAAAGGGGGGTGTGTGTGTGTGTGTATATATATATATATATATATATATATATATAAATGTTGCTTGAGATACAGACAGTTTATTAGAACATTATTAATGGAAGAGGAAAATAACAGCAGTAATGGTAAAAGTATATACAAAATGAAGTAATACAACATAACCATCTGGTGATTGGTTGCCCAGCCTGTCTTGAGCAATGATTGTGGATCCCTGCCTCTTGTCTAAGCCCTTCTTATGTACTGAGCATGATTTCTATGGTATAAAATATTCCATTGGCCAGCTTGATCTGTCTCGGCTTCTATGGGAAGCTGGAAAAAAAAAGTCCTTGACTAATATAAACATCTGACAACTAATCTATTATGTATTATGATATTCTTTTTGTATCAAACCTGAAACAGCAACCTGTAGAAAGAAAACCAATTCTTATCCCAGCTGAAACCAGAACACCTCCCATCCAGTTACAGGCTCACTGAGCACATGAATGTGCTCATGTTACTGAGCCCTCCAGGGAATACTTATGTCCTGCTGTATTGTCCCTCCATCAGGTATTCAAGTGGTCAAACCCGCCCTTGAGGACCATGGCTTGTGAATGTGATATTTCTTCCACTGAAGACCTCATCTGCACCTTCTTTCTAATTGGTCCACAGCAGACAGCCAGGCAATGTTGCATCTGTTGGTCTGGTCTAAACCAGACAGCTGAACATGCTTAGCTTCTTATAAGATTGTGATATACAAAAATCTCTGGTATTTTGACTACTACTGCAGAGGGTTTTTTCAGAAATTATTTGGAGGAAAGGGTTTAATCAGGAAGTCATCATTTGGTTTTATTGGCTATTTAAAATCAAATTGTGCTTCTTATTTAAGATTACATTATTTTGCTTAGCTATTACCTTAACTATTAGAAAGTACTCTTAAGACAGTTGTCATTAGTTTGTCGTGCATAACTCAGCTTTTAAATTTGTGAACTAAAGTGAGCTTTCATTGTCCATAAGAATTAAGTGGTAAAGACAGGTAAAGTACTGAGGGGGAGAAAACCTAGCATTGGAAGTCCCAGAAATATAATCAGTCTTTGAAATTAAAATGAAAGAGGATTTTGAAAGGATAGTACTAGATCCTTTTCTCTTGCATCAGCTGCTTTTGAAGGGAGTCAGTAAGTTACACTGTTCCAGTAGTGCTTTGGAATTCTAATGAAAATTTCAATGTTTGGAAATTGTGGTAGAAACAGGGTTTCTGTCAAACCTGTCACAATGTGCTATTTTTCTAAATTTTAAAACAAAATTTCACTACTAGCACAAGTTTTAATCAATAAGCCTTTGAGTTATTTCCTTTGAATTAATGTTGGTGTGACATTCAAGAAATAAGAATTTTGAGCTTACCGTGCATATTCTAGTTACTTCTCAAATCCATTGGCTGCTGTTGGCTTACTTTGAAATTCAGTAATGTATATCCGATAAGGATATCCTTGGATAAGAATCTGGCTAGATGGCTTCACTCAAAGGGTTGTGGTCAATGCCTTGATGTTCAAGTGGAAACCAGTGATGAGTGATGTTCATCGAGAACTGGTACTGAGACCTGTGCTGTTTAACATCTTTGAGACATGGACAGTGGGAAACTTGCTGATGGTGCCAAGCTGTGTGGCGTGGCCAACATGTTAGAGGGAAGGGATGCCATCCAGAGGGACCTGGACAGGCTTGAGAGCTGGGCCTTGTGCAGACCTCATGAAGTTCAACCAGGCCAAGTGCCATCCCAGGCACAAATACAGAATGGATTGAGAATAACTCTGAGGAGAAGAATTTGGGGGATATTGGTGGATGAGAAGCTCTGGGGTCCTCAGCACAGGAAGGACATGGACCTGTTGGATTGGTTCCAGAGAAGGGACACAAAGATGAGAGAGCTGGAGCACCTCTTCTATGAAAACTGTCTGAGAGAGTTGGACTCTTCAGCCCGGAGAAGAGAAGGCTCTTGCTGAGAATTTACAGCAGCCTGCCAGTACTGAAGGGGGCCTACAAGAAAGATAAGGAGGGACTGTTTATCAGGGAATGTAGGGGTAGGATGAGGGGTAATGGTTTTAAACTGAAAAAGGAGTGATTTAGATTGGGTATTAGGAAGAAATTCTAAACTGTGAGGGTGATGAGGCACTGGAACAGGTTGTCCAGAGAAGTTGTGGATACCTCATCCCTGGAAGTGTTCAAGACCAGGCTGGATGGGACTTTGAGCAAACTGGCCTAGTGGGAGGTGTCCCTGCCTATGGCAGGGGTTTTGGAACTCAATGATCTTTAAGGTCGCTTCTAGTCCAAACTGTTCTGTGATTCTATGATCTTATTTCCAAATGTCAATCTCATAAAATACAAAAGCTTGTTATATATGTTCATAACTTTAACACTGTAATGAAGGAAGCAAAAATACAGTTTAAGATCCTACTTCAAGACATCATTTCACAATTTCCTTTCTTTAAACATACAGGTAAGCTGGGATAAATGAATATCCAAACAGATGCTCCTTTTTCTTTTCTTTTGATCTAGATGAGTTACTTAAGCTTGGGGATATAGGACTGGGTTTAGGTTTAGAGCTGCTCTCAGTGGGGAGCTTGTAAACTTCTTTGTATGTGATTTTATACATGTTGTATCACTTGCAATAGTAGAGCTGTCAGGACAGGAAACTATGCATTTATAACTTGGTTTGGTTTATCTTGCCCATAATAGTATGGGAATAAAGTTTGAAACATGGAACAATAGCAAAGCTCTGTAATTGCAAAAGAATCCAGCCAGCCATTCTTTTTTTCCTAATATAATGAAAGTAAAAATTATTATCACTTGGTAATTCCAGTCTGGGTTAACTACAAGCAGCTGCTAATGTAAATATGACACTAATACAATAACAAGACCTGATAAAATTGGGCTCTGACATTATAATTTAAATAGGTAAAGCACTGAGAACTCTATATAGCCTAAGAAAATTGTGATATGAAGCACAGGAGGAGTATCTTTGTAGGTCTGTACAGTAAGACAATATAAGCATTTTCTCATTTCAGCTACCAACCCCCTTAAAGGGGTTGAGCACTTGCTGGAAACAAGACTTGCCAAAAAATACCTAAACAATTCCTCTCCTTCCCCTATTACATAAAACCGCCCTGTACTGTACTTCTAAAGAGGCTTAGTTACTGCGTGGTGTGATATCTTAATGTCATTGTTTTGCATTAATGGCTTCTTAATGGGATTGCGATTTCTGAAATTGCAGTAGCTGGGGAAGTAACTCATCAGTTTAGAAATGTCTGATTGCTGAATGCTATTTTACGGTTGTTATTCTCACCATTGTACAAAATCCCACTGAGATTAATTAATGTGAGGGATAAGAAAGACCAGGGAAGACTTACAAAGCTTCTAGCATTGCATTCAGTACCACTGGCTAAAAGCATTGTCTTTACCACAAGGGAAATTTATGTAATTTGTCAGAATACTAGGTGTCTGTGAAGTATTTAAGCTGTTTTCTGCAGGATCTGGGCTCATTCTTGGGCAGACAATTAGTCTAATGCCTGATGCAACTATTAGTGCGGGTTTGCCAGTTTAGCCTTGCTAATATAACTGTTTAAGTAATCTAGCACACCACAGAATCCTTATTTCTCTTAATTTTTCCGCTTAAGGCTCCCTAAACTGCAATTCTGTTTCAGGTACTATGGTATGTATCAGGGAAAAAGCCCTTTTTTTTTTCTCCTTTCCTAGATAAGTATGTGGGTAGGTGGCTCTTCATATGGTTTGAAAACTGGGCTACAGAAAACTAAGATAGCAAATTTAATCTTCCTGATATGATGCACATTGTATAAGGTGCCACAGGAAATACATACTTATCCTTTAATGTACAATTAAGATGAAATTAAGAGCTTTGGTATATTGGCAGTTGAGGCTATTTGTGTTGTAGAAGCTGTTTTAAGTAATACAGTCATCCTTATCTGGAAGGTACTCCACTCTGTGTGGCTGTGGTTAGACTAGAGCAGCCAGACTGATATTGCTTATAACCTATATCATAGAAAGACTTCCTGTAACTATGTCAGAGGTGGGGGAGAAAAAATGGAAAAAATCCAAATTCATTACAAGAGAATCATTTGTGTTACGTACTGGGTTCAGAAACTTTGAGAGAAAAGTGAAAGTGCGTCAGCTAAAATCAAAGATAACTAAGGGGTGATAGTCTGACGGCTATCTTGAAGCTAAATAGGTTGTCTTCCTTTACATGGCTTTGCTTATACAAAGAAATTACCTGTCATAAGTAGAAAGAAATATTCATTCTTAGATAAACAGTTTATCTAGAGTTGGAGGTATAAAATATTGATTATATGTGCTTATGTAGTTGTATTATGATTATGTATTAATGGACATCTGTGTTAATATGAACTTTAATATGAGAACTTTGTGTTTTGAAACTAGTGAGGCACCTTCTGCCCCCCATGCAGCACCCTGTCCCTGTGATATCCCAAAAGGACAGGTTTACAATATCAAATTAATTCCCCTCTTGCTGGTAACATATCACAAGCCATGCAATTGCATTCCAGATGCTATTTAAAATCTGACAAAGATAAATTTAAACTGCTTGCACAGTATAATAATAACAGAACTAGATGGATTTTTAACAAAAAAAGTCAAAAAGTTTGAGATTACTCAAATGGCATCAACATTTTGTCTTATATTTGCAGTTTCCCTTATTGTTGCTTATTATTTTTCCACTGTTCATTAAAAAATTCTCAACTGAACCTAAAATGAGTTTGTTGCACAAATGTCAATGAGACTGTCCACAGAATCTAAATGCAGGCCATAAAACAGAGACCATACAGGTAACTTCACTGGAAGAGCTAAATACAGATGACCTAGTAATGCTGATACTGTAAGGTCTTTACACTTTGCTTTCACAGCATCTTGAATGAAGCATATGCTGACATGTATACTTTATGTCCATCTTCTAGATTTAATAATTCAATGGTCCTTGGTACTGAAGTACAGAATCATTAAAGTGAATTATTAGTATAGATTGAGTACAACTAAAGGAAATGTGTTATAAAAAGATTGCTATTAAGAATTACTTATCAGTTTTGTCACTTCAAGTAAATGCTATTCTTCAAAGTTCTATGATGGTCTGCTATGATTTCTACCATAACTTTTGGAAAAAAAAAGTCTCAGATGTTAAGTTTCTATTATTTTAGATGTGGTGATACTGAAAGTAGGTGGAATCTAAATAAAATGAGTAAGAGCTTTTTTTGAAAACTGAACTCTTAAAAAAATTTTTGTTAGATTTTACTGTGAAAGCTTTGTTTTAAAAACTTATTTATTATACATGGGTGCTGTGAATATGGACAGTTTAGATATTAATAGAAATCTCAGTATGAGCTGGAAATGGATGTTTTCTGCCTCAGATCAGGCCCCTGTACCACACCTCAGGTGTCTGGGTTGGCACTACTATCAGTTCCCGCTACTTCTTTTTGTATCAAGTACACCAGTATTTATAACAAAGCAAGTATAAACATATGTACTTTCTTCAAATATTTAATATCTGATTACTAATTCTATCTGCAATAAATATTCAACTATTTGTCTAATATTATGATATCTAGAGGAAAGACTGAAATGAGTTACTTCATGATGTCTTGCTCCAGGCAGAACACTAGCCTGGAGCACCAATTAAAATTTCCCTATTAGAAGGCAGGGACTGAAACCAATTCAGTGGTGTCTGGTAGGATATAATAAAGAGTGTAATACTGAATAAGAGGTGCATTGTCAGCTCCTTTCTCATCTGGATTTGCCGAAAGTTTATCAATGAAACTTTTTCCCCTTCGAGATTTTTTCCCAAAAGATTTTCTTTAACTATGAATCTTACTGCTAGGGTACTGCAGCCATTTTAGCGTCTTATCCTCAATCTCATCTGTCCCAGGAGCACTGAATTATGTTGTTACTTTGTATTTTAGTTAGAGCTGAGATCTAGTTGAAATTGAAATCGGCTGCTGAAGTTCATGGCATTCAATTTTACCAGTATTTTACATCATCAAAATACATACCAAGTTGCTTCATTCAAACTTGTAATTTAATATTTAAAGTGTTCATATAAATAGCATTGTAGCTATTTAAGGGATAGCAGGAATTTATAACCTCTATGGAAGAGGATGCTTTATCGCTAATCTTAATTCACTTGTGGACATTTGCACCAGAAAGTGCTTTCTGTCCTCTACTGTGAAGCGAAGTGAAACTACTCGCCACCTAATTTGATTGAATTTGAATTGCTTATTTTTTTTCTTCCATGCTCTTACTGTCACTCCTTCTATATCTCTCCCACTTTATTCTTGTAATTATTTTGCTTATCTTCTGTGTTTTTCTTTGTTTTCTTCCTTGGAGCCCTCAGCTACCCTGCAGAACTGATGTGAAAACTGTCAATTCAGTGAAGGGAAAAAAGCTCAATGCAAGCTAGAACCAGGTGTTAGCTACAAGTTGTGTTGTCAGGATTTGTGAAATCCTGCAGATGAAACAGAAAATTCTACTTAAAATTCAAGTGGAAGATAATGTTCTAAGTAAATTTTCTGTATATAAACTTCAGGAATCAAGAAAGAAATATAAAAATGGGGATTTCTTAATTTCCTTCTCTCTTGGCCTAAAATGCCAAACCTATAGAGTTACCCTATGGTTTTACCTCCTGACTTAACACTTCTTTCTGAATAATAGATCACTGAAAGTGCAGAAAAATAAAATGGTAATTTTAAATGTCAAAAAAAGTATTTTCTTTAAATCCTGAAGTTCATCTTGGGAATGTTATTCATACTCCATTGTTATAGGAATATTTAAGATTGTATTTATGAGGACAATTAAAATTTATTAGATACTTATTACATAATGCTACATTTTCTAAACTCCCTAAAGTATTACTATTGGAATGTGCTACAGAAGGACAACATAAATAACTGCTTTCCTTGTATATTATTTCTAGTGTTTAGGAAATTTTATTTGTTAGTGGTTTTGTTTTAATAGTTGGGAAATTAAAGGCATTAAACAAGTTCAAAGGTATATCTGGGTTTCACAGTAATCAAGGATGAGTGATCTTGACAAATAGTAACTGGTAAATTACAGCAGCCTTTATTTAGAAATTGGCTTTCTTATGAGGTATGTTACTGATCTTTAATCTATTTTTTGTGTGATCATGCACTGCTACATCTGTGGTTCCACAGAAGTACAAGTGATGGAAAGCAGAGCTTTGATAATTTTTGTGCTTGAGGGTTAGCTTATAGCTATAGCATTCTGAGGAAAGGACAATGTGGAGCTATAAATTGAGAGCAAAATAACCCATGAGTCCTTTCTGTTGTACTTTTTTCTTTTTCTGTTAAGAAAATAATCTACTAGCCTACTGAAGCAAGTGGAAAAAAAAACAAACTGTTTTCATCTCCCCATAACTGTGAAATAGGTTTGCTCTGTGATCAAAATGCCTACTCTTGTTTTTTCCTCTTGTGCACTGGATGCAGCAGAGAAGAAACAGCTGTGGCCTTTTTGAGAACAGAGGTCACATAGATGTGTTGAAAGCAAAAAATGTGTATGGCTACTGAGAAAAATGAATGACCAGGAATCTGAATAAATCCAGTAATGTTGCAGTCCCCTGTAAGAGGGATTACTCTGCTCATGGGAACCTAAATTTAAATCTCCATGCCAATTCTGACTTCCAAAGTGCCTTGTCAATCTTGCACTCTGTCTCAAAGATCACAATCCTCCCTGCACAAGGTGCATCTAGCAGCTATAATGGACTACATCAAAACATGTCACAGCAATTTTTGCTTTGCTTAAAAACAATAATTTTGATAGTATAGGACTCCTGCATGACTCTTCTATCTCACAAAGAATTGACATTCTGCTCTTTGGTGCATAGTATCCTTTGCAATATGCAACAAAATCTTGTTATTATGGATCTTTGAAGAGCATACTATTAGAGAAAATGAAGCTTATAATTTAATAGAATGACGAAGTATTTTTTTTCAGAGTCTCTGTGACTGAGTGTAAAGATAAGTTGCAGTGTGCCAGTCAGTAAATTATAAACTTCCTTGGAATTAACTATGCTAACTTACATTTTTCTATATGTACTTATTTAATTGTAGATGAGCTGTATTTTTGAACCAGCCTTTATCTGAAGCAATTAAAATGATTTTTAGAAGTTCACTGAAACACAACTGCAATTTTATATGAACCTGCAGTTATAAAAATTTCACTGAATAATTTTGGTAATGATCATTTGATACCTTTATAAAACTTTCTTCTCTACTTTTCAAGAAAGAAGTAAAATAAACTGAGGTGAAGAAAATGTTCTTTCCAAGTAAATGAATATAAACAAAGACAGACTGTAATCTTTATGACACTTAAGCTATTAAATGTTAATTTGTCACCTGTGCTTATATATGTTTGTAAAGCCCTGTTTGGACTGTATATTTGATCTGTATTTGTAAATATAAACCTCCTTTACAAAAAGGAAATTCCATTGTTACTTAAAAATTTTCCTGCTATATAAAACTTCCTAATTTTGTCCATGGCAGACAAGAAATGAGCATCTCTTCTGGAAGGAAGAACAGTCAGTAAATGACCTTCATCATTAGTCATCCATATCTGTCTGGCACTGTCAGTTGCCAAAAGGGAATTAATTTCCTGAGTGAAACATTAGGTAAAATGAGATTAACATTTGCTCTCTCAAATTACTTAATATGAACTGCCTCCTCTACAAACATAAAAGTATATGGGAACACTTTCTGTTGAGAGAGATTGATTTCAAGAAATTTGCAGCTTCTGTGGTATAATACTCCTGGTTTCCAAATGAACATGAAAATAAAGTTTTCAAAAGATCACTACGACAATCCCTGAAAAATGTTGTGTGTTTTTTTTTTTAAATGAAATGTATATTGTTGGGTTACCAACTGTTTTTAGTGCAAGCTGTCCTTTTCAGGTTTCCTGTCCCTTGAATTTGTAACTCATAGCAGATCAAATCAGAGGAAGAATGATACTATTGCAGCTCTATAACTTATAAATATATAAATTTTAGAGTAGAATTTTAAATGGCTTGTTGTCTTTACTGTAAAGTTCAATAGTGTTATGCCTTTATCCAGCCATAATTGTATTCTCAGGTGGACAAATTACATGATGAAAAACTGATAATTAGCTTCAACTAACTTCAAATACATATAAAAATACAACTTCTATGTCAATTTATGTCTTAAAATGAGAAATACTGACCTTTTCTTTATCATTCCTAACCCTTTCTTTTATTTTTTTATGTTGTTTCTCTTTCATGACTTAGAATATACTTTGGGATATGCAGATGCTGGAAGAGAAATCAGTGATACAGAATGTGTTCCACTTTGAAATTACATCTCTTTGTATGACCTGCTGACTTCTGCTGTTGTGATGCTTTCACAAGCTTCCTTTTCTCTCTGCTGCTGCACCAAATCAATGTCAAAATGGACAGGGTACAGGTTCATAGTTACATTGACTTTGCTCTTTCAATAAAAAAAAAATCTTTCCTCTGAAGACAAAATCTTGTCTCTACCGTTCTGACAAAAAAAAACTTTTAATATTTTTTTTTTCCTGAGTCAGCAACCTGTTTCTTGAGGTCTTTCTTTGAAGGTCTTCTTGAAGAGAAGGTCACAGCCTCAGCAGTGAGAAGCTTATTTTAACAGTAAATGCAGAGCAGCTAGATGCGAACTTTGCCAGCAGATAGTATCAGTAAAAATAAATTCTTTTAGGTTTACTATTGAGCCAATAAGAATAGTATTACCTCAATTATCTATCACTGAGAAATTATATATTCCTCCTACATGGAAAAAAAATATTACAAGGCATCTGTAGCGATAACTTTTCTTGTTTTTATAACCCATATTTTCTATTTTCTTCTTTCATTACATTATTCCAAAATATATCATCCTAAGTAAATTTTATAATCTTGTCCTTCCAGTATATGTCTACATGCTGAAGACCTTTATGGGTGGTTATCAAGTCACAGTTTTGCTGTCAAAAAAGCAGACAACCTTTTTTCAGTGAAGTCCTTAGTTAGCCTCTCCATAATTTTCTCTTTTCTTATCTGAGTCCAGTTTGCCTATATCCTCTATTAATGATGTGCAAAGATCAAAAAATATTCTAATAGTTGTAGGCTTACACAAGCTGTAAATTTCCTTCTTCATGTACTCTGACTGCTCCTAAGCACTGTCTTGAGTGTTGCTCAATTAAGAGTGAACTTTCCTGGAGGGTCAACCCTACTTGTTGTGTTTAGTTTTCAGAGCTGTGTTTTTGGAGTGCATGGATAAGATGCATTGAGATGAAACTAAATTAGAAGATGCACTCTGAATGCACTCCACTGTTTAATCGTTACACTAGATGAGCTATTTTGAAGCAAAACAAGATATTCAAAATGTGTATGATGTGGCTGTCAGGTATCTAGATGGTACTAAAACATTTTTCTCCACAGATCTGGTTTTTTTTCAGGTTTTGCCATTGCTAAAGTAGACAATGGTACGTAGCTCATCTAGATCATGGCAACATCAATACGACATGCTGAGAAAATAAATATGCAGACTGTAAATATTTCCATTAAATTTAGAATGTGAGTAGTTTGAAAATAAGTTTGAGATTCCTTATTGATCTTATCTGTAGTATATCAATACAAGTAGAGATATTTTATAAATATATAAAACTATGCTAAGATATGATAAACTGTAGTGATGTGAAAACACTGACTTGGTAATTCATAAAATATTTTAAAAAAATTAATCTGTATAGCTATTGGTCTAGTATCTAATTTTTGTCTCTACTTCTGAATACAAATTGCCTATGAATATTCTCAATAGATGGGAAATGTGCTTCTAGAAAAGATGGATATCATGCTTGTGCATGTAGTTGTACCAGCTGAAACATGAAAACACATTTGTCTGTCATTACCTAGTCTGAGTTAAGAATTACATATAAATGAACAAAATTGAAAAATGAGAATACTTGCAAATTTCATCTTTCTCAAGCTTTAGAGAAGCCATTGGATATCTCAATGCTGTCACGTGGGGTAAAAATATTTCTTAACAGAAGTAAGGGCTCTTTACAGTGGCAAAATAAAACATGATTTATCAATTTGATATCTGCCCAATGTTTCGCTTTATAAAGCACTTAGATTTGCTATTGCTGTATATCTTCCATATAACAATATGTGTAATTTGTTCAAAATACACAAACTTATTAATGCATTTCATTCAGCTGGCTCTCTCTGTATCAGTCACGGTGTAGAAATCCATGACTGTCTAAACTAATTATGTACTTTAAAATCAATTTCACTGATCAAGTTGGGGATAAAATTGCAAAGAGAAATGCTTATAAATGATCTGTCAGGAGATGATTTGCAGCAGTGCTGGGCAAATCACAGTAATGAAGAATCTTGTCTTTGGAAATTTTGGTCTACAGCAACTTCCTTAGCCTGAGCCAGTACTGAATACAGCCTCCTGCATCTGATCTAAAACAGTAATTGATAGATTCCTGTATTGTGCACTGGGAAAGGAAATTTAATTGAAGGGATGGCAAAAACTGTCCAAAAGAACAGTTAATCTTATGGTAGGCGGTGATGCTAAATGAAGAGTTTTTAAGATGCACTTCATAAGCTGTGATCTCTTTGTATAGCAAACAATGTATCGACAGCAATATCAATACGTGGAATCATTTTGTGTAACATTAAGCAGGCATACAAGCCTGGAAAAAGTAATTGGTTTGACCTCTTGTATTGCTTCTAAAGATTTCTGATGTACATATTTCATAATTAAGACTTCTCTTGAAATTTCTTTATTATTTCAAGGTCTTTATACTTATGAGCCATAAACTAATAGTGCGTTAATTCTGATTTTAAACATTATGAAACAGTTTTGGTTAGACCACAGGTTACTTCACTTTCCTTTTCAGTGTAGCTTGTGGCTAGTTGCGTTGCAATGATACTGTCAAAAAAAGAAACTAACTATCCTATTGATCTTATTTGGGAGCAAAAGAAAGACGGAAGAAATGTATGTATTTTTTAAAGCCTTTGTTATTTTTCCTATGCAATTCTATCTACTGCATTAAAAGCTTCCTTGATCAGTCTGCCTGCCAGAAACAGGAACGTAAATTTCACACAGGAGAAGCACACAGTACCTTTTGGCCTGATAAAACCCTCCTCTATAGAAAGCTTAAATGTGTAGAGTCTGGCAAGAGTGTTTTTGCTAGTATTAATGCAGAAAAGCTGAACAAAACAAGGAATTCCTCGTTTCAAGGTAACTTGGAACAAGGCTTCACGGACCCTGCAAATAGGACCTTTTCTAACATATGTATTATAGATTAATATACCCACCAACCAGCATAAAAATGTAAATGATATATAGAAGCAGCTTAACTAAGCTGAAATACCATCTGTATTTGCAAGTTTAGAACTGTGCATGTTGTGAGATTCATGCTCTCAAGGCTTCTAAGCGGCCATTTATTTTTCAGTAAATCTAATAAAGGCTAAGGTTTTATATTTAAAAACCATTGAGTGTCTCATCTTCACTTTGCTTCTCTCTGTTATCCCTAGTCCCCAACCTAAAAGGCATTAACTTCATACATTCTCAGCAAATACAGGAAAAAGCAGAGGAGTCTTAAAAAAATGAGAAAATTAGAAGAATTTGAGGAAAAAAAAATATTACCACATAGCTGCAGCAGAAACTCAATAGCAGTGACATTTTCCAAAAGTATATATTCAAAGGACTTGACAGGGTTCATAGGAGGTGATGGTAATTTGCTGAGAAAATTACTATTTTTTAAAAGCTTCATTTTTTTTTTTATTAATGAAATTTCAAACCTTCAATTCTGTCATGATTACTCACTACACTGTAAGGAAATTTTTGATTACTGCATGAAACATTTGCAGACCTTTTTATTTCAGTAGCTCTTTTTTTACCAAAGGTGTATTAGATTGTTATTTTAGCTCACTAGAAATGTGTCTACTTGGATTCTGTAGAATTTTATATTAAAAATAATGAAACTTTGTTTATTTTAAAATTTGTCTTTAACCATCAATGATAAATATCATATCATGATATAACATGAAGTTTAAATGATGAACACAAAACCAACCATACGCAGCTAGTGCTTGAAGTCTCTTCTGGTAACTTGCTACTAAGTTCAGCCACAGTACATTTCTGCATGAATAGAGTTTTTTTTTCCCTGCAGAAACTTAATTTCCTCAAAAAATAGACAATATGGTAAATTTTTTACCTATTCTCAAACATGATTTAATGCAGAAGGAGATCAACCTAACAAGTAGGTTGTGAACCTTGTAAGAGCAGGAAATGTTCCAGTGCAACAGGGTATTTTACAGATCGTGTGACACGACCATAGCAATTTATCTCCTTGGTCATTGTAATTACCTATTAAACCTATCACTTCCCCAGTAAATAAAGAAAACAAGATAAATTCTCTTTATGAAAGGGAGGATAATCAATTTACTGTTAGAGTTTCCAAGAATGAATAATTACTTGAAGTAGTTTAAAGTGGATTAGAAAGAAGTCTGAAATAATTATCAAGAATCTGATTTTCACATTTCTAATGTTGTATATTGAAAACTAAACATGCCCCAAGTGGTTACTTGTTAATGAAAACCTTAAGACTTCTCATTTCCTTGCAGCTTAACTGTGTCTATTTCTCTCAGTCTTATTGAATAGTACTAACAGGAGCCTACTATATTCATTAGAAAATTTTTATCTCGTGTATCTGATAAATGTATTTTGTCATCTAAATCTTTCAGGTATCCCTTCAAATCTCCGAGTCAATGTACACCAAACTTTTTGATGACTAAAAAAAACAGCAGCAAAGAACTGATGGGAATCATTACCCAAGAGAGTTAGACTGGATGACAATCTGGGATGTTAATGAGATACTGCCAAACATCCCATTGAAAATTCATTGAAAACAAAATCTACTTGCAAGTGCAAATGAGTACTTACAAATTAGACTTTTTAAAGGGTGCTTAAGTAGTCAAAGATGCAAATAAGCACCTCACTAGTTTGATGGTTCTGAGCTGAATTCTTGGAAAAAACCTGTATCCTGCCTATTTGTGTCTTTGTTATGAAACAAGTCTACTTGTATGCTTAGTGTAAATTCCCACTGTATTTATGGAAGTGCAATGTAAGCAGGGAGAGAAGAATTCCAGTTGCCTTCCTGCCCTGAGATAATTTTCCACAAAACTATTTTCATTACAAAAACTGTTACGCATTCTGTAGGAGAGACAAACTTCTGTCAGCTCAAGGGAGCAATAAATTATGTACATGTCATAATTAGTAACAACATTAGGATGCATTATTTATAAGGATAGAAACACTTCCAGTAACTTGACATCCAGGTGTTGTATGTGATGGTAGATATAAACAGAGTTAAGTAATTGTTAAATCCCCAAGGGAGGGTCATGACTTGCACTGTCTGAGTCTATTTGGAGGAGTTAATTGCTGCAAATATTTGCTAATTAAAATGTTCAATCTGAAAATAATTCATAATTAAAAACATTATCATATGAAAGATTATGAAAAACAGGTTAACAAGTTACGACAAAGATTATCTGATAAATACACCATAACCACACTTTCTTTTAAAATTAGCTTTATTGGATGGTGCTCGTGGGCTGGATATTTGTGTAGGAGGTTGTTTTTCATTTATTTGAGTTAATGAAAGTTTTACCAAACCTGATTAGTTCAAGTATTTTGCTAACTTTAAGTTGATGTCCTTGAGAGCAGAATGGAAGAATATTTACAGCAAATTGTATGATTTGCTGTAAACCAAGAAATTATTGTGTATTAAAACTTAATACTTTGGAGTAAAGAGGAAAGAACATAATCTTTCCAAACAAAAAGACCTTTGTGATACTTAAAAATATAAACCTATTTTACAAGCTGTTTCTTTGTGTTACTAAGACTCTCTCTGAAGAAATTTAATGATGAGTTGCAAAGTTTAATTTCTGCCTGCTCTTCCTTTGGCAAAATGAGCAAGCAAATTCCTTCACTTGCTTTTAAATTTAGCAAGGGAGACAGATCAAGGCAGTATTACAACAGGATTTCAATGTGTCTTGCCAATAGCATGATGATGATGCTAACTAGTTATCTCTGGGACTAATCATACTTGATTACTCATACTACTATAGACTGTAAATTATTTCTTTACCAAGCATTTGACAGTTTTTTAAATGAATACAATGATAACAAAGGATTCTGTAACTGAAATTACAATCATATTTGGGTTACTGTAAGATAATATAGACAAGGAATATTTTGTCTAAAGAGTCTTCCAAGTTTTTATAATGTTTCATGCTAATAGCATAGTCTTAGTATCTGTTTTGTTGTTCCTGACCTATTTAAGCTTCTGTGTTTAGGAATTCCTCTGTGTTTTATTATTTCAAGACTATTTGCATACAGGATTCAGCAGTACTGTGGTTAGTTATGGTTAACAGCAACAAATGTACATAGGCACATTTTAGCCAAAATGCTTACCTGTTATAATCCATTTGACCTTTACAGGAACCTGTTGAACCTTTAAGCATTCAAATTTGAGGATCTGGTTTGATTCTTAGTGGCTGCAGTATCTGGAAGGCTTGAGACCTGCAGCTTCACCCTGTTTATTCA
This sequence comes from Nycticryphes semicollaris, assembly GCA_013400055.1. NCBI lineage: Eukaryota > Metazoa > Chordata > Aves > Charadriiformes > Rostratulidae > Nycticryphes > Nycticryphes semicollaris. The sequence continues at coordinate 158,525 of VXBJ01001566.1, forward strand.
TTCAGTCAAGGCTCACCTTTCACTGTACTTTTGGGAGTACTCTGTAAGGAATAAAAAGAGATGGTATCACTTTTGCAGCTGTAAAATCAAGAGCTCATTAGTCTCTCTCGATTGGAGAATCTCTTTTGATATTCCTTTAATATGTTGGCCTTCATTATCATAGACGTAAAACAAATTATTTTTTTTTGTCATCCTGGGTGCACGCATCCAAGATGGATCAATCTATGGTCTTTGCATTTGTTTGAAGTTCACATAGAAAAGTATCTGTGTGTACCTATTACTAAAATATCAAGTGGTACGTTTATTCATGGCCGTGCACACTAAGTTTCATTGTAGTTTAAGGTGTCATAGTCTGTCAGCAGCTAAACAGGTTTTGATTAACAGACTTAATGCACCCCATTAAAAATCGGAATAGAAAGGTCTGCAAAGGGCCTGCAGTGGGCAAGTTATCCTTACAGAACAGCAATGTGAAATAAAACATTTCTCCCAAGGTTAATGTTTGCCTTCCTGGGAATGGAAATGAAGATATGAAAGCTGCTGGGATGCACTCCATACAAGGTGCATCCATGGAAAAAATGGGAGGTGAAGCATGCTTATAATTGCTAGGCTATTGGCCTAGTAAAGAGCAAACTGCCTTTTGGCTCTTGTAATTGACTTATGGCAGGGAGAGCAGAGGGCTATGCTCTGAGTGTTTGTCTGCAGTAATAAGCATTAGAATTAGTCCTCTGGGTTGGCTCTAGTCCTGCTGTCTTGTCAGCAGCTGGCAGATACAGTGTAATCAATTATGTACCTTTCACAACTTTTGGATTCAATTTAGAAAATAAATATGAAAACACTCCTCATTTCCCCAAGAGATGAAGACCGAAATAAACTGTTATTATTAAGCAACTTTAATTATAAAAGAAAATACATACGTTCAAATATAGCATAAGTCTATACATACCACTTTTTTTTGTTTTTTTACTCTGCATCAAATGCAGAGATAGCACGAGTGCTCTCTTTGTACATCCTTCTCTAAATCTTCGATGCAGGACTTCCTTCAGGAGACCCTCGTGTCTATTATTTCATTTCAATTCATATAGTAGCTTAACTCATTGAGCTATTCTGGTTGGTGATTTTGTACCTCTCTGAGTCTTGTCTTGGTCCCTAATTATTTTGCAGTTTCAGGGGAGAGTCGTTCTCTGATTGACATCATATTGAACTGCTGCGTTTTGGTAGCCCTGAGGGGTAGACTGGGAAGCTGTATTTTCATCTCTCTGCCCTACCATTGTGGTGTTACGCAGCACTGTTTGCTACATAGATGTATTGAAGGCAGACTGACAGCTACCAAATCTTCCATCCCAGGCTGGTGTTCACTATAAGGACTAATTCATAAGACTAGGCAAGTATTTGGTGTATTGGCAGCCAGAGTAATCCAACCTGACACCACAGTAGAAAATGTAACTGCTACTCCCTTGATCCTGCTTTATGATGCCACACCACTGCTGTGCTGTTTTTCAGTAATGCTGCACCCCTAGGACTGCCTGCCAGGGCTGAACTGTGTCTCAGGCTGTTACAGTAAATTTTATTCCAGGAAACATTGCTCTATGTTCTAACTACTTCTTGTCAAGGTCACACATCTTATTTCCTACGTTAAAGGTTAAACAATAGCTCTACCGTTGATCTGAGGAAAACAATACTGTAACTGGTGTGTTGTCATTCAGGTCTCATCTGACTGCATTGTTGCTGTGTCTTTTTGTTGCCTGACCACATTATGTCCCATCTTATATCTAGTTGACATGATTTTTTTTTGCTTTGTAGTAAAGCAAACTTTCAGTGACGGTAGTACAGAGGCACCATTTGTCTAAATAGAAATGATGAAATTCCATAACTCCTGTGTGTGGCTTTTAAAAAGAAAACTATACAGCCTAGCTTTATCAAATTAGCCTGCTTAAAATTCTATTTTCACCCTAAGTCCTTTATGTGGAGTAGGGATTATTGAGCCTTTGTTTCTTGTATGCCATACATGTAATGTGATATTCTGTTAATAAGATTTAAGTGGTCTTTATAGAATATTCCCTTTTATGTACTTGAGTTTATACGGTTTCTTCTCTGTAGTATCTACCATGACAGAATGCTTAATTCAAGTGACTTATGCAGTTTCTGCCTCAGTTTCCTGTATTGCTAATTTTTAACTGAAGTATAAATAATACAGGCCATACCTGTAAATTCTCCAATTTCTGTTTTTTACTCAACTCACCTAGATTGACACGGTGACTTCTGTGTCACAAGAAGAGATTGATTCCCAACAAAATTTTTTTTTCAACTGTACTCTGTAATGTTACATGTTTTCTAAATAGTCTCATCTGCTTTTAAGGCAGACAAGGCTTTATGCAGAATAATACAAGAGGACTTTTAGCAAGGTTTTTAAGTAATGTTTTTTGTCCCTGCTACTTCATTTGCAACCACAGGAGTACTGTTATTGTCACAGCTCCAACAAAGAAGGAAACGTAAATCAATCATGTCAAATTATTTCCGGCAATGCAAACATGCCAGGAAGTAATTGTGCCAGTTACAGCCTTTGCAGGAATGTCACTATGAGAAAGGACCAATAGTTTCTTGGTGGCACTTCAGAATACAAATATATTTTCCCTTGTTCCAGTTACGGACTTATGGCACAGTATTTAAAGTTACTTAAGTAATTGTTAATTCAGTTGCTAGGAGATGGAATGTGTTAGATCACACCAAGAAATCTTTGTAAAGATATTCAAAGAGACTATGGAAAAATACTTGTTACCAGTAAATTTTCATCAGGAGGAACTGGCAAAGATTTAAGCCAGTTCTATAGTTCATTGACCAATGTCAATCTGTTCAATGCATTCCTTTACATCAGCCTGAGTTTAGCTATCAAGACCCTTGATCCATGATGACTTACAGAAATCCATCATATATTAAGAAAACTACTATTGTTGTTAGTTCTTCTCACTGAACACTGAAACTGAGACTATAAAAATGAAATTAATTTTTATATTTCTTTCTGCAGAAATTCACATCGACTTTTCATTTCAGTTGAAACTGAAATGTCACAAAGTTGAACACTGATAAACTTAGAAATTCCAATACTTTGCTCTAGAATGAAAGACATTAATGCAACAGGGATTATACATCTGCAAAATACAATGCAGGTATTCTGCTTTGTTTTTCAGGAACAGCACTAGGCTGTGATTGCTAAGCTTTCTTCGCTGTTCTGTCACCAACTTTTCCTTTTCAACACGGATAGATCTTTCAAGACTGGACAAAGTAGTTTATGTTCCCATGCAGATTAGGCTTGTGGTCAAGACAAAGGATGAGAAAGAGTTTCCTATTACTGAAGTAGAAGATTTGACTATAACTGCTATAGGTAAGTGTAGCAACTGCTCTTTTTCTTTAGCACTCCGGTGCAGAAGAGTATAGAGTTGTGATTTTGCTTTAGGTACAAAGTCTGTACTTTTACGGTTTAAATAGGCCAGGTAAAAATATTCATTTAATTATGTTCTGCTTGTTTGTGCAGCATTAGCCTGCTTTTCCTGTTACCAAGCACTGCATGAAGGAAATGATTCCTTCAATCTAATATTTTGGTTTTATGGTTATTAATATCACTGTTCACTGTATGTTCTCTTAGCTATGACAATAGGAATATGACTGCTATGAAGAGGATACTAATGAATATGCAGTACCCTTAAGTTCTAGTAAAAATGCTCTTTATAGTAAGCAAAGAATAAGAACAATGGAAAACTGCTATAAGAAGTGTTTAATTGTGTTTAAATACTCTTAACGGGGTTAAGGCTGTGTACAGAATAGAGAAAAACACTTCTTTCTGCTTGAGCCAGGCAGAGCATGTAACCAACCTGATACATAGCAGATAGGGAGGAGGGAGAGAGCATATGTATTTTGCTTATCTACTAGAAGGGCTAAAAAATCGCAGGACCCTACTTAGACTATCCATCTTGACACCTCTCTCAATGGTGTCAAGCCTCATCGTGATGCTGCCTCGATCCCAATTCTGATGTTTGCCTATACTTTGAAATGAACCTTATCTCAGTTCTGCAGCTGATTGAATGCTCCTTGAAGTCATTGATCTGTTTCTTTTGAATTCAGTGAACACCAGATTGGGATCATAAAGAAAGAAGATTAAATAATTAAAAATAGTCTGATGATAAATGAGAATTCTCAGTCTCTGGATTATTGAGGGCTCGATGAATCAGTGGGAAAACTGCAATAGAATTCAGCACAAATTATTTCTCTTCTTGCTTTAAAGATTTACTAAGTAGGTGTTCAGCTTTTAACATTATGAAATCTAGTTAGTTGACTATATTTGAAGGGAGGCTCAGATTTAAATGTTTTACTTAAGCATATCTTTGTGATCTGGAAATGCTTTCCAGCTGCTAATATGTTGTGAGGTCTCATATTCTTCACTTAGTCGGACATGTTTACATATGTATGTACAACCTACCAAAAAATGGAAATATGGAATACGTGATACCACTGGGAAGAAACAGTAATTAAAGGAAAATTGAAGGTATGCAGTAGGAATTGTTCATGCCAGCAAACCAAAAATAAAACCAAAAAATTCTTTATGCTTCCAAGTTTTATATAGTTTTTTAATGTTTTTATCTGCTTTGATAATGGAGAATAAGGTCAGCTGATGTTGATAAGAAATCAAATTTGGATAAATCCACTTGTTAAGGATCACTGGACACTGTTTCAACTGTGCCTCAAGGTGACAAGGGAAAGCATGATTTGTGTGTAAAAATATAACTCCATAAAAATTTTTGCAGAGTCTTTAGTTCTTGCACACCATTTGAAAAAAATGTTCTCCAAACAAGGAAAAAAATATAATTTACTTTATGGTGTTTTTTAATAGAATTTTTATAAATGCATTAGTTAATTATGATACCAGTTCTGAAGTCATTTTTTGTACATTAACATATTTCTGTATATGTGGCATATATGAGAATGACATACAGAAGTGGCTCAGAGGCTTGAATTATGTGACCTGATACGGTACATTTTGGCATATATTTGAAGAAAAGTGTTTGTTATGTTTATGTATTTAGAGAGAAATGATGGCTGTTCTTGAAGTTCTTAGGAGAAATCAAGCCTGAAAGCTTTTGTCTTTCAATCTGTGCCTCAAATGGTCTTAGTACAGAGGAACAGTGAGTGTGATAATTCTGTAAGAGAGCAATCTCCTGTAGCAATTTTCTGTTGAGTGACTTATGAAACACCAGTTTTATCCACCAAAATGGACATGGGCCATGATATTACCTCTACAGTCATATGGGTATGGGGGGAAGAGAATTCATATGTTTACTTTCCTTCTTTCTGAAAGCTCAATAATTATGTTTTGAATACATGAAATGGAGAATGTCAGAGTCCAGGGATAATTCTCACAGATAGATGTGGACTCTACAGATATTAACAGTTAACATTTTTTTTCCTTTGACATTCATATTTAGGGTTAACATAAATCTTCACAAATGCTAAATGCAATTAAAATTTTAATTTTGTTTATATTTGCTGTTTATGTTGAGTATGGGAGTAGTTGAGAACTGGCAAAGGCTGGAGAAATTTGAGGTGCCAAGCACAGCTGGTAAACACTGAAGGAGGTAGAAAACACTGGTGGTCTCAAAAGTCCACTAAATATCAGAGGACTAGGAACGGCTGCAGTGGGAGGAGAACTGGGTTCTGCTCTGTCCAAGAAGCAGGTGGTGTCAGCAGGAGCATGTGTGAGTTGTGTAAATTGGAAGCTGTGGAGGAGTTTTCAGAATGTCCTGAAGCCTTTCAATACGGTGTTGTTTATCCAGAAGACGTACCCCTATATTAAGCCTAGTTAAACTGAAGTGTATCTTAGTAAAGAGAACAGAAAGGTACCTGTACAGGACTACCAGGATGTCAACTTTTTGCTTAGTGACATGCCTTGCAAAAAATTGCATAGCAAGCTTGTTTATCTTTGAAAGTTCATGTCAGGAGTGAACAAAATGAAATTCAGTCCATTTAAGTCAAAAAGTAAGTATAAATAAGAAATTAGTAAACTGTATATACCAACGTTTGATTCGGCATTCTGAGATAAACATAAATAATATTTTAGGATGGTTAATGCAAATTTCTCCTGGCATCAGTTCTTTTAACTATGTGTGTTTCTGTATTATGGAAGTAGTATTCCGTTAGAACACAAGTTGCATGAGTATCTGCTGCTCAGATTAATTGTCATATTACCATCAATAATATTGGACTGATTTTCCATGATACTTTCACAATAGTATAGCCAGATTTTAGTCCAGTTTTACCAGTCACGCACTTGAACCTTTGAAGAAACACGATAATATCATTGATTCTAAGTAGTTACAGGAAACTGGTTCAATTATCTTTTACATGGACTAAAAACTAACTTAAATATATTCTTAGTAGAACAAGCAGAATTTTCAGAATTACAAAATGCAGTTGTCTATAAGTGTCAGCGCAAGGAAGAACAGATAAATCCCACTCCAAATGCCTGCCTTACATGCAGAACCCTAAAATGAACTATGTAACGTCTTGGATGCCTGGATCTCTCTCTAGCTCTGCAATTCAGTGGGGTAAGGCTGTGTAAGGTTACTTAGCACTCTGGATAGTCTTATTACACATCTTTTGCGTCGAAAATGTAAAGGATTTGTACTAGCTGCATATTCAGACCTTTGTCTATCTACACTATGACCAATTGCCTTGAAGAGGTCATGAAGCACAACTGAGTCTGGATAGTCTGGTGTTTTTACATCCCTTTACTTTGTTACAGATGTCAGAAATAACCAGGCAGGGATGCTCAGTGTTTTCCTGCATAAAGGAAGACTGTTCAGATTTAAATGAAATTGCAACAGGATGCAATCAAGTTCCTTTGCAAAGCACGCAGTGTAAGCTTACACTGGGCTGTTGGTTACATGAACGTGCATTCGTCTTGGGTCTTCACTGGCTTGCAAGGTAAATACAATTTCTATATGAATCATGATTAAGAGTCTTCTCTATTTTAAAGCGTAATACTTGAAGGTACAAACCATTGGAAAAAGTTTTAATTTCTTCAAGTGAAGGTTAAGTTGATTATGATTTACTAGGACCAAACTGCAGTTAAGTAATAACCCATTTTCATGTGCATTATTACACGTGCAAATGCTTTTGGAATAAATGCTGTGGCTATTTTAATTTAAAAAAAAAAAAATGGTTTACCAGGGTGACTTCTTAATAATTAATGTCAGGAATGTATTATATGAATATTAAGGCTTTGAGATATCTGAGGAGTTCAGATATGGTCACATCATAGAGGCCTTTGTCTATGTACACCATCACTATGGGATCCGATAGTATACATTTCGTAAGGAATCCATTGAAAGCTGAAATTTGAACCATCTGCAAAACCTCTGTTTTAGATGACAAACAATGTTGGGGCGAAACTATAATTTCAGTAGTCTGTAAAGCTGTTCAGTAATAAATGTTGACAGGGTTTTGTGATGCAAGTTAGTATTTCTAAAAAGAGATGAAGATATCCTCAAGGACAACCTTGCAAATACCTGTCATCTAGAGGTAGATGAAACTGGAATTTTCCCCTTATTTATTGCTAGTATTTCCACACCCCACAAAAGTAATTTTCAGCTATTCAGACGTGTTCAAAGTATGGGTTGGGACTAGAATTTGATGTCAGATATGATTAAAGTCATAAACTGTCTAATAGTGGGAATCAGAAGAAGCAATTTTTGTTTCTAAAAAGTGTCATCTCTCTGAATTAGGGTGGCATTTTTATGTGTAACCTGAAGGGATGTGGAGAGGATACAGCGTCATAAAAACATTGTGTGGTTCAGATACAAAGTTGTATCTTAGCAGTAGTAGGTAATTTTAGGGGGAAAAGATTTTTTTTGCCCTGTTTTCAAATATACGTTGCCTAGACATGACTATGCTAGCCCAGCCTGAAGTTTTATTTCAGTCTAAGCACAGATCAACTTTAAATCCAATTTAAGCTACAGCTATTTCAATCTAAGATTATTTGCTTAAAACAAAGACATTTAGCAAAAAAAAAAAAAAACCAAAAAAACTTCTACGTATTAAAACTGTAACACAGTTCTGTGGTAATATGTGAAGGTTTTAAAAAACAACCAACTACCTACCTTATAAGAGAGATATTATTTTTTTTAAGTATTACTTTACATCCAAATTATGAATTATTCTTAACTTTTTAACCCTACACCAAGACACTAAGAGAGCAATCAAATAATGAATTCCAAGAGAGGTATCTAACAATATCAGAAATCTAATTTGGCATAAGAAAAGCTTGCGGTACACAATGATTTTATCATACCTATTATTTAGGACAAATTGGTTTTGATGATGAGGACTAACTTTCAAAGAAAGCAGCCTTGAAATCCTCCTTTAGTGTGATTATACAATTAAATCGATCTCATGAATGTGTTGCCCTATAACTCACTTCCAACCTAGCAATTGTATTTTTGCTTTCATGAGGATAAATTAAGTGAAATATTAAGTTTTTTCCATTAATTAATTCTTTCTGTCTTGTTTGGTAATCATAGCATTTTGAATGAAAACATGTTACCTGTATGCCACTGTAGGAAATCTTTGAACCTCAAATATAAATATTAAACAATGTACAACAAAGCTAACCCTATGAGATTCTATTCAGTTTAGATATGATCTGAGATTTTCAGCAATGTTTGTCTGCTATTTTTTCCTCTCTTTCCCCTTAACGTATTCATTTCTTAATGTAAAATTGAAGTGAGCATTATAAGGTACAGATGGCTGGTATATGACTAACAGTATTTAATAACACTTGTGGAAATGATGGAATGTTGACTGAAAATACTTCTGAAATTGCTGTGCTGGGAAAATTTCTGTTGAAGCGGAATACTGCTCAGGGAAATAGAGTAACTTGTCTCATTCATTAGGGTCACTAGGAAAATTAGCTGCAGCTTTTCCTTCAGACTGATACAAACAACTGTATTAAATGCAGAAAGGTGTTGATAGCATAAGGAAGTGATTTGAAATAATAATTCTGTGGAAGCCCGTGTCAATATTCTGTGCAGGTGAAATTATCTAGTTTGCCATGATGAATGCTTAGCTGTAATAAATACAATCAGTCTTTCACATCAGTTGGTCTTTTATGTATGTCTGCACATTTTTATCTTTTTTTTTCCTGAGTCATTCCAATTCTTCTGAAAATCGGCAAGGAACTAAAATATAATACCCTGTTAACTGAAAAATTTTAAGTACACGTGCTTGAACCTGACCAATTAACTGCATACTCATGTTTGTTCCCCCAGATTGCTACAATTTTAATGCAGAACAGGAATCTGCTCTTAAAGCCTTCTGAGACTTTGTATGTCAAAAAGGAAGCTGTAATGCCTGCAGGAGGTAACAGATGCATGATGGCCAGTGGTTACAGAAGCATTGCCACTTCCACTTAGCTTCCCATGCTCATCTACACAATTATATTTTAGCCCAGAGGAACAGTATTACAGGTCACAGTGTTTAACAGTCCTAGGATTGCATGAAAGTCAGTGTATGTGTCTGTCCTGGTTTCCGATTCACTGCTGGAAGGAGGGAACCACATGATTGCACTTTCAATGACAGTACTGTGATATGTATGGGCATTTAATGCTCATCAACATTAGGGATGAGGCTATTGGGCTGCCTCACAGGAGCTATCAAGCAGTCAACTCATAGCAATAGCTTTCAGTGTCAATTGTCCAAGGCTAGAACGTAAGTCTTTCATCTCTAAACTAGTTTACTGAGTAGTCCTTAAAGAAGGCTGCTAAACTAATATCTTTTTTTCCTCTTTAAGAAAAAATAGAAAAAGTAGTTCTTATCCAGGCCATATCAGTATGGTTCCATGGATTTTTAGTGTTTGTAACTGTTGCAAGTCAATATATATAATCTTTTCTCTGCTTTCTTAATCTCAAAATCTGATTTTTCTAGTTGGATGATATATAGATAAGTAATAGATCTTTATTAAATATGAAATCCCACTTTAATTTCCTTCACGTATGTTGTGAGGCACAGATTGCATAGCCATGATTTGCCATATCAGCGTTTATGGAAAAATTAAATACAGCCTCAAACACCATCATCTTTAAATTGCTGAAATGGCTTTCCAGTGAGAAACCATCACCTGCAAATGAAGAGATAACATGTCAAACTGGTGGTATAATGTAGTCATTTGATAGTGTCTGTATTAAAGTTTTCAGAACATGCTGTGAGAATTTTTTTTTTGTAGAAAGTTGGCAAAAATCTGAGAAGGCTCCTTAGTTCTCTTATTCTGTTAGAAGGTTATAAACTCATGTGATCAGAATATTTCTTTCTTTAAACACTTAAATCTAGTTCAAAGTCCATCCAGATTTAAGGGATCTCTGCAGGCTGATATTAAGGCATTTCAGTGCCTAACGGATAAGGAGAGCAAATTTATCTGATGGCTGCCTCTATACACCTTATAGTGTATAGTGGTTCAGATAGTGGCAGGTTTTGCATGAATGTAAAAAAATTATGCAGCTAACATTGTGTTATCTCAATAGTGGCAAGCAGCTGGGGCTCAAAGCTGCTTACCAAATGGAAGCATAGGTGTGTACCCCTTTCTGACTGTCTCACCATCATTCTACAAATCAGAGCATGCTGGGCCTCCCCACCCCACACACCCACAAAGAGTCTCTCTTTAAGGCCTAGGTAGATTTTACTTCTCTCTATATTCTCATTTTCTAAAGCCAGATGGAGTTCACAACATTTTGTAGCACAAGTTTCAAATTCTGTATATTTGCCCTATAAAAGTTTGCTTTTTCCTGTGTTTTAATTTCATAACTAAACATTTTATATTCTTTTAGGTTTTGATAACCTGGAAAATGGTGACCATTCATTCTTTATTTACCTCTATGCCTTTTGTGTTCTAGCATATAGGGGGTCCAAATTTTTGTTTTGTTTTACACTCATGAAGTGTAATTTCATTAATACAGTGTATCAATAATGAACAATAAGACATTACCTAACTAAAGATTAAGATTTTCACCTTTAACTTTCCTGCTACTAGGTACTTATAACAATAGTTATGTTTTCAGCCATATCAGCTGTTCAGGGCTGCCTGAAACAGGTTGATTTCCATATGCATTTGGAAACATTGGTAATGTGGACTTTTACTTACTGGAAGCATTCACTTAGCATTTTTCTGCTTTCCCTGCAGCCGGATAAAAGTGAAGACAGTTTCACCAACTCTTTTACCAGCATCAGCATTTTATCCATATCTGCCACTGTGTAAACCTTGATAGCACACTGACACTGAGAAGATTATTTTTGTAGGGTAACCACAGTTCAAATATAAAAGATGTCATTGCCCAAAAATAATTAAAATTTTTTATCTGAAACAGAAAATTTCAAGTAAAAGAGTTTAGTATGTGAAATAGGGCCATCTGATACATGATAAACTTTTGCCGTATATACTGCATCCAATAATGTATCTGTAAGTAGGTACACATGAGCACATTGAGGCCTGAATGAAATGAGTGAGTGACTGGTGTCAAGGCTTTCTGTTCTATATGTAGTACAAAAAGAAAAACTTGGAAACAAAAAGTGACTCAGCCTTTGAAAATGTAGAAAACTTATTTGATACTTTGCAACTAAGCTACATTTTTCATTATTTTTATACTGCAGAAGTGAGACAGAAAAGAATTAATTAGGAATATTTCATGTGATGAAAAAAGCAACGTGGTACCCTATTTTTAGATTACTTTCCTTGTTGTATTTGGTGACGAAGAGAAAAAGGTGGGCTGAATCCACATCTTGAAGTCATTCTGTTAGCAAAGTTACAAGAATGAATGTAATGACTACTATTGAAATGACATGATAATATGCTAACATGGTGCTACTGAGTTATCTGACTAAAGTAAAGGCATCAGAAGGAAAACATACCTTAACCCATAATTCCTGAGATAATTTTGTTCACAACAGAAACTTATAAGGCAATGCACTGTTAAAAATTTTTGCATAATGCTTTTATTTACAGATTGATTTTGTTTCAAAAGCATGCATTTTTTTTAAATGTGTGGTGAACAGAAATAAAGCATGAATGGCTTCAGGGATTCATAAAGGGATATTGAATGAATATTTTAGCTCAGCATTATAGATGTAGATGTTGTCCCCCCCTAGTAATGTTTCAATGTGATGTGGCAGCTGTCTGGTTGCATATGTGAATTCTCTTGCTGAAGGATTCAACTTTACTCAGGCTTTTTATCTCCTGGATGTGTCTTTGCCTGGGGGATGCAGATGGAGTGATCTTCTCTCTTGATCTCACATATATAACATGAAACAGAAAGCCATCAACACTAGGGATTGGGAGACTCACTCAAACATGAGTTCTGTAAGTTGCTGTTTAGACAGTCATGAAATGGAAAGTTTCAGCTCTGATTTTCTTGGGCTAAGGACTGGAGTTCTGTCCAGGGCTTCACCTCAAAAACAGCTCTTGAACTACTCAGCTACTGGGGAAAAAAACCTAACTGGTGTCACCCCTGATTCTGAAAACAAAACCTTGATTATTTTTTTTCACCTAAAACAATTCAGAGAAAATTATTTCAAGTTCTCTCTAATTATTATTCATTCTGTAACCTCTTCAGTCTGTTGGAGCACAGTCTGCTTTCTATTTGTTCTGAAACGTATGTATCCTCCTCCTTGAACTGTTCCATTGTTAGAAATGGAACTGTGTGGAATCAATTATTTTTCAACATGACTAATGAATCACAATCAGTTCCTGTCCTATGAACTGTAGACTTACTTTACCTACCAGAGGTTTTTTTCAGCTGCATTTAGTTCCCCTGAATTCAGTTAGAATAGAAAATCATACTGGATATAGAAAGTCATACTATTAATTGGTGCCCCAGAGCTCTTAAAATTGGGTTTGAATACTCACTCTAATTAGCTATTTAAGTTTCAGGTAATATTTACTGGATTTGGCACAGATGTTCAACTTCCTTACAGTAATTTGGCCACTCAAATTGAGATTCCTGAAACTAACAGTCAGTTTTGAAAGTATTCCTTCACTTTTCTTTGTACCAGTTTCCTCAGTGAAGGAGAAGCGTTGAACCATATACTAAAGTTCTAACTTTGTAACCATATACAAAGTTACTAACTTTGTAAATCTTCTATCAGGAAGTATTTAGAAAACTGGCCAGGTCACCGAAGGAAATGTTTTCAGTCATGGATTTGACATCAGTTTTTTTGGATAATGAGGTAAATGGGCACTTGGCATCTCTACTAGTGTCCAGTCATAAAAGCATTTTATACTGTCACTTGTTTCTGCTCAATTTAGGATTGAACTGTTGCCATTTAGACTATATTATGACATTTACAGAATCAAAACGCAGAGTCCATTGAGTGGTTCTCAACACGTCAGTGAGGAGCACTCAGAATTTAGAAATGTTTGACTGATATAAATCATGTTTCATCTATTCTGCTGGTGTATGTTAGCCAGACAAAAAGTAACCCTTACAGAATTAAGCAGGGTGAGTAATCTTTGAGTTCTTTGAGTAGAGAACTACCGAAGTTGGTATCAAAATAACTGAATCAACTGAGTTAAATGTATCATTGATTGTAATGCTTATATGTATCTGACTGCAAAATTAGACTTTCATTTGATTAATCTGCCTACTAATCTATGCATTCTCTGTCCGTCACTGTATTACATGAATATTTGTTATTATTCTCTTCTTTTCACTTACAGGCTTCTAATATGGGGAGGTCACATCCTCCTGACCTTTCTGATTTACAGAACAATTTTTGAAAAGCTAGAAGAATTGTGTAGTTGTATTTATATCTTCATCTAACTAAACTATGAAATAGTTCTGGCTGCTGCCAGGAACATGTGATATGGAATTCAGAAGGATAGGAGTGAACAATGTCTCAGGATCAATGGTGTAATTTCAAATGAAGTCGGAATATTTCCCTCTTATTTTCATATCAGATAAATTAGTGACATACTTGTTTCTGTTCATTGCACTGAAGACTGATTCATCTTTTATCTAGTTACAAAATGAAGGGCTTATTAAAAAACAAAACAAAACAAAACAAAAACCAAAAAACAAACACAAAACACCAACATGAATCAGAAGCAGTATCCCAGTTCAAGTGACGATTTACTTCAGGCACTTAGATGTATAATTGAGCCTTGTCTTCATGCAGATAATAGCAAGTTAAGTGTTAATATTTTTCAACTGAATTTGTACTATTAGCCCAACAGTTGATATGTATGGAGAGCTGCTTTTGTCATTATCACTGTTCTAGTAGCCTTTAAGGGAAATAAACTATTAACCAAATCTGGTATCAGATCACTTATGAGTGAACAGGCCACTTACAGCATTTTTTTCTAGAAGGTAGTCGAAGCTCTGCCTCTTCTAAATAGCATAGAGTGTTCAGAGAGGTCTTTGGTGAATGTTTTAATATATTCATGCAGTTACTATTTTAAAAATAGATGGTGTATGTTTAGAAGGATAATGGTGAAGAGAGTAAGGAATAGTCACTATTCTGACCTTCACTGCTCCTCTTATGAGCCATTATTATATTTCATGCTTTTATTGCTGGTTTGCATATGCCTAGTCCTTTGTACAGGACTTTGTACAAGCAAGCAAATTATACTGTCATGTAGTAGGATAAAATGCTTGGTGCTTTGCTCTCTTCCTGTCCTTTAGAGATCAGCTGTGCTGAGTTCTTTGCATCTTGCAAGAGATGTCTTTCTTTTTCTGCTTTACAGACTTTGGAATTTTTCTGGATGTTGCTGTAGCATACCAGGCAGGCTGGATTTCTCTTTTTCCTCATGTGTAGCTAGGTGCAGCTAAGAATCAGGATGGGAACTGTGAATGTATTTTAATCTTAATGTTTATTTATATAATTATTGAATTAATAATTGGAGGAGCTCCTTAAAATGACCTCTTTTAAAAGGTTTGTGAATAACTTGTGTGATATTTGGACTGTTAAAATAAGATTTTTGGATCGTCTCATGAGATTGTATGAAACTCTAAGTTTTATGTTGTAGTTTTCTGTGGTATTATCTCAGCCCTTGAAAATGTAGAAACCTTTGCTTTCTTTTTGAAAGTTTAAGTCTCGTTGCTTTTTTTCCAAGGCTGTTGGTCAGCCTTTTATTACCCTTCAGTTTTGATCATCATAATGTAATTATCTCATTTCGCTTGCTATCATTCTGGTTCTTTCTCTTATTTTACTTTTTCTAACTTCATAAAGCAACAAGAATAAATTGAGAGCTATACTATTGTATGACAATGCTATATAGAAGGGACTTCTAGTTTTTGGGGATGTACTTTTAGTTCTCATAATTTTAATTATAAACTTGTGGCACTGGCATAGTGCATCATGAGCAGGCAAAATACACTGTAATATGACTATCAATGAATGCAAAAGACAGTGAATACATTTCTGAAGTATAAAATCTTAGCCTAAAGAAAGTCAAATGCATGCTTATCCTGAACATGACTGCTTCTCACCAACATAAGCATACAGCTATCATGTTTTCAACTGTTCTGATAAAAAAGTTATGTAAATACTTGAACTCTGCTGAATGCAGTGATTCATCCTTGTTATGGGTATGCCCATATGCTGAAAACACTGTACATTGTTCTGACAAAATGGAGAAAAATTTACAACATAATTACCTTCTTAATATCAGGAATCAAATGTGGTTTTGCACAGTGAACCAAAGGAAGACTGAGAAACTGATGAAGTGGTCTCACAAGTCAATGACAAACTGCCATTCATTTTTAGAAGACTAGGCATTTGGATGATAGGGTTTTGCTTCTCCCTACAGCCAGAGATACATGATTCTAGGCTGGAAAGAATCTACAGAATGTAGAATTACGTGAATAAAATCTTTAGAAGATTTCTCCCCATATTGCTATGAAGTCTGTTCTTCAAGCATCTTGAAGCTTTTTGTCATCGCCATGGCTTACATTTATCTATGCAAGAAATGTAAGGATAACAATGAGGAACACAGGAAGGGCAAAGAGAATCTGTAGCTATCCTCATAGAGCAACAGAATATTGAAATTCATAAA
>VXBJ01001566.1:174703-208895 GCA_013400055.1 Nycticryphes semicollaris
AAAAAAAGAAAGATTCTTCAATTCACTATTTATTTCTGTAACTCTTTTTCTGTAGTGACAAATTCCCCTGGCTAGGTCTGCTTTCTGAGCCCTTTCTTCCAGTGGAGCTAGATGTGGTTTTGTGGTGTTTCATTGAATGAGTCATTGATTCAATTAGGGTTAAAACTAATTCCTCTTAGTTCCTGTTTTGCCCTTTCTGTTACAGTCTTCACGGATTACTGCAGGAATACAAAGTAGCAATGCTGTTTGTGAACTGGAACTGTAAAGAAAAATGAAAGAAACCTCAACAATTAAAACGACTTTAAATATTTAGTACGTTTTGGTTTGTGAAAATAGGTGGAAGCACAAAATAAAGTAGGTTCTCCTTGTTTGGAACTAAATCAGCCCTTCTTGTGTCTTTGTAATCACATTATGTGCAAGCTATTGTAGGTTTGAGAATAAATCCTGAACTACCACGTCATCAGGTTCCCAGCACTACCATGGAATGGGGTTTGTGAGTACTAAGAACTGCATGTATAAAGTGCTTGTACTTCTGTGCCTACACCAGAGGACCAATATAAACTTTTATGTGCTATATGTGGTATCACAATGAGAAAAATTATTGGTATTTTATGGCTTCTATTTGAAATAGAAGACTGTTGAAATGGACTTTTTTTTTTTTAAATCATGACAGTATCTTGAAGAATTTAATGTGGTGGGTTTTTTTCTGTTTGAAACTTACTTACTGTGCAGGGAAGCAACACAATGTTTTCCTTTCTATGTGCTTTTGTTTATAAATTTCTATGAAATAGGAGAAAATGTATCTAGATTTCTGCTAATACAGTAGTTTTGGGTCTTCGGGGGAGTTGTTTCTTTGGGTTGGTTTGTTTGGGTTTTTTTTAATTCTAAATTACAATATGGGGAATAATAAAAGAGGAGAACTATTTTCAAATAGTTCTGGAGTCCCAGGTGACTAAGAATAGAAAGAAGTGATAAACTGGAAAGGGTCCATTTCTAAAGCTCTTAGTACTGTAATTCATCTTATAAGTACATTATATATGATTCTGTAATTTTGAGAAAGATGTAAAGTCAATTTTTTTCGTAAGGTTTCCAATTCTTAAAGGATTTAATTCGAGACAAGATATTAACAAATGAAGGTCCCAGTCCAGAATCATATTCAAAACAAATGTGTTAACCAGGTTTTAGTTACACAGTAATAGGCAGCTAAAAGGCTTGTTAGTGTCAAGATTTGATTTGTGGCTTAAGGGAGGAATCTCCTCAGGCCTAATTTCTGTGGTTTTAAAATCAGAAGCAGAAACATAAATTAATGAGGAAGCATGTTTGGCTAATCCAGCTAAACTAAATTCCCAAAGGTGAAATCTCCTTGTAGATGAAAGCTTAGAAACAAAAGAATCAACCCATTAGACTTGAATAGGTTAATTTGGAGAGGATGATGAGCATAATTAATTTATCTTTTGAACTGGCCAGGAAAAAGATGGATTCTTCTTGGTGCTAGCTGAGAGTTAATGAAACAAAAATGCAATGGTTATGCAAGTCCTACTAATAAGAATGATCAGAAAAATAAAAAGGCTTTTGTCTATTGCAAGAAAGGAACGACAATGAGAATCATACACAACACTGCTCTTGGGGCCTGTTTGAGAGCTTGAGGTTTGAATGTGTGTTCTTGCATGAGAGGTCCATAAGTAGGGAAGGAGGTTGTATGAAAATAATAAACTCTCAAGCTTGAAAATAAGAGAAATATGAAAGAGAAGGATGAAGAACTTTCTTTCTGTCATCTGCTTTCATCTCTGACTTTCCTCAGTGAAAACTGTGAAAAAGTACAATAGGAGAAATAAAAAGTATTAATTATTATTTATTTTCTCTCTTTAGAAACAAAGATAAAGAATAGTAGGTTAGAATCAGGTGGACTAGGTTACAATTTGTATTGGTCATTGTTTATGGCAGTTGAGGCATAACTTGGAAAAAGTTATTATCTCTTTTTTTTTAACTGACAGTTCTGGAGAGAGGAGATTGGTTTTCCTTTGATACATTTCAATCATACTTGTAGTGTGGTCCCTAAATATCATGGGAAATTTTAAATATTGGATGNNAGCCATATAATCTGCTAAATTACCAGAGATATATTTACCTATTCTTAAGGTTGGTTGCTTTCAGTCAGCCAGGTGTTGTAAATAAATTTGTCAGGGATATTTAGTCCAAATCGTTGTTGCAGTTAAAAAGGCTTTGGTAAAATTTTGATAGGTACTGTAAGAAGAGATTGGCTGTTCTCAATATTTGATTTATCAGGATCTTGACCTTTCTGTTTTTCTCTGTGGCTTGCATTGACTTTGGGTATTGAAGCAAATATAATTGTTTCTCCCAAGAGATGTGCAGCTTAACTTCTGTAACCCATGAAAAAGGCACCAGATGTTACTGGGTTCCCAAGTTTCCCATCTCTGCTTTAGACTTGTCTTCTTACAGCATGGTTATACCTTGGCTATTGCAATAAATGCTTATTTTTTTAAGAGAGTGATAATGTTGTCCGATGTTCTTACGTTACAGTTTAAAATACTATATAGAACAGTTAATTGGACAGTACATCAGAGCATGTTAGAAGCTGTAAAGGAAAGGTTGCTTCTCTTTTATACAAAATGATAGCAAGTTTAGAATATTTATAAGCACTAAACTTCAGTTGGACAGGTTTTTGTCCTCAGTTATAGCCCTGGTATAACTTTCTTCCTCTTTATTCAAAACTGAAAAGAATTTACTAAAATCCACAGAGCAGACCTTAGCATGACTATTTTGTAAAACACATTCATGTTTCCATCCTGGATTATTAAAGACAATGTCACTGAGGTACTGTTATGTGTCTCCTTTCAAATGTTTGTAACTGTCACTGACTTCATAAACCCCAAAATAACCTGAAGGCTTGAAAACGTTTTTTGTTGGGGTCTTTTTTCCCTACTTAGCACAATTTTTCATTAGCAAATTATTGCAGGGTAGAAATCTGTGCAGTTCTTTTGCATCTTGAAAATTTGGTCTAGAAAACAACTCATCCTATATACTCACATGACTTAGCAAAGTTACAGAGATTACTTTATTCACTTGTGTTCCAAAAACAGATTTTCAGGAAAACATTTCCCATTTATTGGCAACATAAGCAAAGATAATGATCATCTCTTGTCAATTCCTAAATCTTTTCTTTGACTTTTGTGAAAGAATAGATATTGTTGAATCCCACTTTGCCAAATTTTCAGAAAACCACAAAATTTTGCAATATTTTTGTTCTTGGAGTGGGAGGGAAATCTGCACTTTGAGTGGACAAAATAACTTGGTTAAATAGTAAAATGTTTAAATAAATGATATTATTGCGATTTGTGATACATGACAAAAAGGAAAAAAAAACTCTCCTCTTTTATTATTTTCAGTTAAATAGTTATAGGCAGATAAAAGAAATCAGAATAAAGTGGAAGTCCACTAAAACCACTTCTCGGTGGTTCCGTTTGATAAAAAGAATGAGGAAAATCGCTTAGAGATTTAACCATGGTTGCCTAGTGCTTATGAATGTCATTTCCATGGAGCATGACAGCAAGGATATTGGCAGTTTCATTACCTTCTAAAATCAGTAGACACGGTTTATCAAACTTGCAGGACCTGCTGGAAAATATTGATTCCCCTGAAACTTAACGGGATTCCTTTGAGCAAAACTGTTCCTATGGTTTATGCTAACAGTTTGCACAGTTTATCTCGGATACTAATTTATTTTCTATTCCCAATGAAGCGTTAAGTGTAGTGAGTGGATTCCCATGCTGACTGATAGCTTGAAACTGTAAAAAGGGGGAAAAAAAAAATTAGCAAAACCTCCTCATCTGTCCCCTTCTGAGTAGTAACCACCAGCTATCTGTTTTTATCCTAAGTTACCCATCTTAACTTCAATGAAAGAGCCCCAAGGAAAATGGAACAAAAAGGCTAAAGTTGCTCTCTGTGTCTGCAGGAGAAAAACAATAATACAGAACAGAACATGTATAGCTTTCAAAATTTTTGTGCCAATTCTTCAATATTTTTAAGAGGTTGCCAAAAGTCAATTAATTCAGTCACAATTTTTAATTGTATGTACATGTGTGTATTTCTGTATGTGTGTATCTTGCAGGTTTATAATATAAATAACAAACTGAAGACTTCACAGGTGAAAGCTGAGTTATTAACTGAATATGCAAGTACTAGGTGACTTCATTCTATATAGTAGTTTTTGTTATAGCAATTAACAGTATTCGCTTTTTCCAATCTCCTTTTGTATGTTTCAATGCTGTGGACAATACTCTAGGACCCTGCTGAATATTTTAGGGCTCAAGTAATAAAAAGGGTAAACTGGTCAACACAGCTGTGGAAGCTGTCAGACTTTTTCACATCTTTGAGGATAATGATTCTCAGCAACAATTCAGCTTCTCCAATTTTGACCCAGGCTTCTAAACCTGTCTTAGTCACTAGTGGCAATCTGAACTATTGCCAGCTGGAGCTTAAGAAATACCTTTCAGTGCTACTCCGTGTTTTCTTTCTTTATTTTTTTTTTTAAATAAAAAACAATAATTCTGAAATTCCTCTGTTTCCTTAACAGAATGGTAAAAAAATGGAGAAAAGCTTAAATATTTATTTCACAGTATAAAGGAGAATAAACTCAAACTCAGGATTCTAGGAATTCATAGCAATGTGTTCACAAAAATGGCCAATCATCAGTTACTACTGTACCTGCAAACACTTCTGTTGTTAGTACTCAACTTTATCCTGTCACTTTGTCAGTGCCACTCATGTAGCAAGTCAAAACCTCTGCTGCAAGAATGATAATTTGGCAACTGCTCTGTCACATTATTGTGGTAGACTTCCTCTTTAAGGGAGAGACTACACTAAAAATCAGAACAAAGCAATTTGATGTCGGACAATGTTGGGCTATGAAAATTCAGGAGCATTCAAAGATATTAAAAAGCTAAAACCACAGTGCTCTGAAGTCAGTATACGCATAATATGCTTCCTATTTCTTACCAGAAATCGACTTAAAATTAATTAACCTTATTTTAATCTCTATTTCTAATTATTAATTGCATTGAAAATCTTTCCAGTGGCTAAATATGAATTCCCTGTTTGTTTATAATGAAGTTTTCATTTTGTCTCATGTTTCCAGATGTAAGTACTAGTGATTTCCTGTCTCACTGAGAGGAAAATAGCCAATAATAGATGTAACCATGCTATTTGGAAGTATTTTATTTAAAGCAAAAAGGAAAGATGAAACTTGAAAAAGGTAGTTCATCTTCTGTCAAAAATATAAATGCGAGAAGGAACAACATGTATATATATATACACAATTTGTTTCTGTATGAAATATGCATACATTACATATGCATAATATAGAGAACTTCTTGTGATGGCCATAGTTCTTTATAGAGAAAAAATAGTCAGCCATTTCCTTTAAAATTCCAACTGCATTTTTACTGAAGAGTGGAGACCTGGAAAGGTTTTACTAACCTAAATATTTACTACTACCTATATGATAATTTCTTTTCACAGAACAGATAATTTGCAGGAAAAGTCATATATGAAACTCCTTCCTCTTTAGGTACTTTAAGCCAAAATGTAACAAATTAAAGTTAAAAGGGAATAAAGGATAAAAAAAAAGTGTTCTCTGTTCAAATTTGTTAGAGTAACCTTATCGCTCCAAGAAGGATATAAAGAATAAACATAACTTCCTTACTATTAAAAAATTCCCTCAATGTCAGTGCCTCATTTCACCTGAGAAGCACAATATTGGTTGTTCACCTCTGCATCATTAGGCATCTAATCACATTCAAGTAGTTTAAAAAAAATTACAATAGAAATTTAAGCTTTCACTAGACATACCTCATGATAGATTACAAATTACTCTTTTTATTCTCTGTGTTTTTATGTATTTCCCAGTCTTTATCTTTAGTGACAGAAAAAAAAGAAGTCACTGTTTTCATGGAAGCGTAGCCATAAAAACCAGAAGTTAAGACTTAGAAAAACAAGTCATTATAAACCTTGTGAACAGTAATAAGCATGTTCCATTAAAATAAAATAATCTAAACCCACAAAAATTTACATGAGAGAGAAATTTAGGACTGCCATCCTTTACTATGCAACAAGTGGTTTTCTTATCAGCATCATTTATGTTTGCTACCAAACTGTTGTTTGCATGATGTAATAGGAACTTGTATAGCAGTAGTCTGTATGTGTGCTTTTATAATTTCTTCTGGCAATAAAAGAGATTAAAGATATGTTTCAAATTTTCTCTAGCTTTAATCTAATTAGTCTCAAATGTAGGATTTAATATCTGCATTGTACAGACACACACAAGCACAATTAAACTGCAGAGCTTAATCAGTTACCACCTGTCAGCTGAGCGACTACAACTGAATATACTCATGCACCCAAATGTGGTAAAAGTAATGCCTTTTTTTTTTTTGCACCTTCATTGAGTGATTGTTCTTCAGCTCACAAGCTATGCCTATACAGTTACAAACTTCTGCTGTCTCCTACAGATGGCAGTTTCCAATGCTGCTTTGATGGAATCATATGTGCTAGTCTACTCACATTGTTTCAGTAGATCTGCTTTTTAAGACAGCTTTTGTCATATACAAATTTGTATAAAACTCCTAATTTCATAATAAAGTCTATTGACACTTTTGCATTTTCTCATACCTCCTTTTTTTCTAATGTATAAATATAAATATTTGCATGTCAAGCTGATGGGTCTTTTAAATGTGCTATTTATTTATCTATTACTATTTAGGTTTGCTACATGGAATCTTCTGTCAGAAAGCTTTTTCTTTTGGCTTCTCTTGCAGCAAAACAATAGTGATGGCAGGGCTGCAAGTTTCTAACAATGTCTTCAAGTTCAATAAAATTCACATCTGAACATCAACCAGTGTCACTCACTTCTCAATATATTGTTTATATTTTGGGATATTTTGCCCTTTGCTATGACAAAAAGCCTTCTAGGTCAGAGAAGATTGTGCAATAACATCAAAATCATCAGAAATTCAGGCAAAGAAAGGTGCTGAATATTGACTTATGAAAAACATTGTTCACATTACTAAATATAATGACTTGAGTGTCTCTTCCTTACTTAGTGGAAAGTCCAGTGATTTGGCTTAGAGAACTTTTATTGATGACTTTGGGTGGGAATGCTGACACAGTGGCCACGTGGTCCTGTTTGTCTACACTGAGACATTAAGCCTACTTCTTGTTTTGCTTTATCTGTCAATAATATTCTGTTCCAGCACAAAGTTAGCTTCACCTAAGCTCTTCCTTCACTCAGCTGCATTGTCAAATAGTGCTTTAAGAAGGCTTGTTTAACTTTGCACTAGGGGGAGTTGCATAGGCAGCTTTAGAGGTTGCCTTTTTCTGTCATGCAGCATTTAGCTGCTACTGACAGCTGAGATACAATGTTAGACTTTGTTCAAGGTTAAATGTGAAAGGAGCAGGAGTCTGGAAGATCAAGGAAAAGCTCTGGATTGGAGCCAGCATTTGTCTAATTGCTCACCAAAGTCTTTGTTAGATAAAGCATCTTTGTTACATGTGTGCCTGCATTTACGAGAACACTGCTGTACAAATCAAGAACAGTATGTACATTATCAATTATTAAGATAATATTAACAAGTTAAGCATATTAAAACCGTAAACAGAAAAGATATCCATCCTTTGTAAAGGACCTTTTAATATTTTTTACATATGCTTTTTTTTCTTAGCCAAAGCTGCCATGGAATAGGTAGCAAAATTTCTACTGAGGTCTATTGCACAGGTTCATGAATACTCAGGGGCTTGATAACACTTTTACTGAATTTGCTTTTCAACACAATAAAAGGAATTGACAGGAAGGCTTTTTTTTTGCTTAAGAAGGATTAATAAGATTTGATGTCTCTGATGGTGAACAGTGCAGATATAAATGATTTATTTAGCTTATGGCATTCATTCTGAAATCAGAGAAATCCAACCTGAGCCATATCAATTCAGACTTGCATGTTCCCATCATATTTGTCATTTAATTATGTAGGTTTTTATTTGCTTGTCAGCAACATTATCTAAGCAAACCTCAAAGATCGGTATATATGTTCTAGTATGCCTGAAACTAAAGCATGGTGTGAGATGAAAAATATCTGTTCTCTTCTCTGAGGAGTAAAAACATATTCTGGTATTCATCGATGCATGTCAAGTCACTGTAGAGATGCAGGTTCTGTACTTTTATGATCTGATACTTTTTTCTTCTGCCTTTCTTCTGTAGTGTCTGCACCTAAGATCAGATTTAGGAATTGTTAAACTATTAAGCCTTGGGCAGCTGTCACCTGGAAGAGACACACTGCATGGAACGTACTAGAAAAGCATTGGACAGATCCTTGTTTGGAAACTGAGAATTATTTGGGGAAAAGTATTTTATATAAGCATAGAGTTGTTTTTTTGCAGGTTAACCAGTGATGCAAGTAGTGCTGTGACTCGTTCAGTCCTCTAGTCCTTTGTTGCCTGCAGGAGGCGTGGCGACCCTGTACTGCAACAGTCCTTGCTTGGTTTTCTATCCTCTATTTTCCAGTCTTTTTTCTCCCCACTTCACTCTGTTGATTGCATTTAATCTTTTCCTGTCTTTTATCATTGCTCTGGCAGTCTTGTTCTCCCTAGGATGACTAAACCCTCCTTCTCTCAGCACCTAAAATCAGTGGATTTCTTCAAATTAAGCAAAAGCATAATTTCATTGGAAAACTGATGCAACAGCAGATGGGTAAAATTCACTTAAATTGCATTAAGTAGTTACCTTATAGCTAGAAATAGGACAGGAAATTGTTATCTGATAGTTAGCAACTTGGGCACTTCATAGGAATGGTACAAAGCTTCCTCAGTGCATTTTGCATAAGATAAAAGGATTATGGTTTTGATTCTATTAGCCTTTACTAACTGTGAGGAATTGGTTTGTATTCTTCATATTAGAACTGGTAAATCAGTGGAGTAATGCAAGTGTTTGCTTTTGGGGCAGGGATGCGAAGGCAAAGGAGATTGCTCATAAAACCTTACTGGCTTCAGGGAACAACACCTACTATCATTTATAAAAAACTTTAGTGCTGTTATAGACGTGCAATGATAGTTTTACTTATTCAAAAGCATTTCTGCTGTTATCACTATACACCAGGAAGATCTGTAGCATTTGGGACATTGTAGGCAAATGGATCAACCAAATATGTAAAAAAAAAATGGTGAGAGAAATGAGGTGTCTACAGTCCATGAGAGGGGAATTTCAGGAAAGGTTTTGCAGGATTTCTGTATAGCTGAGTCCACAAACCTACAGTCAGCTTTTGACGGATTCAACAGGAATTGATATATTTCCTTGTGAGAATGTGATCTAGATTTATGTGTGGGCAATTAAAAATTACAAAAGTGGGATATAGGCTCCTTTTTTTTCAGATTTTGTTGTGATCCCATTATACCTAACAGGAATCTTGCTCTTGCACGTAATAGAAGAAATTCACAAGTGTGATGAAATTTGAGTCATGTTCAAGCTTGTGGCAAATTTTAGTCAATATCAATCAGGATCTCATAGAGTTTTCGAGAAAACAAAAAAAGAGAAAAAATGAAGAAAAAGAAAAAGGAGTAATATATGACTTTGGCTATTTTAACATTTTGGTTTGTGGAGGTTTTTTTACATTTCAGATGTGGATAAATGTGTGTAGGCTGTACATAAAGAACTTCTGATGTAGAATGATGTATTTTAGTAACCAAGAATGGAATTTGCATTGGAAACAATAGAAAAGTACTGAAGAGAACCACGCGGTTAGGTTTACTTATGCTGATCCCTCAGGAGGTTACCTACTTTCTTAGCCAAATTCATTTTGTCAGGGGTCTATGTGGTGACCCTATTCTGTCTTAAGTCTGGTTTAAAACTGCAGTGAGCTTTCCTCCAGGTTTATATTGTCTTGCTTTGCTGACATAGAGCAATAGTCTAATCCAAATGTCCCTCTTGTAGTCTAAATCAAGGATTCTTTTATCCTTGTTATTTTTCTAAAATCTTATGATTTTTCACATAAATACTTTCAAAAGAAGTGTTGTTGTGTTTAAGAGATTAAAAACACATACAAGGCAAGGCTTATCCTTTCCAGAATATGATTGTTTGTATGTAGCTATGATTCTGTGACCAGCCTGAAAAAGCAATTTGGAAAGAAAAGTATCTGAGAGGTATGTGTTTACTAACTTACTGCTTGCTTAGGGACTCCTAGGAAAATTCCTTTCACAGAAACAAGTATTACTTGAATGAATGTAACCTGTCATGTTCATCAGCCCAAGAAAATGTCTATTGTAAATAAAGGCTAAACAATATAATTTTGCTTTATTGCCAATAAATACCTTCTCATTCTTTTCAAATATTTTATGTTAATGGAATACTTCAAAGACTTGGTGTAAAAAAGCTCCTCTCTGCATGTCATAAGCACAAAGTTTTAGTCTGAAAGAAGTTTTGAAGGCAAAAGGAGCTTAATCTGGATATTAGCGGAACAGGTTTGATTTTTCTTTACTCTAATGGTTTACGACCTGAAATTGGCTCATAATTTTTGAGATTTCAAGGTTTCCTACTTTGCTTTACAAAAAAACCCAAGCATTTTAAAGTTGTTAACTGAGAGACACACCTAGATTCTCTCAAAATAAATTAATTAAATAAGGTCACGTCATCTGTGGTTCTGTTTGACTTGAACTTGTATATTGTGAACTTCAGGAAATAGCTCTAGGTTTTTGTGGGTCTATTTTATTGTGTTGTATAAGTATATGCTGTTTGACCAAAAGAATCTATCCTGGTCTGAAAAACCTTTCCCATTCTCATCCTGAGATTTTTTGTGGGAGACTCTATTATAGCAGGTGTGCTGGATTTGTAGACTGAAAGTGAGAAGGTGGCATTGAGGGTTAAATAAGAGAGTGGCTTAATGTGAGGGACACCTGAGAAAAGGTGGATGAGTCTGAGGAAATAGCCAATTGTGAGATTTGCCACAAGCAGTGGGAGGAAAAGCATCTAGCTAAACAATAAAAGTATAATAATGAAAGATATTTGCATACTACACTTATACATGGCACTGTAAAGATGTAAAATATGGTGTAATTGCTATGATTTATTAATGCATTCATTTAATTTTGGAATAGCTCTAGTATTTTCTGGTAACAATATATTTATAAATGAATTGTTGGAAAAGCTGTTTTAGTCAACCAATTGCTTCTAAATTTATATAATTTTTGACTCATTATTTTAACGTGCATTTTAGAGTTTTCTGCATATAAGAAGCTCCTAATTTCTTTTAAATAGGACCCTGAGGAATTCAAGCCCGGGAATAAGATTATTTAATGGCTTACTGAGTTGCTAACACACACTGGTTT
This sequence comes from Nycticryphes semicollaris, assembly GCA_013400055.1. Lineage (NCBI taxonomy): Eukaryota > Metazoa > Chordata > Aves > Charadriiformes > Rostratulidae > Nycticryphes > Nycticryphes semicollaris. The sequence goes on from VXBJ01001566.1 coordinate 186,089, forward strand.
ATAGCTACTTGAAAGTAGTACATGATTTGCCTTCTCCTTTATGGGATGCATTACAGTTGTTTTCTTTTGTGGGACTCAAGGTTTAACAACCAGAGCTATGAACAGGATAACTTCTGCCATCAGCAAATGGAAGTTCTTCAAGCAGGATAAAATGTGAAGTCTGCATAGCCTAACTAGACTTGCTTTAGACAGTTTTATTGATGGACCCTAACAGATCTGAAATGTGCTTTCCTTTTCTCAAGCCCAGCAGGTTTAGCTTGGCCTTGTGCACTGCTGTGGCAGCTGGAGAGTTTGTTCTGCATTCCCCTAACAGCTTCATGAAAAATTTTCTCTAATCAAAACTTTGGGCTCAGCACAGAGGAAAGATCCAACTCTGCAATATCTTGCTCACCAATGTGTTAAAATTAAACAGAAACAAATTTAATAACAAAATATTTTGAAAATAAGAAATTAAAGCAAAATAATATTTCTGTTTTCAACACTAGCAATATTGACACAAGTCTGATGAACACATTTGCCAGGTGTTTCTGGTAACTTTTGTTTTCATATTTATTTTTGGTAACTCTGGTAACTCACTTTTGTAACATTTAAAATCTTGTTTTTCCTCTGTAATACTTAGTGGAAAATGTGGCCTTGTATTTCTAATTTTAATCTCATTACTAACTCACCCTGTGGTAGAGAAGAACTCTCCCTTCCTGACCGTTCTCCTCCTGTAGCAGAAGTTATACACGCTTTCATTTTTCTCTTGAAAAATAGATTGATGTTGACTACAGCAATTTACAAATTAATTCTTCTTTGTTCTGTGTTTGGTTGTTCGGTCTTTTTTTCTGGGGAGAAGGGGCAGTAGATGAGTGAACAAAAGGTTACTCTCTCATGTTGGATGGTTGGTTTATATGAAAGTACATTGTCTGTAGCTTTAAAAAGGTGTATTGGAATTAAGGTTTGGGCTTTTAGCTTGACAATACATGACAGGCTTATCAGAGTTGAATTCAGGAAAAAATCCAGAAGCCTATGGTCACTCCTTTTAAATGTTTTAAATTATAAGTCCTATTTCTTTTTACATAAAGGTTGGATTGGGAAAATAATTTATTATAGATGGAAAACTGTATTTTGAACTTAAACCAAGGTTTTGGATGTTGTTTGGTTTTTTTTTGTTCCTCCCTCTCTGTTCAAAATGCAGAATATTCAACTATATCTGCTACATGATAGGTTAGAAAGGATGGTAGGGAGAATGGGATGTGAACTGTATTCCTAATTATTTCTGAAATGTGAAATGTAGAAACCATATCGATAACTCAGCCTAACTTGGCAGCTAGCATGTTAGAGGAAAAGAACAATGCTAAGAAATATTTGAAGTACACATTGTCTTTGAATTTTTATTTTCTTAGTTTTCAATCTTGTTCACAAAACTGAAAAAGATTTTGGGGTTGATAGGCATGGCAGATGTAGGGAGATCTCTTCAGCAGCTGTACACCATTATAAATTGATAATTCTAGGCAGATTAGTCTAAAGGAATAAAAAGGCTGTGAAGTGCTAATTGCAAATAGGGACACCTGCTCAAACTCTCAAGTATCTTCAGTATGGTCCCATTTATGCAATGACTCTGTTTCTATCATTTCACTTGCTGCTATGCAAGTGTAGCAAAAGAGTGTCAGATAATGTCTGGTCACTATTTAATGCTATCTGACATGAAGTCATCTGACCTGATCACCTTTACGCAAATGAGAATTTCCACTATTTCTCTTAGCTTCAAAATAAGAATTCATCTTGTGTATGTGCTGTCCCTGCCAACTTCCCTCTTCAATCTGAGTTAATTGTCCCTTCGTATATAGTACACTAACCATTCCCTTTCAGAGGCACTGAAGATATAGCCAAGAGTTAATGCATCTAAATTACATAATGATATTTTTCCAGTGTACAAAAATTACCTTACTGAAATGGGATGAGTAAAAAGCCTACTTTATGTGGTATGCTCAACCCCAGTTGCTTGCATAGTGCCCAGCAGAGGACATGGCACCTCAGAATAGGGACCAAAGAGGCTGGTATCTGAGCAGAGAAGGCTCCTTGGAGCTACTTGTCCCAGGATACAGAGGGGTTTGAAAATTAATGCCCCTCTGAGTTTTCAGGTGCTTTCCAGTGTGAAGCAAACAGCCTCCACCTCCTGCAAGATTGCCTTACTTGGAGGCTGATACCCTTTTTTCCAAAGAAAGAGTTCTTGAACTTCTGAGGAGCTTTTGAAGAAGGTGGTGTTGGAGGAAGAGCAGTACATTCAGGATGAAATCACTGTTCCAAAGTGGAGACCTAGCTCCTACACCTGCTACTGGTGGTCAAGCCAACGCCTCCTGGCCTCTGGGGCATGTGCTAACCACAAAGGTATAAGCATTCTGCCTCCATGCTGACCTGGGATATAGAAAGTGCTGTTTGCTTTATTTATGCATTTATATCTTAGGAACATTTCTCCCATATATATTACTTTATAAATCACTTGAAAAATAGGCTGAAGCTAGCCTGAAGGCACTTGGCAGAGCCTTAGCTTCATAATAAATTATTTTTAGGAAAAGATATGATATTGCAGTGATTTTAAAAAAAGTCATTGAGGGGACAGCATTGTGACAGAGGGGCTTTCAAACTCTTGAGAAAACTGCTTCGCCCTACTGAAATATTACTGTAGTGTTCCTGGTGATTTCTTGCACTGTGGAGGGATTTGCAGGCAGCTCTCTGGGGCTGGACACGTTTCCTGTCTCAGTTAATGTAAGTAAAAGCTTTCCTTACTTGCAGCTATCGTGTTCAGATCAGTGTGATGATACTTGGAGTCTCTGGTACACTTGAGTATTGCAAGTTTTCACTGATGAATTGGTGAAGAAAGTGGTGAGCTTACAGGGGAGTGGCGCAGCTCTGTGTCACTGGTTTTGATTTGTATGGCAGGACAAGAAACAGTATACAGACCTTTCTTTGGAGTATTTTGATACTATTTTTGCAGCAATCCTTCAACTTTTTTATGTATTTCAGGGTCAAGAACATTAGGTTGTGGTTTTATGGGCAGAGGACCCTTGTGTATTCTACACAAGGGCTTTTGTTTCCACAATGGTTATTATAAAATGATAAAAAGCACTAGCCATTGTGGAGCTTCAGACTCACTTTATAAATGGAACTGTGAATAATTAGAGCTTTATAAATGGTTTCTGAAGAAAAACAATTGTCAGAAGAATAAATGTAGAGAATAGTAGTAAAATATTCAAGTGCACATTTTTCATTCCTTTAGAAGTTATGATTAATGGAGTTAGCCCACAGAATCTTTTACATCTGTTCCTGGCCTGCAAAACGGATGAAGCATCAGTGTAGTCTGAAGCTATTTGAATTATAAGAACTAAACTTTGCATTTTACAAGGCAAATTAACTTTACTTTTAAAATTTATTTTAATCTGATCTTGTTCTTATGTTTAGCCACTGACTGCAGTGTCAAGGAAAATGGATATAGTGTTTGTTTCTAGAATGACACAAGTAATTTAGTGGAATTAGGTAGAAATTTGGTTGGGCATTTCAGTGTTATTCACAAACTGATAACCCCTGGTGGGTTTCTCCACTTTTTTCCCTTTTTTTGGTATGCTGAGCAGTTCCCATTGACACTAGCCACATAGTTGATTTTCAATTGCCTCTTTCCCCCTTAATGATTTGTTTTTGATAAAAATGAAAGAACCGTCTTTGTAACTTTTTTTTATTATTATTTCTAGCTATTCCAGAAACAGTCAAGGGATTCGATTTAAATTCTGAAAAAAGTAACATTAGGTGAAAAATTGCTGTGTTCAACCATGAATTATAGTTTAGATAAAGTCAGTATACAGAATAAGCTTGCACACAATCTGAGTAGGAACTTATTTCTCTTCAAATCAAAATACTGACTTTGTAGTCTTACACTTGATTCAGAGATTTCCTTCCTGACGAAATTGCTGGGATTTAGCAACTATTTGCAATTTCTTATCCAGCTCTGTAATACACAGAGCTGTATCAAAGTAATTAAAAATAAATATATATCTGAGGCTTAGGTGCTGGTATGAATGCCTGAGAGCTTGCACCCTATCAAAGTGAAAAACAGGTCATTAAAAAACATTCCTTACACCAAATTACTGTTTATCTTGTACTAGTGTCAGTTTCATAAATCTTATTATTTCTATAAACTTCAACAAGTATGTGGAACATTCTGCTACCAGAATGTATTCATCATTTGCTCTGTACACAGATATTTTTCTCATCACTCAGAACAAAAACAATTCCAATAACTGGTAGCCCTTTTTTCTCAGCTGCAGAAACCCTAAAATATTGTAAGCTGGATACCTGATTGATTTCCCTCTATAGTTTGTTGATTTTTGTAAAATAAATGTGCCCTTTGTGAAACTTGCTGTCTGCTTAATGCATTTGGAAACGATTACGAATTGCAGCATCTCTAAATGCATTCAAGTTAGAGTGGTCCTATATCCAGCAGTTTCTAGTTTAAAGAGTTTACATAAATCTTTTCTCAATTTTATTTTCCAAGCATTGCTTCTTTATATCATTCCCTCAAAGTCCATGTGAGTTATGAATTCTGAAAAGAAAACAAATTACTAGAAATGGGTAAAAAACATAACTTCCACTCCCAACCTCATAAATTCTATTCTTCCTTATCTTCCTTCAGGATCAGTTCTCTCATAGGTCTGATTTTCTCTTTTCATTTTGACTGTTTTATTCCTTGTGTTCTAGTTCCTGTGGTTTGCTGACCATACTGACCCCCAAACCATTCTGGATGACATTGCCCAACTCGGACAAAAACGCCAGGACCTGATTACCTCAGAGGTCAGCATTTCTCCCTGGCTGATACACAGCCACCAAGGCTGGGTAGGCCAGTTCTGTGGCTGTACAAATGCAGACAGGAAAAGGGACAGGGAAAGTCAAGGAGAGGCGAAGACTGAGCCTCTGTCCTCTTCTATGTCCAAGGAAAAACAAAACAGTTACTGCCTTTGTTGCTGCCCTACTGGTATCGCCTCTTGTTCCCTTTACACCAAATTTTCCCACCACTTCCAAAAATCCAAATGTTGGTCTTCCTGCACATTTAGTTAAGACACTGCTCTTTTTAGCACAGCAGAATCAGCACCAGGTGTAATTTCTGGCTGCCACAATACATACTTAGCCCCCTGACCTAGAAAAAAAATCTAGAAAATCACTCTTCCCTCCCCTCCCCTTTCCCTTCCCTCTCCCCTCTTCTTCCCTCTTCCCCTCTCTTCCCCTCCCCCACAGTTTGAAAAATACTTCTTACCCTAACTGTTTGACACTGTAGGCCACTACCTACCCTTGAGCTAGCTATGTTCATCTGTCATGGACCTCTGAGTTCAAGAAACCGTTCAAGAAAATGTCCTTGAACATAATATATGTAGAGAACACACACATCAAGAACAGGAAAAAATCTGGAGGAAAAAGAAATCAATATCTCCTCATGATCACTGTTTTTTATGTTGAAGGAAAGGAAAGACCAATATTTAAGGACACATGCTCACAAATGTTGCCTCACGTGAATGACAAACCAGTTTCTTGATTCAGTTCTTTGTCTACTTAGTAGGCGATATTTAGGGTATTTTGAATTTTCTTGACCCTTTCTCCAACAGTAGGTTTTCTAAAGTCTTCTCTCTTATTTTCTTTCTTTGAAAAAAACAGAGATTTATTTCATTTCCAGCATCTCCAGGCATTCCTAAGGCTGATTTTGCATTAACAAGGTTAGATGTATTATACAGAAGAAACTTCAGAATAAATACAGATGCATGAAACGCTTCCTGTAATGTAGGATCCCCTTATGCCTGGAACAGTTGTCTTTTACTTTTTTATTTTATTTTTTTTTCCCAGCCAAACTAACACTCCTTTAAAATTCTGAAATATTCAATTAAGTAGTCTAATTCTTTCTGGTTTCTGTCTTGGCCTGGGGTCCAGACACGAATGTAATTTTTTTTTTTTTTTTAGCTATTCAAGAAGTCTCAGTCTTCAGGGTTGTTTTTGTTTGCGGGGGTGGTTGGGTTATTTTTTTGGGGGGGATTGGTTGTTGGGGTTTCTTTTTCCTTCCCTTTCTCCAGAAAAGATTATTTTAAAGAGAAACATTTCCCTTTTCAGAATATTCCTCCTTATGTTGTTCATGCATGCAAATTTCTTTTAAAAATTATATGAATGAAATTTCCAGTATTAAATATCCAATATTGCTCTGATTAACTAAAATGCATGAATCTATGAACGTTTAGTAGTGACTGTTGTGTGCTGGTTCTAAGAGTTTCTTTTTCAGTGTCTTGCTCTTTGGAGCAGAAAACGCTTTCTTTGTTTTCCCTGTAAAATAGTCTTACACAGAACACATTTAATGTATTACATCCCATAATACATATTTTAAATTTTTTACTACATACCTGTCTTTGATTTGTATTAAGAATGCTAAGACATCAGTAGATTTTTTTTTTATGGGAATTGCTTCATAGTCTTTTTGATTTGGAGAAAATTAGAAATATCAGATGATTCTCTTTCTGATGTATCTGAAGAAAGAGTCGAGTTTGGGTGAGCACTCTCAAGCTAGCAGCACCATATCTCCCCTCCACTTGAAAATGTTGAGGAAAATTAAATCCAATTGCCCCCTTTGAGGCTTAAGAAATACTACAAATGAGGTTTGATGTACAGTAGCAGATATATACTTAGAACTTTGGCTGAAGAAAATATAGGAAACCGATGATTTTATCAAGAATTGGATAAAACTCCACTGAAGTCAACAATTTTTTTTCTGTGTAACTCATTGGGACAGCAAGATCAGGCCTCCACAGAAGCACTGCAATTTCTTGAATGCCAAGAAAAGCTCAGAGGGACCTTATTCTGCTCAGTTACACATAACAAGTAATGACTAGCTCTCTTTTTGCAGCCAGATGATTGCAGCAGGCATGTATTACAGAAATTTAGTATTGTGGTGGGATATAAAAGTTGCTGTGCAGCACACAATCCATTCCAGGATGTCAGTGCTTTCTTTAATATGCACAGATATTATCAATACAGATACAGATCTGTTATTTGCGACATGGTAGGGTAGAGGTTGAATATGTCTTTACTTCTGGCCTTAGAGAATATGCATATAAAGTGAGGAAAACTAGAGGGTCAGGGACCTGGGGAGTCCTCTGTAGAACAGTAGCTAGGTGAGAGAAAGCAATGCAGCAGGAAGTGCTAGAAGCAAAGCAAAAGCACTGCAGACTGTAGTACTGAAATCCTTCCTATTTCTTGAAAGCATCTATACATACTTAATACTCATGACAGAAGATACTTGCAAGGATAGCTTCCTTAAAAAAGATCAAAAACTGGTGTAGGTAATTTATACTGAGATCAGTTCTGACATCAATTGGTGTTGGTTTTCCTCTCTCCATAAAAGCAGTTTTTCTTTCGTCTATTGTTAAAAAGTGAAATGCTGGTTTGAGGGTTTCATTTGGCACTAAAAGCTTATCATATGGCACACTTGTCCACTGAATCACAGTTTTGATTCCCTCCTACAGTACTCATGACAGATATTTAAAAAACTCGCTATTATGTTGTTTTTTGTCCTAAACAGCATTTGATTGTATTGTCACAATAGTTTAAAAGAAAAGCTGTGCTGTGGATATATCTTATAATTAATGAAATGTCTAATTTTTCAGCAGCATAGTTGCAAGAATTCTTCCACAAGCTACAAAGCAGCTCATTTCAGTACTAGTTAATTATACTAGTTTTGCAATTCTAAACTTCATGTGTAATAAGCAGCAAGGAACTGAGACTTTTATATGTTAGTAGATTGAAGACAACTGGTTCCTTGGCCTGGAAGAAAATGACCATAGAAGACTCTTGAAAATTATTTATCCTTGAAGGATGTTTTTTCACAGAGCTTTTATTATGAAAAATCTTGTAATAAATAAGGCTTCTATGTATACTAAATTATTTCAAAACCGTTTACACATAAATAAATTACTTGTGGATGCACCATTTGCTTCAAATCTCTTTGATGGAAATTTTTATATCTTGAAGCCTAAACTCCCACTGCTGTGCTGCAGCATTATCGTTCACAGGGAAGCCTAATGGTAACCAAAACCCAACTGTTTATTTAAAGAAGCCAACATGTAGTTAAAACAAGGTAGAAGATGACAGAACCTTTACACAGCAGAGCAACTTGGCCTTCATTAGTAACATCCACAGAAATATTCACTATAATATGTGTCCTTAATTATAACATAATAGTTTTCCCAGACATGAAGTTAAAAAGTAGTGCTTTATTGACTGTAAAGTTCAGTGTCTGTCTTAAAAGAGTAAATCTATGATTTTTTAAAAAAAAAAGTTTTTAATTTTGTATCACTTGGCTCCCATTACTTTTAAAGTACATTGTTCCTTATGGTTTTGGGGCTTTTTTGTGAACATCACTATTGGATATAATGCATAGGCACAAGAGTATCTAAATTAAAGCAAATTGGCTTTCGAGATATTTATGGCTTTATGCATCTCTCTGAAATTAGGAATATATACTTGGAAAGTCTGTGCTAGGTTTGAAATGAGATATCAACACTTTAGAGAAACTAGGAATAGGAACTTTATGTAAAAATGATAAATTCCAGGAAAAAGTTTAAATTATTTGGTTCCAGATCACATCAAGCAGATGTAAAATATAGCAGTTAATCAAAACAAATATATCAGTAAAGCAGATACGTGCACAGAATTTAAATCACAGCGGGTGATCACATTTGCTCTCTGCTAGATAGAAAGCTGTTTTCTCCGATTCTCATTTCTTCTCTACCTTCTTGTTTGGAGAAAAAAAAAAAAGCCACTCTTCATTGAAATAATTTAACTGAAAACAATATTTCTGTACAGTCTTGGACAATGAAACTGGATGGTTTATTTAAACTGGCAAGTGCGGGAAAGAGGAAGGAGCTGGAATTATTTACTGAATTTATGTTCAGGTTTGAGTCCTTGGCTGGTGATGTTATGACCTTACCTTATATCATAGTCTTTGAATATGCTATTTGTAACAAATTACAAAATGTAACTTTAGAATAAGCTACACTTTACAAATCATTATACTCTATAGAGAGAAGAAAGCACAAAGCATAATTGGATGTTATTTGTGTTTTTCAGTTAAACTTCCACTTACAGGGTTAACTAATCATTGCAGTCTGAATCTGAATTTATAACGCATTTGGGGGTGGTGCAGAATTGGATGATAAACGGAATTGAGGGCGTTACTTCTATCAGCTGCCTATATTTATTTTGAGCCCTTTTCAAACGGGTGTCTGATTATTCTGTGTCTGATCTTGAATACAAAGGCAAATAACAGAGTAGTCATACATAAGATTTCCAATAGTTGTGTCCAAACATTTTTATATCAAGTAATATTCACGTCAATATGGTTCATTTATACATTGAAGTCATATTACAAGAAGTTTATATGAATCAATGAAGCAATTCTTGCCAAAGTATTTTTCAGATTAATGTTGAGGAGATGTGTATCTTATTTCAAAGATGACAGCAGAAAAGAAAGGATTATAAAGAATAGAGGAAAAATTCAAAAATTTTTAAGCTGAAGTGAAAACCTTTTGTTTCCACGCAAACATGATAGTGCTTAGAATATAGCAATCTAGAAAGCAAGGACTGTTAGACTGTATGAAACAAAGGAAACTGGAAAAAGCCACAGAATGTAGAAGTGATAATGAAATAATTATGCAGCATTTCAGTGTAAATTTAGCATACCAGAGTGATAGTCAAACATTTAGCAATATAATCAGTGCTTAAACATGAAAAAAAATGCAGACAGCAGCACAATAATAAACCAACGCACTGATCCATGTTATGCTTGTAAGCACAAATTAAATTTGTGTGAACAGTCTATTTGGGTATCATTATGTACTGAATCATGAATTTGTCTTGGTGAGATAACATGATGATTTCTAGATACAAGAGACTGTGATTCTTCTTTTGGGAGAAAATAAAATTCTCAAGAAGCCTCAGATCCAAAGCACCATTCGTAATTGGTGAGTCTGAAACCAAACAGAAGTGAGAGACTATCATTTAATAATTAAAGGTTTGCCTGGAAGTGTAAGGAGAGAATTAATGATGACAACTCATATTCCTTTGTTTTAGAAGTGACTTGGGCAGGAATGCTGTAGAATAAGGGATAAATAAAGGAATAAGATGAGTAGAGGTTGTCTGAAATAACCAAGAGATTTCAGTACAGGTCTCAGAAGACAGTACCAACACTTTTCCTTTAGATTAGCAGCAGTTTACTAAACGTTCAAAGCACCATGCTAGGTTTTAAATTCTTTAGCCAAGAGAACCAGCTTTATCCATGGCCAAGAGTGATTTTGAGCTCTTCGTTCCAACCCCCTAATTTGGAGAACTTAAAATAGGTATCTAAGTTGAATGAGGTGATTATCTAGTTTTGTTTCTCCTTTTTTTCCAGAATCTTCTTCAAATAATAGCTACTTATAATAATCTCAGTTTGGAAAGGGGTTTTTTTTGTGATTTCCTTATGATTTTATGCAAGGACACATAAGTAGGTAGGAATTTTTTTTAATTTCCAAGTTGTTTATTTTTTTTTTAAAGAGACATCTGTATGTATTTTTGAAGAACTCTGCAAGACAGGAGTGTCAGTAGAATTATCATGCTGAAGCAAGATCTAACTTAAATAAAAAGGAAGATAAATAATTTCTTTTAAGTGGATTTTTGAAATTGGATTAGCTTGATTTCCCTTTTTTGACTGGTGAAACATACCAATTTGATCAGAGGATGCAAATAGTAAGATAAGCTGCAGAAAAAGATTTACGTGATTAGCATGACTTCCTGAATTTAAAAGACAGTGATATGAACCGCTTGTATATCTCTTGTAGTATCTCTCCTGATAAACTTCAGGACAAGCATGATGTAATGTGAGTGCCAATGTTGTATGTGAGCTGTTAGGTACAACAGGGCTCCAAAAGCTCTACCTTAAAACACTCAGGACTAAATTTGCTTATATAAAAGTTAATGAAAATCATATGCATGGGGATTGAGGTATGATTTGGAAAAATGTTCATATATCCATCCATTAAGGATCTTTAACAGAATTTTTATCACTTTCAGTGGAAAATAACAAAGCCGGAGAGTATGCTTTCTTGCATTTCCCATTTTTTCTTCCAGATTTGAAATGTGGCATGGTAATGTATTGCTGAGATGATAGCCTATGAATTCATAGCTCCTGAAGTCTGAAGATGCACCTAGAAAGCAGAAGGTGGAAATACAGATATACACAGCTCAGAGAAATAAAATTTTGCATTTCCCCAGCATGTAGTGACATTAGAAACAAAGAAAAGAAAAAAACCAAAGCAAAACAAACAAACAAAAATCTGGAGGTACAACTATACTAATTTCTTCCTCAGGCACTAATTCCAAAACCACAAGACCAATTATTTTCAGTAGGTACTAAAACTTTGAGGTTGAATATCCTTCTATAGTCTACACTTACTACCTATGCAATAAATGCATTCATATTTTTTTTTGTCATGATGGTGCCGCTCCATTGCCTAATCCCCCAAATAAACAAAAGGGAAAGCATATTTCTGTGGAAATTTAAGGCTAAATGTTTATTAAAATGTATCTGTCCTGCACTTATTTAGTGTATATTCTAGAGAAGCTTTAGAGCAGAGATGTTTAAATTGAAGAAAATTCCAACTTCCAGGCATTTTCCTGTGAAATGCTGGTATGTGTTCATGCTGTTCCCTTCTTGATTAGACATAGTTTAAGAAAAATTAAAAAACTTCCCAAAATATCTGATAAAAGAGTACTTCAGTAGAACCATTGCCAAAAGCAGATACTAAGGCTATCAAGTGTGAAATGAAAATTAGAAAGTCACTGGACATTGATATGAATTAACTCATAATGATCTGGTTTATGTTTCTGGTCTCTGGAAAGATGATTAGAACGTAAAAACAACTTTCTGTGAAGGACATAGTACTATTAATGAACTAGTCATCCAAACATGAGCAATAAATGTCTTTAAAGTCCTTAGAAAATAATCATGAAAGAATGATAATGAAAAGAGAAGTAGAGGCTAAAAAGGGAATGCTTCAATTTCAGAAGGAAGCATAGTGGCATAATAAAATCAAAAAGATTTTGCAGCTTTTAAAATTGTAACTTAATTATAAACATGAGAGAAAGCAGCATATGGTACTGCGTATTATATGATCTTGATGTTTCTGCAAACTAACTGGAGGTCAGGGTGTAGGAGAATTGCAAGGAAATTCAGTATTTTTTCATTTGAAGTGTCTTGGGTGCCCCATATAAAAGGTTGGCTTGTCAGAGGAGCTCTAACTCTTTGTATGTACTGAAGAACTGTTTCACAATTCTACTTGACAGAACAATATTCTTTGAAAACTCATCGTAAGAAATGAAATGTAAAAACTGAAAATGCTTCTGTGCTACTGGGAATACCCTCAAAATTTGAAAAGGAAGCTGATGTTTATTTATAGGCTTCCCCATTACATTTCTTTAGTTTCATTATCTTTGCAATTTTTTTTTTTTAATTTCAGTGAAAAAATACCTGAGGGTAATCACTATTTAACTTCAAGGGTAAAATGTCTAAATTTTTTTCCATAGTATTCTAGCTTTCACATGATAATGGAGTAGAGAAGTAGGCAGGTCTTTATTTGAGGGGAGATATGTTTGAAACTTACAGCCCCGAACTCACTAATGACATCTACTAATTATAATATTGATTTAACATCTTTGTCATTCTACTCTTGTTCTATTCATGAGTTTTGTGGTGGAAACAAGTCTTCAGTGTAAATCTGCCCTTGACTGGCAGCCTTTCATCATTTATTCTTTGTGTCTGCTTATAGGACCAGAATAAGAAATATAAATAGTAAAGGATATGAGTTCTAGCTGTTCTAGGATATGATCTTGACTGCCTTATAGGCTGGAGTCAGGTAGGTTTGTTTAACACTTTATATCTTATTAAAAAGACATCTTTTCAGTATGTGGGACCTGATAAAAATCCTTAGTTAGTAACAACAGCTGGAGATTCAATTCCCATACACCATACCCCTGAAGACCTCCTGAAAAATTGCATCTAGTTTACAATACCCAGCCAGAGCCTCTAGTGAAGGAGATGTAAAAATACAGGAGTATTACTCCAGCTTCATTCTACAGCGATTCATTAAATCACCCCTTCCTGGGATCATGGTGTCTTTGATGGTCTAAGTAATGTTTTGGGTTTAGTTGTTTTAAAAAGTACCAGGTTTGAAGTGACAGAGAACTTCAAATAACAGGGAAGCTCTTCTCTCCAACTTAATGAGGTCTGTGCACCAATATGCTCTTAGCACTCAGGGGCAGAACAGAGGAGAATAGGTAATTTGTAAGTGAAAATGTGGTACATAACACATGTTCAAAATCTGGATTTAGAATGTTTTTATTGAGGGGTTATTTCTCATGCTTTGCTTTTCTGGGTTCAGATTATGGCTCAGGATGTCTAGCAGAGATTGACCAATTCAGTTTATGAAAGGTAGATGTGGCTTAACTGTACCTAAAGTCAGTTAGCTTAAATGGCTGGTGTGTATTAAATGAACTAAACTAAAAAGATTTTTGCACTGTTTTCCACTGCATACCTCATCTGTGGATGTTGTCAGATTGATGAGCAAGTAAATTCTGTGCAAGTAAATTTTGGGGTTTGCCACATAAATAGTACATAAAGTGTCTGTAGAGGCTAAAATGTCTAAGACAATGCTTTCTGAATATCTGTCCTAAGAATCAAACACCATTTTAAAGAAGACTTTTGTTTTCAAAGTTTGCTTCAGTTGTGCAAACCTCCTGGAGAAGCATGATGCTTTCTAAATAAATGAAATAAATGCAAAAAATATAAATATTTATACAATATAAATATATAGAAGTATAAGAATTTATATTTGTGTACTAATACATAGTAAGAATGATTTTATACAGTGGGGCATGAGATTCTCAGCATGCCATTCTAAAAATTAATTTTATAGAAGTGTGATTGGAAAAAAGAATTCTCAAATTACATAGAAATCTTAATGAGACTGTACAAAAATAAAAGTTTTGAAGGGAAATCTCCCTCTTGCCTACTGTGGCTTTTCAGGGCATTTCTCTGCAGTTTTGCCCTTCTGAGTGCCTCGGAAGACTGTTTCTTACGCTTCTCAGAATTTGTGGAATCAGCCTGTGCTGCTGTAGGGACATTGAACTTTGCTGTTAGGTCCCCCCTGCATATAATATTCTCAGGGATGGACCTTACTGAGCCAAGTGCGGTAACTGTCAGGTTACCCAGCCCCATCAGTATGGAAACAAAAAAATGTCATGTACTACACAGGGAGAAAACCACTGATATTCCGTAATCAAACAGAATATCTTTATAAAGTCATTATCAGTTTATTCCACAATCTTCAGTTTAGAATTAGTGTGGTATGACTTTCAATGACTTGCATGAAGTCATTGATACACATTGATACACATTGATACACATCAAATGCAGCATTCTGGAATCTTGTGGATCTCTTATGGATTAATGCATGGAATATAATGTATTAACATCGATTTTTGAGAAATCCTATGAAATTAATTGCAAGCTTTTCTGAAGACCGTAGAAGCTAAAGGAAAATGCAAGGGTATTGTAGAAAGGCTAAAAAGAACAATAAATTCCTGAATTTTTTATCACGTGAATATTTCCATATATAAGCACGACTGCAAAGTTCTGCAGAGTTTACCTAATCTGAGGCCCACTTGACCATTTACTGGTTTTAGACACTTCTTTTAAATTATGTAAGATTCCAGAAATTATATCTTGCATTCAAGATGAGACAACAATGCATTTGTTTCTGATAAACAGGAAAAGAGCTCACTGGAATTTTCCTGTCAATGCAATCTCTATACATGCTTTGCCTGAAACTAGCAAGTCACTTGCAAAAATGGGCTGAGCAGGTGCAGGGTATTTAAGAGCTGTGAGGAGGTAGGCAGGGGGTCTGCCAGCATTGCAGGCATTTTGCTTAGCTGATATCTCATTCTTAATAATGGCCAAAAAGCGTAGACATACTCTGAGTTCTCCAAATTGAAATTTGAAACAGTTTAAAAATATACGTTGTATAATTCCTCACTTCTCTTTTTGTTAATCTCTTTCTCTCTTGAAAGATAATAGAATAGTAGCGAGTTTAACTCTCTTTCTAATTAGCTTTGCTTTCAGATGTTAATTTAGGAATACAAGATTGCAAAGTATAAGAAAAAAATTGCTATCATAGACGCATCTTTGATTTTTTGTATCTTATTTCCCATGACATTAAGTCCTCAATAAAGATGTGTCTGCTTACATCTTGAGTTAGGAAGTTTTATTATGGCAAAAATGTAAACAGGAGACAAAACCCTAACAACGCCCCTTGAAGAGAAGTATTTAAGAAAGGTATATTCTCTAAACCATGTTTCTGTATTGGTATGATGACAGGGTGGCAAGGGAGAGGAGGAAAAAACAGTACTGTACTTTGCTTTGAGACAAGTAGAACTAACAATTCCTAGGGGTCATTGTGCAACATGATGCTCCTTTAAAGAACTTCATAGAATGCTCTGGTATTTATTTATTTATTTGCTTGCAAAATCTTCTTTAGGTAATCTCCTTGGCTATTTATTGTAAAAACCTATGGGCAGTATTTTCTTTGTTTAGTGCTACAGAATTGCATTTAAGTCACAAGCTTAATGTTAGAAATAGCAATAAGAAGAAAAACCCCAACCTTTAACCCTGCAATGCTAGTTGGTATTTTTTATGTGGGCAAAACTGTAATAAATTCTCAAGATCAGCTTTGAAATAATATCCTGTTATTTCAAAGGATAAACGTTTGTACTTTGATAAAAAGGCTAAAAGAACCTAAAGGTCTTTGCAGTAAAATATAAATTATGCTCACAAAAACTTCTCTTACTTCCAGAGCTGTTTACAGTGAAACTGATTTTGCTTTGGGAATCTAATAAAGCAAAGAACCCGTTAAAAAGACCATCAGTTCAAACTGAAAAATTACCTTCTGTGCTGTAGTTAAGGCTGGTTCAATTTTAAGAAAAACTCCCTCTTACAGTAAAATAGCTGCAAGATACTTGGAAGGAGGAAAATACAGGATTTCATCCAGTAAAGGAGTTGGCCGCAGCATCAGATGCAAGGTACTTCCGAGTTATTTGCCCCTCACAGGAAGCGGAGAAGCACTACTTCATTATGAAATAACAAAGATATCATTTTGGAGAATCATTAAAACTGATAATACTCCTGATCTTGTCAGTGGACTACTCCATTACATAGATAATGAGAAAAAGGAGAGTTTTCTCATTTTATATGCAATAGATCTATTGCCTCCACATCTTTATTATCTTTCCAGTGTCAGGAGATCCTGTTTGTTTTCCTTAAAGGAGACCTTAGCTACCCAGCTCCTGCACGAGCATTCTTGTTTTGTGAAAGGGAATTTTTCTATTTAATGTAATAAAAGTTAACAACTCCTCTGGAAGATTAGAAAACATTTCTTTGTTCTTAGATAAGTGCATCTTTATCCTGATGCAGAGAAAAAGAGTTTTTTTAGTCTGAATATACTATTTTAGCTAGTACAGTGGAGAAAAAATGCTTCACAACCATTTATGGTTATCTCTTGATAAATTCTTGTCCATGCAAGTTGTTATTTTCTTTTCAGAAGTCAAGTTAAATGTGTAGAATTTACAACAACAGTTGTAAAAATGCTTTATTTTGGAGGAAAAAAAAAACCTAATTAATGTTATAATTATTTTTATTGTTTATTATTTTATTTATAATTACGATTACTTTAACACCTTCCTACTCAGCAAAGATAATTTCTGCTGCCTTATGTCTGAAGGAAAGACAGGCAACAAAGAAAGATATACTACAATGTTGATTGCTGCAGTGATTTGTTTTTCTGTTTGGCGGTTGGTTTTTTATCACTGCAGTTGAGAAAAATTGGCTTTAAAGAGTTTCTTACAATGACTTTAACATAAGTAGAGTTTTGCTACAAAGTGAAAAAAAAAAAAGAGAGGAATCATGTTTGTAAAACTGGAAAACATTATATAATAAAAGCAGCAATTTTACTCACAACAATTTTCATTACTGAGCCTGTCAAATGTTGCCTGGAATTCTTAACTGAGCGCTTGGATGTTTTATACCTCTGTATTCATTCAAAAATGTGTCACCTGAATTATGATTTTTTTTTATGATATGGTAGTATCATTATTTATTTTTAATTTGCTATTATTTTAGGGAGTGCAACATATTTCTGTTTTTTCTGTTTTAAAATAATTAACTTATTCAGTCAAGAAATTTAGAGTAATTGACAACTGTTATGAGTGATGCATAGCAAATATTTGTAGTGTGAGCATGACATTGATAGTAATGCACTGGGTAAGGGACCTTTGAATGGAAACATTTCAATGCGAAATGGAAGAATTACCATCCCAGAAAGGATATTAAGAAAAATTAAAAAAAGAGCAGCCTACAGAGAAGATACATGTCCTAGAAAGCTATATCTTAAAGGTGAGCAACTATCAGATTTAAGCAATAATTGTCTAAAGACAAACACAATAATATTTTAGGAGGAAAATCAAAAGTGATAAAACTGGTCTTTTAGAAGATAAAATGGTGTCTTTGTGCTTTGATAATTCAGGATGACATAGGAGCTGATCAAGATATTGCTTCTGCGCTGAAGGAACACATTGACTATTTTCAATAAAGGTGATAACAGCGAGCATGAGGATGGAGACAGGATAACTAGTGGAAGTGAAAACAACCATATCTGAAGAAAACGGAAATTAATTCAGTCATAATAAGGATGAAGGGGAGATAGTATCCATTCTAAAATACTGAAATTGCAATCACTGCTCTTTGAAAAAAATATATTAATAAATCTATCAAACTGGCTGCAGCATTAGTTAATGTGTAGCTAACAAATATACCAATTTAGGAAATTATTGCTTTGTTGTTTTAACTTAAAAACTTCTAAGGCTATAACAAATACTCCAGAACAAAAAAAAAAAATAAAAAATAAAAAATTAAAGACTTTGAGGTAGGGAGTAAAAAGAGGGTTAGTAAAGGCAAGACTATATTTGTTGTAGAATGGATAGAAAAGTAAAAATAAGGTGATGACAAGAAGGTTGACCTGCATCTTCCAGCTGAGATTGACTCCTATACCTAATATCATCAGCAAATAAATTTGTAGAAAAAAATGTAATGACCTAAGGAATGCATTCTTCCATGTATACATTCTCCTTCAGGCGATTACTTTTATGTCTTTTAAAATATTTTAGGCTAAAATAGAAATAGGGAATTAATATAGATACATTTACAACTTGATTTTATGTCTTGCAACTGTAGAACATAAATTAGTTCTACATTTTACCACTGTAACTGTTTAATTATTAAAATAATTTTAATTTTTTTCAGACCTAACTCATGTATTTTTCCTTAATCTCCACAGAAGAAATAGGAGCTCTGACAGCTGTTCTTGCGTAGAAATATCTGTACTTATTAATTGCTATAATATGCATACTTTTTTGGATCCCCATGTCAATTCAGAATATCAAAAAGAGAAATAGTTTGCTGGGGATTTTTAGAGCAACTGTATTACAAAACATGCAAAAGCTATTAATTTTTTTGTCAGTCAAAGCAATTTCACTTCCAAAGGCAACAGTTGACACACTTGTAAGAGTCAAGAGCAAGTTGAAAGGGCACAGCCTTTTAAAACTGAATGTAGCTGACTGTTATATTAAAAAGTTTTAATAACAAATATTTTTCCATTTTTCCCCGTCATTTTATGATTAATCTCACGCTTACTCTGTGTAGGAAGCATTTCATTTCTTCAGAAAGAGAAAAGCAAGGGCATGGCTTTTTCCTGAATATATCCCTGGTTTTATATACTCATATCGTAGAAACACTGATTTCTCCTTTAGTTAGGCATTACAGCTTTTTAGTTCTAAACAGACTTTTGAGCATTTTCTTTTTCTCAGAAATTAAAAATTTTCTAGCTAGAACAAATCAAAGGGTTTTTTAGCTGTCATCCTACAGAACTCTCTACTAGATTTTATCTTATCCAAGTTCCCTGACTTGTATGGTATTTTAACATATATATTGTCATCCATTGACTTACACCATATTAAATGTATGGAGAGTGCTATGTCTCTGAGCACATTAATACTTCCCTTAGGTTCTGAAGAAGATCTCACTCCAGAGCTGCTCATTTAAGCATATTTGCTTTGAGCTGTCGCTTATTTATCTAAGAGGCTTAAACATGTGCCACTGCAGAGAAATATTTTCAGTCGTCCTTCAAGTGGATCCATCATTATAATCTGGCCTTGTAAAGATGTCTTATTTTATTTCTAATTATGCACAGTGTTAACACAGTTCAAAGATAACCTAAATCTTGAAACCATAAAACTTCTTTTGTGAGCATTCTGCTGCACAATGCAAAACTCAGGTTGTGATGGGGACACCAGCTGGCTGTAGCTGATTAATGATATTGTGTTATTGCTTTAGAACTGGCAATTTACTAAAAGGTGGGCTCAGAAAGGCTATAACTCAGATACGGTAGAACTAAATATTTAATTCCAATGAATAGTTCATGCTAGCTGCAGAGCAGTATTTGTCAAGTAGACTCATTGCAGAACAGAACTGCCAGACACTTCCAGTACGTTCGCAGCATTTGTATTCATTTCAGCTTTCTACAAAATTTTTATTACTCTTCAGCACCTGCTGTTTTTCAAATTAAAATTTGTTGTTAAGTAATTAATGCATTCCTGTCTTTCTCTCTGTTCTTCCTCGTCCACAATTGCACAAGTTCTCACTTTTTATTTTTGTAATGTAATGTTTTATGTAATTTATAGGTTATAGATGTGGTCTCACATATATGTTAGGGAGAGTCAAGATGAAGTGGCTAGAAAAAAATGCACCTGGGGTTTTTTTGTTGTTTACTATTGCTTTTTAATCTAGTGAAGCCTAATGTGAAAAAATCCACAAATTAAATGAAAAATCTCTGACAACGAGCGCTGTATCATCAGTTTCTAGTTCAGAGAGCTACATAAATATTCAATCATCCATTTGTGTTCCCTTTAAATTACTATCATGCATTACTTTTTTATTAATGACTGCCGTTATTCAAATTTGAAAAGTCAGGTTCATGATTGATAGAAGGAATGTTAACCTGAAGAAATGAGGTTAACCTCAAGAAAGAAATCAATACATAAATGAGATTATACAGTCACAGTATACCAACATCCTGATGAAAATGAAATGGCAGATGGTAGTTCTGTTGATTAGCAGTGTTCACAAACCATGACTGCAGAATGTGTGTGAAAAGGATGAAGCAGCCATCACAGGGCAGATGACCAAACAATTAAAAAACGTTTATTTTTTTTCTTCCATTCTGAAAGAGACCCAATTTAACACTGAACTGATTTTTGCTGAATGGGGGGGAATCAAGTGAAAAAGATTATCTTTTGTTTTGTAAAATTTGTGCACAGAGGGACATCTAACCAGCCACACAAGGTTGTTTCAATATCTCTATGAAAAGTAATGCTCTTAAGCCACATATTCAGTCAGTCCTTTACATAGGATTAATATTCTCAGTGTCTGAACAGCAGGAGGGTATAAACATAGAATCATAGAATGGATTGGTTTGGAAGGGACCGTAAAGATCATCGAGTTCCAACCTCCTTGCCATGGACAGGGACACCTCCCACTACTGTACCAGGTTGCACAAAACCCTATCCAGCCCGGTCTTGAACACATCCAGGGATGGGGCATCCACAAATTCTCTGGGTAACCTGTTCTACTGCCTTACTACCCTCACAGTAAAGAATTTCTTCCCAATATCTAATCTAAATCCCCCCCCTTTCAGTTTGTCCTATCCCTACACTCCCTGGATAAGAGTCCCTCTCCATCTCTCCTGTAGGCCCCCTTTAGGTACTGGAAGTCTGGTATCTCTTCTCCTTCTCCAGGAACCTTCTTTTCTCCAGGCTGAACAACCTCAACTATCTCAGCCTGTCCTTACAGGAGAGGTGCTCCAGCCCTCTGATCACCTTTGTGGCCCTCCTCTGGACTTGTTCCAACAGGTACATGTCTGGATGAGGTGCTATGAGACATGATTTAGTAGCTTTAGTGGGTAGTGGTGACAGCAGGATGATTGGACTAGATGATTTTGTAGGTCCTTTCCAACCTTATGTTTCTATGATTCTATGATTCCTGTGTTGAGAACTCCAGAGCTGGATGCAGGACTTCAAGTGGGGTCTCACCAGAGTGGAGTAGAGGGGCAGAACCACCTGCCTCAACCTGCTGGCCACACTTCTTTTGATGCAGCCTACGATGAGGTTGGTGTTCTGGACTGCAGGTTTGCATTGCCAGTTGAGCTTCTTGTTCACCAACGCTACCAAGTCCTTCTCCTCAGGGCTGCTCTCAATTCAGTCTCCACTGTAGAATGGACATTCTCCACGGTATAATGGACACTTCCAAATAATCTATAGCAAAATATATACCGACTTACAGATAGTGAAGTTGTAGATAGTGTTACAGATTGAAGGGTTCTAGGAAAAACTTAGTTTTATTTTTTTCTAATTCTGCTTCTCACTACCCAAGTGTCAGTATCTTGCTGCTATATGTCAGTGTAACTGCACGGATTTTAAGGTTTCCAAGCATATTTCCATCAGACTCATATAGAAAATATAAAATATGCTCCTGAGTTTTTTATGTATTTGCCACAGTCCTCATGGCAAAATTATTTTTAGTGGAAACTGTAGTGAATTAGCTCAAACATTAGTATTATTTTTCTGCAAAATATGAGGATGAGAAAAAAATAGTAAATCTATAAATGTTAGTACATGTAGTATTGATATTCTTCTTGAATAATATAACATGAAAATTGAACAGATCATGAAATGTAGTTCCCTGTTCAACTAACATGAAAATGTATATCAGGTAAAAAGACTTTCCTGCCTCACTTGTCAGGAGCTATTAGACTTTGCAGAGAGACTGCGGCACCAGCCTAATCTGTTATGCATCTATGTTTAAAAAAGTATGCTGAAGAGATAAAGATTTCCCTTCTTACTATGGAGAAAAATGGCTGGAGTGTTATTATATTTGTTTTGTTTGTTGCATTTATTACAATTGAATATAAAAAAGGCAATACGCTGAGGGAAGGGAATGGCTTGTCAGTTCCTAGTACACAACATTCAAATTCATCTATGCATTGACAACATGTTAGACTATGCGTAGGCTTCTGTGGCTTTGTAGAATTAAAAGCCATTCCATTTTCTAATACTATTTAGACACAGCTTTCTGAGCTGTAGACAAGCTTTATTATGGGTACCCTAAAGAGACTGAGTAAATGTGGAATTGAAGTAGGAGAATCTGAGCTTGGTTTGTTAAAGAGTATTGAAAAACAGCTCACTTAAGAAGTTGCATATTGTTGTACTAGCTTTTTCCTCTGAGTTTATCATGGGTCAATAGCACATAAAGTCTTTGCTATCATACGCGTTTTCCAAGTGTAACAACTTGGATGAATCAGTGTCATATGTGGAATTATGAATCAGTCCCCAGATATCTTCAATTTATAAAGCTGGTCAACTTTCAATTTAAATAATGTACTAATTTTTTAATAGTTAGAATTTGGCAAAGGAAATAACATGATACAGTCCAAGAATGTACTGTGCATCCCAAGTGGAATTGCATAAAAAATAAAAATATGGATAAAGACAATATGTTGAATTGTTTAGATCCTTGTGTTCTAACTCTCCATGATCGTGTGGATGA
>VXBJ01001566.1:208920-275950 GCA_013400055.1 Nycticryphes semicollaris
TTTCTGATTCAGCTACTGATTTCTGTGGTGTAAAGTGTGAATTTAGTTCCGGTTTTTCTCACGTGAATCAGCATGAATCACCAGCAGGAATAAATTAACACTTATAGCAAAAATGCTCCAATTATCTATTATGTGAGCTAAATATTTAATAATATTATCTGTCTGTAAAAGAGTGGTGTGTTCTCTCAGTGAATTAGCTAAAGAAAAATTAATATATGGGATGTTAAATTACCAAGTACATTCACAGATATAGCTTTGTTTCATAGCATTTTATCTGAGCGCAAAGGGAAAACAGTTACTTTTTAAGAAAGTACATATAAACTGGTAAATTTTAGTACATTGAGGATACCAGGTATGTTAATTTGCTGGAATAAATGTTGATATGCTTATTCCCTTTTTTTGTACAAGAATTATCAGTATGTAACACCTTAAAGTCCTTTTAAAGAAGCACAGAGAAAAAGAAACTGATAATTCTTTTCTTAGAAGCAGATAAGAATTTTCCAGGATTATCAACAAAGAGATCTAATGATCTGATTCACTGGCCCTGTGTTCATACCAATTACAGAGAAAATATCATGTGTTGAGCACCACTGAAAATCAGTCTATAAGCAACTGGGTTCTGAAAGCATTAAGCCTTACTCGGGAATTTTTTGTTTCAAAGGTATTCTTTGTGGGGTGTGTGTGAGAAACCATAGAACCATACAGTGGGAACGGTTATATGAAAGGCTGCAGATCTTAAATCTTATACAACTAAGTTTAAACTTTTACTTTAGCTTACCGAATGAGTATTAAGATATCATAGAAATTTTTTTAATCATGCCTTGTGGAACTATAATTTATCTTTTAACAAAAGAAAAATCACTCTGACCTGGTTTACTAGTAGGTTTTTGCTGTTTTCTTTCCGTAGCTCAACTATAAAAGCTTTCAATCTACTTTAAGCTATTAAAAAAGTTACTGTCTTTCAGACATGGCAATCAGACATGTGATTTAGTGCACCTTTGGAACGTATCACAACAGGCAGAGATTCTACAATATCTCTATAGCCATGTCCCACCAGGTATTTTCCAGTTCTCCAAGGTATTGCATAATGAACAGCACAAATGGAATGGGCAGTTTGGTAACACAGAAAGCGGTTCCTGGTTACCTTTCAGGAAACAAATATTTTTGGTTTTTTTAAGGAAAATATGCATGGTTGATATTCAGCTGGCTTTGATCCCACACACCCCCAGTTTGTCTAGGAATGTACTGGAGGTTTCCTAAATGTGTGGGAGGATATGCTCCACAGTGTCCATTTAGTTGTTAAGTAGCATTAGACGTGAAAGCATAGGTCAAGGTTTGCCTGAAATTCAAACTCTGAACAATCTGGAGCGGTTGTTTTTGCACTGAGCTTGTATCTGACCCAGCTTCCTCTTCCTTGCTGAATTTATCTGGTTGTTGTGTCAGAATGTGGCCATAATGCAGTTAGACTGATTGAAAAATTTGGACAATTAGTTTTGTTTCCAGTGCAGCAATACTGCGCCATAAAAAAGCAGAACCTTGTCCTCAGTATTGCACTGAGTTCCCAGCAAAGAGCACAATCTATGATTTTGTAGAAAGGTTGAAGGTCTAAACAAAACTGATGGACAGTATAGACAATCTTTCCAAGGAATACCTCTTCCCCAGTCCAAAGTGGACTGTAAGTACAGATTCACACACTTTTATTCAGAAGAATTATTTGCTTGTTTTTTGAGTATAGCTATTTGTTTGGAATGTGATTGGACATACATTAAATGTGACATGTGTGAGTTTCAGGTCCCTACTATTTTTTAGCAGCCATGAGAGACTCAGTTAGGGGAGAGGTGGTAAAGTGAGAGCTGTGTATTATTCCATTCTGAGGCACTTCTGATGCAGTACGATGACAAGAATGTTAAATTAAATTCTCAGCTTTCTAAACTGCTTGAGAAAACTCAGAAATTGTTTGGAAAATTGGGATTCAGCAGATAAGGAACTAGTCCAGCAGAGGAACATGCTAGCAGTTCATTCAAAAAGAAGGTTGAGACAGAAGTTTTTATTATTAATAAGGTATTTGCCTGAAAAATTTTTCTTCACTGTCAAAACGGCAGAAAAGGGGCTTATGTTTAAGTTCATGTAAGGTCAAAAACATCAGTTTTGTGTGCTTTATTTGCAAATAGTCTCATTTTCCAACTTGAATTTTGGTGAATAATTCCCTTATTTTTTATTGTGCCCACTTCCTGTTTCTGTTCCATTTCTGTTAGACACTGTGATTTATCTGGAAAACTGTGTGGAATACAAACCTGGTATTCCAATTTGAAAGGATTCCTTTTAAACTAATGAGTATATTTGTGAATGAGCTCAGATTGACTTTACAGTATCTGGCACAGTCAACTACAGAATTTCCAAAACACATATTGCACCAGTGTCACAAACTGTAGTTGTGGAAAGGCATCTAAAATTTCTAAAACACACACAAAGTCTCCTGTATGCTTATGCTCTATAGCAAAAAACTTTTAACATCGTTATACGCATGTGACTTACAACTTCTGGGAAAACTGCTAACGTATCTGGGAGAAAAATCTACTCTTTAAAACAGAAGAAAAAAATGCAAAGGATTTTGAAAGCTTAAGTGCAGCAATATATCATCCAACTTGCCTGCATGGTCCTGTTTTGTGAGCAAAGTGAGAAAAAGGTAGACCAATATAAACAGAAAGATTGGAATTCTCATTTATTTCATGCAGAAATAGAATCATTTCCAAAAGTGGTGTGGGCATAATCCTGTCTATCTTTTGCTGCCAAATAAACTGAGAGACTTCAGTGAGAGATTTGTTTGCACACAACACAGGGCTGAATCTGAAATCACACAATTGTAGGATAAATGTCAGATTTTAATCTTTGTATATGGATGGTGAAAGTTATATGTGTTTTCAGAACACAAGCAAAATAAAATGGTTATTTTCCCAATTAAATTGAAGATTTAGCAATGAATAACAATGAATAACAATAACAAAGTCTAAGAAATGCTTTTTGTTATCATAAACTCTCTTTTTGAAATCATAAATTGTCTTTTTGTTATCATAAAGAGCATTATGTGCTTCAAATGCTGTGTTTTCTGTGCATATGTATTTGCATATGTCATGTGGGTCTAAAATGCAAGTTATTTTTATTTTATCATTTTGTTTGGGTTTGAATTCTTGTGCAAATCCTAATCTCAGAAATGTGTATATTGTGTATGCTTAGGCCAGACTGGGACATGCACTCTCACCGGCTTCATGGGAAAAGTTCTGACTGAAAGCGAGAGCTGGCTCACACCTCAAGCATTGCCCTTCAGACAGACAGTGTGAACACAACCTTTTGTAACCTCCTGAAAAGGCTGCTTTCCCAATCACAGGAAAGAATAAAGACAGCACATTGGAGTATTTTTGTTATATTTTTCTTGTCCAACTCCCACATTAGTCAACAGAAATTTCCCCTTAAGAACTGATTTTTTTAATATCTGGTTTTTTTTCCTTTTGGAGTCATTTTCTTAACTGTGTGAGTACTTCTTTCTGACTTAGATATTTCATGTCTTGTTTTAATTCTGGTACCATTTTTGGGTAACTGGAATGAATGCTATGTCTGCCTGTGTATTTAGTTAAACAAACACAGTTAAGGATATCACAGACTAACGCATTTTCAGAAATAATATAAATTTACTGGGGAAACAGTTGCTCTGTTGATACATGGGTAAATCTCCTGTATTCGTACTGTATTTTTTTTTACTGCCACCAATCTGTCTTGTTCCCTGCTCTTTCTGAATATGTCTCAGGAGTCTGACCTATTCCAATAATAAAATTTGTCTGTTGTTGAAAAGTTTTTGACGTGGAAAATGTGGGAGTTCTTATATGTTCTGTCAGCAGTTCAAACTAATGTCTCTTTGTAACAGAAGGCATTTAAATATTTAAAAATTTTGCAGCTGTTATGGCAGAGAGGAATCAAGTTTTCCCCGAAATAGCACAGACTATAGGCAAATTTATGGAATAAAACTGTGGCTGCCTTAAAACAAATGAACAAAGCTGCAAAATGGAGAAGAATTGTGTGGTTGCAGTGATGAGGCAGTTCAGTGCAGTGTTTGAGTACTTGTAGGCATGTGTGTTGCAGATGAAGCCAACTTCTTAAGGCTTTACACAGGCTGGAAGTTTTTTAATTCTGTACCACCTTTCCCAGAAGACCAGGACAATGCAAACAGTTTGCACACAGCTAATCCGTAAAAATGTTAATATGAAATACTTTTCTGAGCTGCCAAAATAACATTTAAGTGTTTTCACCAGAATCCGTGCCAGCTATGCTGTCGTTCAGGGCCTCTGCTGAAAAGCAGCTCCTGGTCTCCCTAACTGTGCCAAAAAAAAAAAATAAAAAATAAAGAGTGCCTTATTTGCAGAGCTAGAATTTAATCTTCATGGTCTCATCTACAACATTGTTCAGTCTTGCTGTACGCAACGTACGTTCCTTCTAGAAAGAGTCACCGAGGTCACTACTCAGGCTTTGTGCCACACTACCAGCTTAAGGCTGTAAGGTGCATTTTAGGGACTGGTGAGGAAATAAGAGGTATATCTTATTATCATAGTAGAAAAAATGTTTTTAAAAAATTTGGGGTCATCAGTCTATTGTGCTAGTCTGGCTTTTTGTTAGTCATCAGGGAGATTTTGTGCCACATTTGCATGTCACCTGGTTTTAGTGCACATAATGCAGTCATGATTCAGGGTATTGGTTCATTAACATTATTTAAAATCAGAAACTTCAGAAGAAGTTAAAGAAATGAAGTTAAATATAATCACTATGCATCTAATCAGTTGTACAGATCTGTATATGCTATACCAAAACAAAGAATGGAATAAGTGTCTCCTTACCTATGGAAGGCATTCTGCAGACATTTGCAAAAACCCAAAGTATTAGCATGTAAAATTTACAAAAATAGTAAGACTATAAATAGATTGGAGGTACCATCCCACAAGTAAAATAAATGATTACTGTAGCTGTTTACAAATATATGCAAGTAATTACCCTGATCAGAATCTTTTAATGATTTTTAATAAAAATATTTGCTTTTGCCTTAATACTTATTTTTAAATAACCATTTGCTTCTTGGGCTTCTTGGCCTGTGTTCTCAGCTGGTGGTACTCTTTCTATTTTTACTTTGTTCTGCTTATAGTAACTGGGTTGGGAGGGTGTGTATGTGGAGAGCTATTACTGGAGAATTGCTTTCCTTGGCATGAATAAATCACAAGTTGACAGGGATGGCTCTCTTGCTTCTCCACATAATATGATGCTGATGCAGGAGAAAAGGTTCTTGAATTTCATCAATTTCTAGAGAGATTTTTAACTCTTCTTAAGAGGTCAATACTAACTATTAGAGTCTGAAGTAGATGGAGAATGGAAAAGTGAGGCACAAATTTAAATTTTCAGTCCTCCTCTTCCCTGCCGAGGGCTCTTTGGCAGAATCTGAGGAGAAGATGCCTTCTTAAGTTTCTTAGGTCACAGTGCAGTCATTCTTTAGGGATGGCATCTTCAGGCACATCCATTGTAATAAACTTTCAGCATGTCGCTATTATTTATGGTTTATGTTTCTTACGACTTTCACACAGATTGTTGTTGCCTAATTGTAATATTTGCAGTTCAGTGCTCTCAAAAAAATGTGTGTGGAGTTATGAATGAATTTATGTACCTTAGTGAATTTCTCAGCTGTTTTATTTTTAAATTTCAGGTTTTTGTTTTGTCTTTATAAACAGCTGTTTGAGTTGAAATTAGAGTATCTGAATAAAAATATGAAAGACATCATAAGTACATCATAAAGCTTTCAGAGTCCAACTGGCTGAGGCAGGACACAAAAGTAATTTCCTTCTTGGGAGAAACTGGAACTTAATTCATAAGGGCTCTGCTGAATGTAGTTCTACTTCTTTATGAGCTGGTCTTATCAATCACATTGTTAGCAATCCAAGTTATGCATGTAGTAAATTAACCTCTTTTCAGTCCTCTTTCACTAATCTTTTGCCATACTATCTATGCATACAATGGGTATTAAGTAACATATATAATTCTCAAGCTGAATCTTTACACTTTTATGGATATATCCAAAGTAAAACTAACTTCTATGTTATGTTCTGAATAAAGATTCTGATGTGTAAAAACATACTTCTGACACCATGCCAGAAAATACATTATTTTTTAAGAGAATTAAAAAACAAGTTTGTTTCCATTTCCTACACCACATCACAGGAAGAGACAGATTTTGAGAGCACTGTCTGATTGCATTGGCATCTGAGCACACCAGATGTCCTTTTGGAAACCCAGTGGCAATAAAAGGAAGACACTCACCTACTTTGTAATACAAAAAGTGAAAAATAGGTCTCTCAAGTAGACAGTTTCAGTATCTTTGAAAATATTTCTGCATATCACAGACCTTTCAAAATTTTTATGTCTCTAGGTACAAGAGACCCCTTAGGGTGGTTCTTCCACAAGACTTCTACCACCTCTCTGCCAGTGAAATATGATTTATGATGAAAATAAATGATTACAGTAGAATTTGAAGCCAAGCTGCTCCTCTCTTTCATGGAAAGCCTTCCTATTCATCATGTATGCAATTGTATATACAATACTACTGACAACTTTAGCAGAGTTATCTGCCTAGAACCAAATGTAACTCTAAGCTATTTAATGAAGTAGATTTAAGACTCAAAAATATATAAGCCAGTTATATACTGAAATAGCAAAACTGTACATGGACCTGTACAGATCTCCTAATACCTCCTGAAGCTGCCATTTCACATTAGATCTGTATTAAAAAAAAAAAAAAAAGTACAGGAACCTTAAATTGGAGATTACTTTCAACTCCCTTGCAAGTCTCTGTCTTACTGTGTGACTCAGATTTTCTTGCCTCTCTCCCTTATTTGCACAGATTAATCTTTGACAAAAAGACTGAAAAGCATGAGAAATCTTCCCTTTTCTTCTAGTAAACATGACAAAACTCCTCTTCTACCAAGAACAGCTGAGATTACCTGAAACTGTTGGAGGAGCTTTAACTTTCCTCAATACAGCGCTACTGTTGGGAGACGCTGAAAGATATTGTATTCTGTACAAACTGCAAACCTCTTTTCTCATTATCACAGGCAGTAAAGCTTGGCTTACAGAAATGAGCTATGACATGAGGTAACCTTAGCAATGAGTTACTGAAAGTTTTTTCATCAATGAATTTCTGTAAGTTTTCCTTTATGTATTTCATGGACAAGGTCATGCCTGGAGGGGGATGAACAAGCAGAAATACAGTGGGACAACACCCACAGGTTTAAATTAAAATTTAAATTACTTTAATCCATACTACCAAAATGGATTAGCCTGGATAGTGTATGCGCTTTTTATTTTTTTAGCAGTAGAAGGATGAGAAGGTAAATAGGAAAGAACTCTTACTTTCCTTTCAGGTGCAAAAAACAAGACACAAAATGAAACTAGCTAATGGTAGATCCAAAACAAATTAAGACCAGTGGTCCTTTAACAAGACAGGCCCATACTGTTAAGGTCTTCTCAGGTCCTTAACCTGCAGTGCCCCATATTTTTTTGGAAATACTTTTGAGCTAATGGGACTCCTAATCTAGTATTATTGTTCTTCTCTGTGCCAACCATTAAAGAAAATTTCATTATCAGTTATAAACCCTTTTCAGCTCAAAACCTAATGCCAATATAGGTCCATGTACTTTCTTCCTAATTTTGTTTTCAAAGTGTACTTTTATATGAGGTTGATCAATTCCAGTTTCTAAGTAACTGACACTTAATTTCTTTTGTGTCTTCTGCACAAGGATCAATAGAGCATTGCGCTCTGATGTACCTCTTCAAACATAGGGTGTTCTGAAATTTTGAGCTATATGCAGTATTTTAGACAGCTTGACTTTTAATAAGCATATTCTGCACAGGAGACGTGCATACTTGATTTTGAAATAATCCATTTTAAAGAAAAGATGGAATAGCTGTAAAGAAGGAGATTGTAGAATGCATGGAAGTAATCATAATTTCATTGATTTGATAAGTTCTTTGAAGGAAGGGAAGATACTCTGTGTTTTTTTAAATTTTAATTAGAATTATAAGGCAGACCAAAATTCATCCATCTTCTTGAGTCCTCTGCTAATTGTTGAGTACTGTGGTACCAGTCAAGTTAACCCTTTTCCAGATAGTCAATGACAGCTTTTTGTCTGTGTGTGCATTCATTTTTTCAGAGTTATTGAAGTGGACATCTGGGGGCAATAAGTCAAAATTTGCTGGAACTGCAGAGTTTGCAGCTCTCATAAGAGATTATCTGTAAGTGTCCCTGAAGCTAAGCTATTTGAAAAATGTTCAAATAAGAGGTATCAATGTTCCCCAAAAGACATCTGCCCTAGTAGTACCCAACCATGTAATGATTCCTATTTAGAAAGATACTACCTGACTCCACAAAAATCTATTGTGTAGTAGCACTGCTGTAGTAGTACTGCTACTGCCAAACATCTTAAATGAACACTATGAACTGTGTGCCTTATGTGTGCTACACAGGTTATGTAATTAAACCATGAAGGCCCAGATCTATTAATGGAAGAAGAATATGCATCAAAGGGTGCTAACTGCAAAGACACCAATTTTGACTGAGAACGAACCAAATTTTTTGGAGGCAGGAAATGTATTTTGATGCCTCTTGTATCAGAAATGTCAATGATTGATATTGATGGTTGATGATCTAGGTGTTGTGATCTAGGTGATATGAGGTTAATCTAGGTGTTCCTGCTCCAGCAGAGGGATTTGACTAAATGATCTTTCAAGGTCCATTCCAATCCCTGAGGTTCTGTGATGGTGTCATGGTTTTAGCTAGGATGGGGTTGACTTTCTTGCTACCATCTGGTATAGTGCTATGTTTCGGATTTGAGATGCAAATACTGTTGGCAGTGCACTAATGTTTTTGGCTGCTGCTAAGCAGTCAAGGCCTTTCCTGCTCCTCACATTACCCTGCCAGTGAACAGTCTGGGAATGCACAAAAAGTTGGGAGGAGACACATGAAAGTCGAAGGAAGGTGTGGGGGATGTTTGGAATGACAACATTTTATCTTCCCAA
Organism: Nycticryphes semicollaris; assembly: GCA_013400055.1. NCBI lineage: Eukaryota > Metazoa > Chordata > Aves > Charadriiformes > Rostratulidae > Nycticryphes > Nycticryphes semicollaris. Next base: position 218,023 of record VXBJ01001566.1, read on the forward strand.
GTAGTTTTTACATGTGATGGAACCCTGCTTTTCTGGAGATGGCTGAACACCTCCCTGCCAATGGGAAGAATTGAATTAATTCCTTGTTTTGCTTTGCTTGTGTGCACAGGGTTTTTCTTTGCTTACTAAGCTCTTTATCTCAACCCACGAGTTCTCTCACTTTTACTGTTCTGTTTTGCTTCCTCATCCTGCTGTGGGGGGAGGCAGCAAGTGGCTGTGTGATCCTAGTTGCTAGCTGGGTTTAAACAATGACAGACGGGTATGATGTCACAGATGTACACTATTCCAAAAAGCACATTAAATATATTACTGTATTAGGACTGAGTTTTGTTTTTCATTTTCTTGCTTTTCATTATAAATGAAGAATTTTACATGACAAGTGTTTACATCTCATTATCATGTCTGTGGCAGGTAGTGATCTCACTTGCACAAGTCACTACAGAACTGGTAGATGCAAGGCCGTTCTTTGCCAGTGTAGTCTGACTTGTGATAAAGCCGTATTCACTGTCTCTGCTATATGTTCTTAATGTAAAAGTTTCATGTCCTTGATAGGTGGCTTTTTGTCACAACTTTTTCTAAAATCTGCTAAGTGGACGAGATATAGTTTGATCACAATTTTATCACTGATTATGTCAGTGAAGACTATTTTAGTCGATAAGCCTTCTTCAAACAGAGTGAGACCTCTAATCTTATTTGCTAATGCAGTGTTTCATACACACTATCAGTGAAACCCCTGTTTTTCCAGTTTATTAATTAACGATCAAATATATATGCATAGATGCTTTCATTTTCTCCAAAGCTTGAATTACACTCATTCAAAGTTCTCACTTTTCCGTAAAGTTAGTGGGGACAGGTGAATTTGCAGCAAGTCTTTACAAGAATCCTTTGCTCTTATTCATTCATAGTATGATTATTTTTTTTTCACCAATCTGTGTTTAGTTGTTTTTCTCCTACCCAAATTTGGGGAATATTTCCATAATGCTTAAGCTAAAAGTAAATTAAAAGAAACCATAATGGCTAATGTTACACATTTAGCAGAGATATGAAGATAGGAAATTTTACCGCAGGTTAATGCAGAATGAGGGTCCTCATTAACATGTGTAGAATAATACCCAGTAGATGCCACTAAGTATTTTATATGGTGAACTGTATTGCAGTATTTGTATCACAACTTAAAAACCTGAGAGACTTTCTATATAATGCTTTCCAGATAGTACTCCAAATACCATTGAAGAGTTAATGAAGTAGTTAGTGAGCATAGAACTGATAGCTGATACCTGCTGCTGAGAGGAGCATTTTTAGTCCAAAAGTCATCAGTGTCTTCTGTTTCATAGTCTCCAACAAAAATAAGGAGCTAAAATGATCAAATAGAGGACGAGACTGTATGTTTAGTTCTATTATAGGAGGTTCCGTGACCTTGTTTATAGGAAGGCAGTGTAAGTTATACCTCACCGAATTTAAAAGGGATCCAGCAAATCCTGGGAATATAGAAATTATTTTATGATGTGTATGAGTGCATGATTTGAAAGTTGAAACTTAGTAGTTGTACATGCAGTTGTAAAGCAATAGAAAAAAGTATGCTAAAGTCCAGAGCTAAATGTCCTTTCCAAGAGTCACCTAACATTTAAAGTTTATACCCCTGATTAAGACAAGACAGTTATCATCCCACTGGATTAATGGTTTTGACAGATACCTTCAAATCAAGTCACTGTTGAAGTAGGCCAAAAAAAGTGAGCATTTGCCTTGTTCTCTAGTGATTGTGATTTTGCTTGATCCTCATGCAAAATAATAATAATAAAAAAAAGTAGTAGATCTTAAATTTGATGTCAATGATGCTGGTGTAAAGTTTAAATTACTCTGATTCAGACCTTGTCCATTGCACATTTTCTGTGTGATTTTAGATGTTTATCTCTATATTATAACTAAACTAATAGTCATAGTTCTGTCTCACTGACTTCAATGGATTTTGGATCAGAATAATATCCTCAGCTGGTCTACTTTAGAGCAGCTTCATTCTACTAAAACCAGTCTTCATCATGTGAGCATATAGCTGATCTTGTGTCAGTTACCCTGCACTGGGGCAATGGTGAAAATACATCCCTTGCACTGAACAGGCAGTGATATCCAGAGACATATAAATGCATCTGAAAATAGGAGTGTCTACACGAATTCACCTTTCCTTTCCCTTTTTTCGTCTTTGGGTGAAAATCTGAGAATGTGTCTGTGAGAAATTATCCATTAAAGTTGCTTTCTTCTATTTTACAGCAAAATTCTGATTTAAAAAAACCTTTCCTAAATGAAAGTGCTCTTTTGTTACATGTCTGGTGATCCCTTCAGCACTCTAGTTATGCAAGAGCTAATTTGTGTGGAAATGAGAGAATTGATATTCTAGCCAGCTCATTAGGTGCAATTAAAAGAAAACCATCCCTCAGGGTCAATGAAAATCACTACCAGAGAAATAATCATTCATGTTCAAGGGCTCTCTTCCCTTAAGTATAATAATGTTGTATTGGCCTGTATTCTTCATACTCTTCTTGTGGTTCTATTAGAAACAGCATACAATGAAAGAACACTTGCTTTCTTGAAAAGGAAATTTTAGTCTAGCTTTCTGTCCTTTCTTTTTAATAGAACCTGTCTACCACAGAGTGGAAACCTACACTAGAAAGTTGATTTTCAAGTGTCACTTAAGTGGTTTTGTAATTCAACATTTTTTACATTTTATTTTTAGTGACAGTTTCTATGATAGAGAACAGAACATTAAAGAGTATGGTGTAATGGCTGGATGAAGTTAATATCTGTGTATACCTATACTGAAATATAAAATTTTGTGGTATGGATAGTATTACAAAATATATAATGAAATGATGCTTGAAGTCATTAATTTGAAATGATTTCTCAAAACCAAATTATGAAAATTATGCTGAGATTAATTCTTTTGAGACCTGCAACTCTCTTGCTTATCTTCAAGCACAGGAAAATTTTGAAGCATGCAAAGTATAGGGGAAGAGCTATGTATTTCTGAGTATCCAGATCAATCTGCTCCATCCACCCCTGAAGCTCTGACATGTGCCACAAGAGTCTATTTCTTTCTTGGTTTTTATCAGAACAACGTATTTTCATCATTATGTTCAACATAGACTTGTTTCTTATGATATGCTATCAAGAGTTTTGTCCAGCTTCTATTAAATGGGCTGCAGCCATTTTCTCAGAGAGACTAATTAGAATTTAGCAGATCTTAGTGTTAGTAAAACATTCCTAATGTTCATCCTCAACATTTTGTTTCTTCTGTTTCACCCTACAGCTTCTAAACTGGTCCTCTTAGGCCTTTCTCAGTGATGTCTATTGCTCCTTAGAAAAAAAACCAGCCTTTTTGTCCTTTTTCTTTTTTTTTTTTTTTTAATCATACAGGGCATGCTTCTAACTTACAATTCTTCCCTCCTTCTTGTTAGAATCCAGTGTTCCACAGAAAAATGACAGGTAATTTAGGTAACTTTACATAACTGAAAATAATTGCTGTGATATGTTAAATACTGAAGTATAATTACTATCTGAAAGCTACAAAACCCCTATTTGATCAGTTGTTTCTTTGCAACAAAAGACCTGCTCTTTCCAGAACAGCAAGATGACTTAATTTGGTGAATAATAAAGAAAAGCATTTGCAAATGACAGATTTCTTTATTTTCCTCTTGATCAAAGTTGCAATTACTGGAGCAATTAACTTTTTGATCTCCAGTACTGAGATCAGCAAGTGAAACCAACAAAAGTTAAAAATTACATGGTATTAAATTTTTTGCAATGAAATGGACTTGTACTAGCTGCCAAGAAGTTTAGCAGTGAATTGTGCTCTGTTACAAATACAGAAATTATTCTGTCCTTTAGAAATGCTTGCGTAACAAGTACAGAAAATAGTAACATAATAACTTGGCAGGGAATACTATTTCTGGTGTTCATCTATTAAAACTGAACCAATTGATCTTCAGATTCTGAGTCTTGTCTTGGGGTAAATCAGCGAACAGAATTGTACACAACCTGCGTATGGTCACCTTTGACTGCAGTTTGCATTAATCAGTATCACTGTGCAAAAGTTTTGTTACAGGGAAAATATTTTATAAGGCCAAATATATGCTCTACATGTGTTACATAAGTTCACAATAGATCTAGATAAGTAGCTGCAAAGGAGCAGTGTAATTAAAACCAGAACATTTTGTGCTATGTTATCTAAGATAAAGTTATTTCAATTTAATATCCCATTTATGCTAGTGAGCATAAGATTTAGTTTCATTGGCTCAGACTATCACAGATTTTCTCCTTCTGAATCTAAACCTGGGATATCCTAAGAAACACTTAAACTAAAAAATGAGTAAAAACCCTGCATGGTCAGGGTAAATATGAATTATGCTCATTTGTTGCTATCAAATTTGTTGCTATCAAAAATGGAAATTCATTTTTTCAACATGTTGAACATATAGCCCTCTAGAGTAATACACTGATATATTCTGTTGTAAGGTTTTTTAGGCTCCTGGATCTTCTCATTATGGCAGCAAATGAAGTTGTAAATAAACTCATCCTAATTCTTTGCTTAAATCTAGACACATCTCCATATTCCTGGTCTTTTGGAAAGGCATTCTAGATTGTTCTTGCTCTTCCCGTTAAAAATTTCTGCTAACTTTAGGTTACCATTTAACCATAGATAATTCATATTAATTTATTCTTGTGCCAGCAGTGTCCATTAGCATAAGTACCTTAAATAGCTCTAATTCAGGGATTTTCAGAATGAGGAAGAAATGTGAGCAGAATGCCTCATTCTGCTTCTTACATTGTAATTGATAGATAAAGAGCAACAATATTAATCACCTTTCCTCATGACATGATAGCTAACAGGACTATCTGTTATTGTTAAACTATGCATATAAATATTAAACTTAGCTAATAGGATGTAAAAAGAAATTAAAAGCCGAATATAAAAATTCTTATTGAAGATCTAGGAAAAATGTTTTTTAGATAAACGTCTTTTATTACCTCCCAGCAGCTGGGTAAATTTCCTAGTTAAAGTAAATAAATTTCTGTCTGATTATCACATATAACTTACTTAGAAATAGGACATTGGCAACATCTCTATACATTGATCACTGTTTGTACACCTTATCTACAACTCCAGTGAATCTCATAGTGAAATTAACAAAAGGATAGCACTTCATTATAAAGTTATATAGAAGTTCAAGATAGGAAATGAGGACTGTGATATTCAAATATTAATACAGACTGTATTTAGAGAGGCAAAATAATTATTGAGACTCAAATGTGGTATTGCATATTGCATACTGGATCGCTGAACTGATTTAGCCTTTGAAGTGTTTATCTAAAATGCCATTATTTAGTTCATTTTCAACCAAGTTCAGTTCACATTACACATACAAAACCCAATAATTGGCCCAATAACAGATCAGTCATAAGCAAGAACAGGTGATTGAGACAAATGAGCAGGGGAACTGGAATTCACTGAATTTATTTTTGTTCTCTGAAGTAAAATTATTACAGTACTAGATTGTAAATTGGAGGCTTTATAGGTTGAGAACTCAGACTATATCGCATTAAGAGACCATGTAGTCTTAAACAATCAAGAATGAGAAAGAGGGAAAAAGAGGGAAAAAAAGAAAGAGGGTTAAAAGCAGCAATAAAAGTGAAAGCAATTCAGCCACAATCATCCAATAAATTAGTTGAAAATGGGGGATATAAGTCTCACAAACACTAATGAGCCATTCATTAAACCAAACTGTGTTTCAATTTATTTGTTTTAAATAAAACTCAAGCCTGAGCTATTTGTTGCTGTCAAACATTTGTCTATGTTAATTTCCAACATTACTGTGGTTGAATTGCCTCAGCTTTATCTGTAAGTAGTTTGTGCAATGAATACCATGCTTCCCAAATAGAGATACTTGAAGAAACTAAAATACACATTCCTTGAGCTGCTGCTGTTGGTAAACAAAGGGACTGGGGTGGAGGCAGGGAGGGCTGTCAGTTGAAAAGACTCCATAATTGCTTAAATATTTCTTGAGACAATCACATCTATGAAAGACATCGCTGGAAATCTGGAAAGTGGTTTCAATATAAGAAAACAGACTTTTTAAAATATTTTATTTTTTTTTTTAGTGACCAGGTTGCTTAACTGTAAAATTCCCTACTATATACTTTGCCATCTGTATAACTGTTCCTGTACTGCTAAGCTTTGTATACTATAGTAAAGCAACAATGAAAATCAAACAGTAGAATAATAGTAGTAAGAAGATTATGTATTTATATGGTATTCCATATATTTTCTTTCTGTGATACTTTGTGTGTACCTATCTACCATTATGTAGGATCAGGATTAGCACTAACCACATTTTATGAAATCTTCAGTTCTCAAGAGATTAATTATGAGTATCTAGGTTTGAATGCTGAAATAGACCAAGGAAAATTCATCTGGAAAATAATGCTACAGGGATAGCATATTTCTTCAACAAACAGTGTTTTGATATGCTGTGGTATATGTTATTGCTAATTAAAGAAATTTACTGCTCTTATGGAATGATAGGTCAATGGGAGAAGAGGTTTATTAATTGAGGCATAAAAGATCGGAGGAAGAAAATAAGGTAACATTTTTGTTTTCCTTGTAACTTCCAAGTGACTATTTTTCAGTAGTAACTGCTTTTTTCTCTCATAATCTGAAAAGGTTTTGCAAAGATAAATCATATTAATCTGCATATAGTATTTCCACGCATTCGCTTGCAAAACCAGTGAAGATGCTTTGGTCCTTAACTGATGTTTTGGCATAACATTGAATAATATGAAATTTTTGGTGATGTGAAGGGACTGTAGCTATGTATAAAGCACAGAACTATGGCTTTTGGGTCTACTGCCAAAATATTTCATGTAAACCTGATATTTGTCTATGCATGGAATAATTTTATGTTGGATATATGCAGTTACAGGGCAAATAATGGTCTATAAATGAATGATTTTCCAGGAAATTTCAAAATGAAAAAGGTAGAAGATTTAGTGACTTGTGAGAGGAGCTGTTTGTGCATGCTCACAGTTTTCAACAATGTGGTTTTTGACAAGCTAATATTATTAGCCTAAAGCTAATTGTTAAATATGAGTAAATAATTTAGAAGAATTCTGGTTTGATTCAATTATGTGAAAATGTGGATATTTGAGAAGAAACTCTTTGAAAAAGGAGAAAGATTGTGTTTTGGGGTTTTTTCTCATGCAATAGTACCACTTGTGGCTTGTTGAAATAGACTCTGCATGGCAACAAATATTCGGTAAACCTGATTGATCTATAAAAAAGTCTATAATTTTTAACCTGTCTAGCTATATCTACTTAGTATGAAGTAGAGGCTCATTTGAATTTTGAATCAGTTCACAAGTCAATCTGCTTTTAATATCTATCCCATAAGAAAGGATAGCATGCTGAAGTTTTTATCTGAAACTGAAGTTCTTCTATTTATTATGGATACCAAATTCAGAAACAAGTAATTCTTTATTATTTATAATTACTATAGATATTAATTTTGTACCAGAGATTAACTGTGTAGGACATAATTTTTTTATTTATTGCTCTTACTTTGTTTATATTCTTTGCACTGTTATCAAAACAGTTCATCTGTAAGTGGAGAAGAGTTTCAGATATTGGAAGCTCCGTTGTATTGAAAGCAAATTACTTAAAAGCTGAGACTCTCTAGTTTGAATCACTGTTTTGTTTCTGTTTTGAATTAGTCTTTGCCAAGAAAGATAGGGAATAGGTGGTTATGTCAATGGAAAACACTAGAATATATTTTGTTCCTCAGTTCCTGTGTCAGGATCAGTGATTGCTGATACTATCAAGAAGCCTATGAAAATTTTTGCCCTGGAGAGGTTAAGAGTGAGGAAATACTAATGTGAATTTTAGGCAGTGAAGAAGCTACAGAAAACACAAAAGTTAGCCTTAATAGAACCGGAACATTGTCTTATGAATTTCTGTAGCTTACTTCCACAAACCTTTGTCCTGCTTTCATCTGGGATAGAGTTAATTTTCTTCCTAGTAGCTGCTGTGTTTTGGATTAAGTATAAGAATAATTTAATAACACATATTGTTTCAGTTGTTGCTGGGTAATGCTCTTATTAAGTCAAGGATTTTTTCAGCTTTCCATAGAAGCTGAGACAGAGCATAGACAGCACAAGCTGGCCAAAGGAATATTCCGTGGTACAGACGTCATGCTCAGTATATAAATGAGGTGTTGCTGTGGGGACAGGACTCCATGGTTGCTGCTCAGGGATGGGAGTTACTTGCATTTTATCTTCCCAAGTGACCATAACACATGATGAACCCTGCTTTCCTGGAGACATCTGAACACATGCCTGCCAATGGGAAGTGGTGAATGAATTCCCTGTTTTGCTTTTTCTGATTCTTCTCCCCAACCCAGTGCAGGGGGAGAAGTGAGTGAGTGGCTGTGTCATCCTAGTTGCTGGCTGAGGTTAAACCATGACACTGCCCTTTACACTTTTGTATCTCAAAGTCAGTGATTCTTCAAGGGCTTGCAAATGCCATCAGGAAAAGGGAGTGAACACACACTGAGTAAGATCATCTAAAGAAAATAAATGAATAAGCCTCTTAGGGCTTGAATGTGTACTTTGCATGGACAAGAATAACATGGGGGATTTTTTTGTTTATTCATAAATTCAGACAGTATTGAATACTAGGACTAACAGGAATTGATGAATTTTACCATGCTTTTCACTGCCTGAATTATGGGAGGTGACATGTCTGACAGTTAGACCTTTTTTATTTGGCTTTATGAAGAATGGCATAATATATTTTAGTCACATCTCTATAATATGATTGTAAACAAATTCTAGTTAAGAATGTATTCCCTGTGAGGAAAATTGGTATAGACTCCATGAGAGGGGGATTATTGGTTATTGCTAGAGCTGGAACAGAGTAGCAAATATAACAGAGAGCAGAAGTCAACACCTCTAAGCACACTTTCTACTGGTAGTACGCAGCGGTGCCAAGAAGTAATGATAGGAAGGAATTTCTTCCATCCTCACAGAGTCTCCCTTTTGTCCCATGTGCTAAAGCAGCTGAAAACAAGGCACAAAGAAGGGATACCCCTTGCCCTGTCTTACAAAGCTGTCCATGTTGCTCTGTCCCACAAAGGACTCTCCTTGTCTCTCCACAGGGAGGGGTGGGCGTTAGTCCCATGGTATCCACCAGCATTACAGAGCTGTCATGCTGGCTTGCATGCCAACAGCATGAAGGCTCTAAGGCAGGGGGCCAAACCCTGACAAGAAGGTCAACTCTAGGTCAAGGTTACAAGAGGCTCCATACATCCCCACAAAGCCGAATCTTGTGACACAAACCCTCACAGGCATAAAGCTGGCTGACAAGAGAGCACTATGGTTTCACAGACCTGAACCCTTCTTACAGGGAGGTCAAGGTGCTGTTTGCACAAAAAGGCTTCCCCACGGTCTCACAAGCACAAACATTGTGAAATGACAGGACAAGGGGAAATGGGCACAAGCTGGAACACATGAAGTTTCATTCAAATATGATGAAAAGCTTCTTTATGGTGAGGGTGACAGAGCACGGGAACAGGTGGCCAAGGGAGGTTGTGGAGTCTCCCTCTCTGGAGGTTTTCAATACCTGCCTGGATGCAGTCCTGAGTAATGTTCTCTAGGCAATTGTGCTTTAGCAGAGGAGTTGGACTAGATGATCTCTAGAGGTCCCTTCCAACTCTAACAATTCCATGATTCCATGAAATACCTCCTCTGCAGAGGGTATCCATGCTCTCTGTGCAGCACTGCATTGCAACAGGGCATGAAGACACGGGGTAAGTGTACCATCCAAGAAACCTCAGTAATATGAACAATTGCCACATGACTTTCACCCTCCTTACAGGGCTGTCACTTCCACTAGCCCAAAGAGTGGAGGCAGAGAGAGCAGAAGCTCAAACCCTGTCTTCAGTGAGGTTCCCTGGATCAAGGTAATAAAGGTCACATCCTCCCAGCCTCTCCAAAATACTCTGGGACTGGGATCCCTTTGCTCAACTCACTAGCCACTGGTTATAATTATCCAGCCTCCATGCTTTGACAAGAGCTGTGGCTGCAGAATTCAGGTTGGTGTTAAGGCTGCCACTCTGGGCACATTCAGCTGAGCTGGAAAAGCAGTGGAAAAAGATGTTTCAGCCCTGTTTACAGGGGGCTTGCTCTGCACTGGCTCAGCATCACTGTGCCGGGACCCCAGGGCACAAGGCAGTCCCTAAATTACAGGGCAAAGAAGGCTCCTTTGACCAGATTTCAGGGTGATTACACCAAACAGGCTGCCATCCAGGCAGGAAGGTGTAGAGACCCGGACCCTTCTTATGAGCAGGTCAGTGAACTGGTGGAGGGGCTCAGTGCGGTCTATATTCCCCCAGAGCAACAGGTATGATTCTCAACAGCCAGGTAGTGGAGTATAGTGGAAGAAGGCCACCCAAAGAGCCGGAGCCCTAGCCCTAACTACAGGGATGGTACAGCCTTGCAGCCCAGACCTCTGCCCATGCCTCTGAAGGTCCAGGACAGGAGTGACCTACATGCCTACAGGGAACTGCTCCAAGCATCTCCACTTGAGCACAGGGGATGCACAGCATCCTGCTCAGAAGGGACATTACCCTGGCTCCTCAGTGCTAGCACCGAGCCCCCCCACAGTGGGAGACCCCAGCCCACACCCACAGGATGGGCTGTCTGTGCTGGCTGCAGCACAATGTGTCTCGAGGAGCCCAGGCAGAAACCTTGACCCTGTTGGCCTTGTTGGCAGTGATGGAGCAATCATACCAAGGCTAAAAGCATTACAAAATCCTGGACTGCCTGCATGTAGTAGCAGTTCCTTCACCTGCCCCTTACTTATGGGCCCAGGGGTTGTTGCTGACTAAAGCAGCAGGTTGTAGCACTGCAGCCCCTGGGCCCTGTTTACAGGGCACTCAAGCTACTCCATGTTCACAAAGGGCGCCATGGCATGTTACAGCCACAAGCACACACACACCTAAAAAGCCTTCCCAGCAGAGGAAGAGAAGCCAGGGCAGTCAGCATCAAGGCACTGATACTCTTGCCTGTCAGCAGGAGGATGAGGTCAGACCTGCACCAAGGTGTCATGGAGGCTAGTCCATTCATCGAAGCACAGAAGCACAGAATGCTTAGAGTAGAGTTGAAAGGACCTTAAAGATCACTGAGTTCCACCCCCCTGCCACAGACAGGGGCACCCTCCCACTAGACCAGATTACTCAAAGCCCCATCCAGCCTCCACTTGACTGCTTCTAAGCAGAACTGTAATACAGAGCAGTAACAGAATGTGTTTGAACATTATAAACAACCATAATGCATTGTGAGAATACCACCTATGTAGTGGAGCCAAACTGACTGCAACTATTAAAATAATGTGATGTTATTAGAGCTCTAAGATAAGTATGAAATCCAATCATCAGAGTACTTGTGTAATTAACTCTTCAGTTATTCATCAGATGTTTGAGTGCTATAGTCTGCTGTGCTAAATGGTGTCACCTGAAATGTATTTGCAAGAAGCAGCTTGTCCTTGTGGCACGGTCAGGCTCACACTGCTGTGATGATTGCTATGTTGATATTCATGTCAGGTGAACTAATTATGCTCACAGAAACTCAGAAGAAAACAATAACATGAAATCAAACTGAGCCACATAAAGTTCAGTGTAACTGCTGTTGTATTCTTGGTTCTATGTAAAGTACAGCACCTTTCCAGATGTGTCAAAACATCTAGCAGTGTTATTTTGTCATTGAAAACCCTGATTCTGAGAAAGAGACCTCTGTCCTACCTTTTGTCTTTTACATATTATATCATTTGGCCCCTTCAGTTTGAAGATCTAAGCCAATACTTCTGTGACTGGGTAGGTTTTGACTATCACCCTCTAGTCATTCTTGGCTAGGTCTCAGTCCCCTCAGAGGGAGACGCTTCCGGCCTCTGGAGGAAGATCTGTGTTATCAGCCTTCTTGCACCAGACTGCACAGGTACACCCAGTGTATCTCTTAACACTTTCTGCTTTCCTCTTCTCTTGACAAATTCAAGTCACTCATGATGGTTTGCCTGACTTTCCTCTGTTCATGCTTTCTTCTGTACAATTTTTTTGACCTTTATTGCTTTGTCTATATTGCTCAACAAGCAATTGGACTTTCATTGTTCCAGACAACCAGCCCAGTTTGCCCAGAGGAGCCTTGAGTCTGAGAGGCTGGGCTAAAGTGTGTGGCATTGCCATTTGGAACCAGCACTGCCAGCAACAGAAAAGGGTAAGCTATGCAACGTGCCTGTACTAACTCAAAAAGAAAGGCAAATTTCTTAGCATATGCAGTTTAAGCACATGGGGATCCTTTTAAACTCAGGCTGGCCTGCCCACCTGCCCACAGGTGAGGGCAGTAAAAGGTGAGTGATTGTTGTTTGTGTAGACCATGGTCTGCTGTGTGGTGCCACCATTGCTGGGTGGCTGTGGGGTGAGGGAGGCCTGGTGCTTGAGGAAGGTGGTAACAGGCTGGTGTGCTCGTACCCACACTTGCTGTGAAAGTCTTTTGGTGGACCCAAAAGGGGATGCTTTTAGAAATGCTGCATTTCACTTAGGAAATGAAGGTTTGTTTTGTCTTTTCTGTGTGGTTTGGTGTTTTGATGGGTTTTGCCTTGTTTTGTTTTTGAACTTAGCTATAAATGTGGATTTCTTTAAGTTCATTAGTCTGCCTTTCAGATTAATATAGTGTTATGGAATGAACAAATAATGAGTAATTTACCAATATCATGATTAACCTTTTGCTAAGTGTACAGAAAAAGTGGTTTACTCACACATTTGAAGCTGTCTAAAAACATTGGGCTTGCTATTACATTATAAATGTTTTTTGGAAGAGCAGTCCTGCCCATCACTCAACACACGCTGATGGAGGAGCGTCTGAAATACTGGAAAATTCATAGCTGATAGGAGGATGGAAACTGCAGGAACTGCATGTGCTGTACTTATTTTTAGGTCAGGTTTGCATAGAAATGGGGGCTCTCTGAAATGTTAGAGTCAACTTATAGTGTCTTTTGCTTTGACAGACCTTGTTAACTGTGCTCAGTGAATTAACTGATGAGGTTAGTATGCACACAAGTTTTCAAATAATTTGGAGACGTAGTGTGTGCTGCATCCTGACATTTGAGAGAGCAGAATTGTGTATGGTTTGGGAATAAGTTATTAAGTGATTACGGAAACAATGTCTTTGTTCTGCTTTGTACCTCATGAAAGCAATTGGCTTCTTTGTGGAAGGAGGGGAAGGAAAGGGATGTTTTCATTAGTCAGTGTAAACAGTAGCTGCCAGCACCACAAAGTGCTGTTTGGATATTGGAACTAGAACATATGTATTGCAGGAGAGATAAGGGATGGTAAAGGTTAAAGATGTCTGCTCTGTGCCTCTCTAGGTATCATCATGGTGTGCTATGAATAAATTAGAGTAACAGCATCTGTTTGCCATATATGTAAACTGCTAAAAAAACCTCCTTGAAGATAAGAAAAAAAATGTGCTTGTAATTCCAATGCATCTGCTTTGAGTATGAAACACCTTTTTGTCTAGTTGTTGATATCATGCATTTAAGAAAAATGTAAAAGGAAATAAAAACCCACATGAACATTTGAACAGTTTTAAATATGCTGTCAGGTGCACTTCTGGTATATAAATTTTCTGTCCATAAACACAAAGCTGCAATAGTCTGACCTCAGTCTGGGTTAATGGGAAATGTTAAAATGAAGGAAAATTTCAGCTACACCATCAGATGCAACAAGAGGCAATTTTATTCCCTACCTAGTTCTGGAAGACTAGATGCTAGTGGTAAATGCATTTGTCAGAACTGTGCATTGCATATGGTTAATCATTAGAATGTTTATTAGTTTCCAGTACTCGTAGTAAAACCATTCATAGAATATTGACCACACAGTGTTTAAGGCTTTTCTTTCCTGTGGCACTAGGAGGTCCCAAGGCAGCCAATGAATAGTCCCTTTCCCTCCAGGCTAGGCTCTGAAAATCATTACTTCTAAACTTTGCAGTGGATTAATTTTCAAGCAGTCTGTCTTGGAAATGTGGCCTGCTTCTGCTTACAGTCTCTTTGATGTTCCCCTACTTAAGGAGATTTCAGTTCCAAAATATCTGGTCTTTACGTATGTCACATGATACATATCATGAATAACATAATGAATAGATCTGAACTTTGAAAAAAAGTGACACATCATTTATATATCTTACTTCATGTACTTTGTTAATAAATACATAGTGTTTCTGTCATGGTTTGAGAGCTGTTTGTCATTGCTGATACAGATTTCTTGAACTGAACAGCTGATGTCTGTATATAGCATATGTGTAGGTAGGGTGGCAGGCGGATTGATGAAAGGAGTATGATTTATGGTTTTTATTGCTGATCATAGTCGTGTAGGAAGTCTTTAGAACAGGGATATGAAGAAGAGCTAGATGAGAGGTTCAGGATAATTCTGAAAAGCAATAAGGGGGAAAAAAATCACTGGCATAGTTACTGTGCCAGAGAGAAAAGGAAAGTGAGAAAGGCATGTTTGCTGCCCATTTTCAGCTGCAATTACACTTAAAACATGGGTGTTTTCTTTGCTTTTTAGTGCTTTTTAGTAAGATTTTATAGTGGCAGATGAGAACTTGCAAGGTTGAGAATTAGGTGTTAATTAAAGGTAAGTTGAAAACTAAGATACACTGTGAAGCAAAGAAACTTAAAGTGAAGCTGCTGTTGCAGTGTAGCAACTCACTGTCACCAAAAAGGGAGAGGTCCTACTCATTTGTTCCCTTACACTTCCACTTGGATATCTGATCATCTCCCCTTTCTCTACCAAATTTGTTCATTCCTTTACTGAATATTAGTGAGTTGAGTGAGAAGCACAGAAGAGTGCAAAAGAAGGGTGGCTGTGATGACTGGAAACAAAGGGAGGAAGAAATGTAGAAGACTGGGAGAGTATAGGACATCCATGTTTTGGAGTTAAAGGGCTTTGGGATTGTAATGCTCATTTAAGTTGTAAAATGCAACATTCCCTGAGGAAAGTATGCATCAAGTTTTCAGGAAGCAGAAAAAGCAGGTTGTTTCACAAGTGAAGAGAAACTAGGAGCCAAGCACAATAAGCCAGTCAAGGGCAGTGATCTCACAAGTACAGTCCCACAGTATGAGAGTAAGGTGAGCAGAGCAGCTGTGGTAATGGCATCCAGGCCAGCTAAGAGCCCAGATCATCAGACAAGTTTGTGGTGATGAGGCAGTCACAAGGTCAAGCTATGAAGTCAAATCAGCAAGACATGGATGTGATCAGGTCTGGAGAGAATAACCAGGGTCAGAAACAGTCCAGTGATTGCCAGACAAGTTGCATAGTGATGAGGCGGGTCTGACATCAAGAGAGAAGTCGGTGTTTGGGTTGGAATCAATGACTAGGCAGAAGCATGGCTGCAACGCTGCTGTAATGTAGCTCAGGTGGAGGCCAGGGGTAAGAGCTTCATCTTTAAAGTAGTTCCCAAGGGAGAGGGGTAACCCTCATTGAGGCTTGTATCCTCTATATGAGGATCCAAGAACAAAAACTGGTTTCCCAGTACCAATATGTAACTGGTCCTAAGAAGTTTTGAAATGCTGTGTCAAGAGAGCTGTGATCTTGACTTGTTCTTTGACAATACAAACTAGCCAAGGCTTAAACTCTCGATTCTGATCTATGTATGGCATACAATAAGAATAATAACTTACTTTAATTCTTAATCTTCGGTTCTAAGCAGCTTCAGAAGACATTAAGAAAGAAAGTAGTGAATGAAAGTAATGAGTGAAATAGCGTATCTGAGCTGTCTGCAGTGAGAATGTGACAAATGAGAACACTATTTCTTTTATAATTGGAAAAACAGTGAGATTAGATAAAATTTCAACTTCAGTGCTGGTAGTTCAAATCTGGTGGTAGTTACTTTCCTTGCTTCCCCTCAGCTTCTCAGATGAATGGCTACATATGCGCCACATGTTCTCTTTTCTCACCCTAAATACAAAAATACAAAAAAGTGGCATACTGTCAAAGACAAGTAGGATATACAGAATGGACCAAACAAGAAGGATAACTAGTCATTCATGTAAGATGTGATATTTGAAAGTGGAGTCATCAGAAAAAGAATAATTTATAAACAGTGAATTAAAGGAGACAATCAAGACATTAACTTAGTCTCCTCTAGGTCTCTCAAGACGTGCTTATCAACACTCAGAGATGTATAGCTATGCCAGTTTACCACAAACATTGGCTATTTATATAATTCACATAAGCAAATCAGCTGTTTTGCAGATATTAAGCAGGGCCAATTTTTGCATTTGACTTTTTAGGGTGTATTTGGAACATGTAGCTGTTAGTTCAGAGTTGGCTTACGTGCCAAACTGATAAAACCAGTTATTGAATCAAGTTTCCAATCCATCACAGAATCATAGAATGTTTGAATTGGAAAGGACCTTAAAGATCATTGAGTTCCAACCCCCCTGTCATTGGCAGGTATATCTCCCGCTAGACCAGGTTGCTCAAAGCCCCATCCAGCCTGGTCTTGAACACTTCCAGGAATGGGGAATCCACAACTTCTCTGGGCAACCTGTTCCAGTGTCTCACCACCCTCACAGTTAAGAATTTCTTCCCAATATGTAGTTTAAATCTCCCTTCTTTCAGTTTAACACCATTACTGCTTGTCCTATCACTCCACTCCCCGATAAAGGGTCCCTCCCCATGTTTTCCGTAGGCCTCCTTTAGGTACTGGAAGGCTGCTACAAGGTCTCCCTGGAGTTTTCTCTTCTCCAGGCTGAACAACCCCAACTCAGCCTGTCCCAACAGGAGAGGTGCTCCAGCCTTCTCATCATCTTTGTGTTCTCTTATATAAATTAACATTTATTTTCTTTAATTTCCACTCATATCAAAGGAGCCAGACTGATTTATGCCAGTTAGTCACATTTTTATACAACTGGATTATATGGATGGCAGTCTAAATCAGTATTAAGCTCGCTTCTCGGTTTATAGAAGTTTGTTAAAGAGCAGACAGTCGTTAGTGGACTTTATTTACTATTTACCCTTCTCTCTTTTTTTTTCCTGAAGAATTTGTTATCTCTACTACTACCAATTTGTAATCCTGATGTCACTAATATGTGTGACACTAGGTTCAGGACGACATTAGTAAGCAAAAGTGAATACTAAAGATATCCTTTAATCCAACAAGATCTCTGAGGCGAGGTGGGCAAATATAGCTGAAGTTTGCCAAAGGAAATAACTAAGTTGTCCAAATTTAGCGATATTTGTTTATATTTTCTGAAGGCCTGAAGATAATGTTCTTTCATATTTAGAGCAAGAGCCTGCATTAGCTCTGAAGCCGCTGTATGGTCTCTATGGAGTTTGTATTCTATTTTAAACCTGCCTTTGCATACTCCCTTACTGCATCTTGTGGCAATCATGTTTCATTGTATTTAAACTTCCAAATTAGCTACAAGGAAGAGGTTAACATCTGGAAGATGGCGGGGGAAAAAAAAAGAAATCATGGATTGCATTTTAATCAAAAGAACATGCTGAGTGAAAGGGCGGTGTACCTCTTTATGAAGAACTCCATTGTAAAGAGTCTTCCTTTATCCATGAATTATAATTCCTATGCAACCCACTTTTTTTCTGAAAGTAGCTTTACAATTAAAAGAAAGCTAGAATAAATAAATGTCAGTTTCCATACTACTTTTACCATGTAAACTTCCTGTTCTTTTAGTAACTTTATGTATCAGTCATATGAATTCTTTCTCCCTCTTTTATTGTGAATTGTAAATGTAGCTTTCTGTGTCTCATTCTGTGTCTCATTTTTTGAGTTTTATGATGCACTGAGAAAAAGCCTCTTTATGGGTTGTAGTTTTATGTTGCAAGAGGAGGGAGAAGCAATTTGATGTTCTGCATGTTTTGACTTTTGTTCTCTATCTACTCTTCAAATGGATGCAGCTGGATTCAGGGACTAAGGGGTCCCTTCCCCTTCACATTCTATGTTGTTCAGCTGTTTTAGATGGTATGCATAAAATTTGGTTAAAAACATTAAAAGTGTTTAATTATTTTTACACATTTTGCTGACATTTTTTTTGTGTGACTTACCTTTAAAAATGTTCTAGAACTATTAAAAGATGTTTATTTTCTTATTGCAACTTGTTTTCTTAAGTTTCATAATTTTAAAAGACTGAATAGAGCTTGGAGATGAAGTGTAAAGTGTTAGCATTGCAGGAAATGGCTCAAGCTATGACTTTTACCATAAAGTATGTTCATAATTGCAAACACATCAGATTTTTTCTATAAATAATCACTAACATGGAATTATAATGTATTTTTTTGAAACGAGAAAGTATGGATTCATCTGGTGTTGATTATCATGTTACCACATATTAATTGTGCCTGGCAAAGATTTTGTTCTTTTCCATTTTTGTGGAGTACCTAGTTAGTTCTGCTTCGTTTCAGTAAACTGGGCTGATGCCCAGAGAGCTATTATTAGTAGCTATGTTGTCATAATTTATACCAAATGGAGAAACTTATGATTATCAGGATGAAATGTGCAACCTAAAAACAAAATTATTGGAGAAACGTTTATGTTTCTTTTTCTTTGTAGCTATGCCATATTCATGACAGCTACATTTTCACAGTTTATATTTATATCATTGGTATTTCCAGCAATTTAAAAATATGCTTATATTTTGCAACTTCAGTCTTGGAAACAGACTTGGCTATAAGACATGTCCATATGAGAAAATCTGTTGTAATAAGTACCTGAGGAAAACACAAATAATGAACTTCAATCTGATTTCTGATTCAGCACCGTTTCCCTGAAGTAAATCTGCACAGCCAGGAGAGCTATCTATCTTCATGGGTAGCTTTATGACAGAATTACTTTGTGATTATCACTTTTTCAAAGAAACTATTGTATTTCAGCACCACCTATAGGTACTTAAAGGAAATGTATTGAGGTATGCAATGGGACTACCAAATGGATTCCATATGTATGGAAAATGAGACTATCTGTGACAATTGCACAGCTGCTGCTACAAATATTTTGTGTTTTCGGTCTTGGGTCAAATTGTTATAACACGCTTTGTTTTACTGAAGAAACATTTAGTATGAAATTGAATGATCACAGAGAATGACAGAAACCTTAATGAGAAGCAGTTTTCAAATGTAGTTTTTTGCCTCTTTTTGTGTAACTAAGTTTTTCATAGAGTAAAATTTCCTCCCAATTAGTACATGGATATTCTATACTTTGGAAAGTCTGTTTATACTGATCAAAAACATAGAATTGGTGTTGACCTTAGATTTATACAAACTAGGCTGAGAGTTTTGAGCACCTACAGTTTTGATCTAGAGTCTCATTTATGTGGAAAGATTCAAATGTTGGCACGGGGGCAAGAGTGCTACAATTCCTGGCCTTTTAAATGAGCAAGATATGAGAACTCAGGTCGCCTATGTCTCCCAGAGAAAGTATCTCAAAGGTAACAAATGCATGAGTTTTTTGAGTAGAAAATGTACTAATACACTAATACTCTGTGCAATACCTGAAATTTACATATAGCTTAAACAAGGTATTTTCTTGATTTTCTGGTTGTTTGAGGGGTTTTTTTGTTTGTTTGTTTGGGCTTTTTTATTTATTTGTTTGTAGTTATTTTTTAAATTGTAAATTAGACCGTCTCAGATAAACCATACAAAATGTATACCAAATCCTGAAGCTTTAAAATACATTACTAGGTATAAGGTAAAAACTATTCAACTGGATTAAATTTTGTATTTTTCTGGAATGAAGCATATCTGACCTGGTGAAAGAGGGATAACATTTTGTGCTTTGCTTGAGTGAATTTTTAGAAACTAATCTGGCTGTGGTCTAAATATTGCTACCGAAGTTCAACAACATAGTATATGCGATACAGGCTGGCACTTCGAGTCATTGTCACTCTAAGTTGACTCTAGATCTGGATTTACATGAGGGTAAGAGAACTTGTTATTGGCTCTACTGTCGCTGCCTAGGTTTTCCCGGCTTGTATTCACACTAGTTAATCCAGACATCATTGCTACACTACCATGGTCCAAATAGACCCGAAATATGTGAGATATACTCTGTGTGTCAGATATGACTCAGTAATACCTCCTGCACCTTGCTCAGAAAACCTGCACTCCAGCCCAATTAAGATAGAAAACACGGTAGACAAAGAACTATGTAATGTAAGTATTGTCACACAGAATAGGATGGAAAGGTACTGTCAATCTGTTTGTGGGCATAAGGCACAAGAGGGTGGGGTTTTTTTGCTTTCTTTTGTCAACAGTGCAAGGAAATAATAAATGAAGGGCAAGTAGTTCTGTCTATATGGAGAGAGTACTTATTTCATGGGCTGTAATTTTATTTTTTTGTTTTAGCAGAAGCTTCTTGCGGTGTCTGTACAGTTTCTCTGTATAACTGACTAATAACAGTTCTGTGTGCAATTTAGTTTATAAAGTAGAGGCCTGTGTGTTCTGACTTGTTAATAAATACAGCAGGGATGGCCTTTGTCCATACTTCAGGCTTTCTAGCTTGTATTTCTGAATTTGAAATTATTATTTACCAAATTTTTATACAGATCTGCACAGTTGAGCCATTTCCTTGTCATCCCTTAGTCTCTTCTCTGAGTTTGTTGTCTGTTTGACCACACACAAAGAATCAAGCAAATTACTCTAATTTTTTTTCCCCTTTCTGAACAGATGTTATTAGTAGCACAGGTCACCCTTCACATGAAGTAAAAAACTAAAAAAATCCAGTGTAACAACATGTGTCATTTAAATGAGTAAACCAGATCAACGGAGACTAGAACTCAAGGTATTAAGTGATGTAACTCAAGTGACACAAAGACACTTTATTTCCTAAAGGAATCTGGTCAAACTATCAGGTGAAAAAACAGATTTATTTTTTTTGTATGAGAGTGGGTGGCGATTGGCGATAAATGAAGAATGAGCAATATTCTGGGTGACCACAATCGGGCATGTGTTGTACATCACAAACTGTTTTGTAAGTTGCCTATTTTCTCACTTTGTGGCAACTCAGTCAAAGACACCATACAGCATATGTTAAAAAAAAAAAAAAAAAAAAAGCAGTTGTTGGATCACTACTAGATTTAAATTTTGGTCTTTGGTATAAGGGTAAAAGTTCGTGTTATTTAAGTTGGAAACAACTTTATGGAAAAAGCTCTGCAGGTTATTATTTGTCATTGCAAACTATTTCAAATATGAGCTAATTTGTACACATAAATAGATGCAGCAGTCTTCGTGTCCAGCTCTTCAAAGAAATCACCCTTCCTGATAGTCTGTTTCTTCATGCAGCCTGCAGACCATTTCTCTATCCAAAAAATATAAGCAGAGAGATCATATTTGGCCTTTGCTTTAGCATATATAAATGCATCAATGAAATTTGGCAAAGTCTGTCTTGCTATTTTCATTTGTGCCAGGCAAATAACTGGTTTGAAGTCATCTGTTTTCCTGTGGAGCGGGTTCAGCATAAAAAAAAAAACCAGCTTCCAAAATGAGAAGAGGCTTTGGGTAGCTGTTATACGGTAGCATTTCTTTTATGATCAGTTGAATATTTCATAGCCCTAAAAACAAAGAAATGACAGAGTGCAGTCATTTGTTTCTGTGCTATGTGGTTCCAAGCTTTGTGGAAAAGTTTCTAAGTTCAGACACTTAATATGTTTATCTAAATATTTTATGGCTGATGGGGAATCCTTGCTTTTTAAGTCTGTCAGGCTTATATAGAAAAGCAGCTTCCCCCAAGCAGAGAGCACAACTAAAGTGTGTCTGACTTCTATGAGAATGAACCCTTCAGAAAAAGAGAAGGTGGCAAAGGAATATAGAACAGGAAAGGATATTTTTCAGTAGCATTCTTCAAGGGGATAGAGGGGGAGATAGGTCTCCTTTATGCGTGCTTGAATTGGTTTCCTTTCTCCAGAGTCTGAATGTTTTAATCCTCCTCTAGCTGCACAAAGTAGAGAAGAAAAAGGTAGAAATATATGAAATAACACAAGTTCTATGCTGGACTAAATTGGTAGAGAGCTTCTGTTAGCGCAATCTTTTTCTGTCAATTAAATGTTCAAAAGCTTTGTGTATTATTAACAGGCTTGTTCACTTTTCATGGTAAAATTTCAATGCCATGTTTTCAGTTAAAATCCCAATTGGTAATCTGCCCTTAAGCTCTGACCCACATTGAGCTCTGCCCTGATGACCACTGCACCTGCACAAAAACTCATGGGTTTTCCAGGGAGAGATAGTCAGATGAGATAGGTTGCAAAAAATCCACGTAGTAGAGGGCAGGAGAAAGATAGGGTAAATCTTCTAATTTTCTTCAAGAATCAAGATATGTGAATGAATAACAGGTTATCTTTATGCATTTTGCTGATACTGTGTGGCTGATTTTAAATAGTGTCTGTTGTTTCCACCTAAGAAAGCTAAGTTTCAATAGACTGCCTCTTCATTTATGGATTACAGCGTTGTATTTTAATTTATTTTTTAATGTGTTGTTATTATTTTTAATGTGTTATTTTGCATTGAAAATATGTAATATGCAATCAAGGTTCCAAAATGTGTTAGAATTTTCTGATTTTGTTTGTTGCTTTGGCAAAACAAATTTCCTGAGAAGTCTAAAGTGTTCCTTAAAACCCTCAAGGAGTAACAGGTGATAAATATATTTGTGTTTAGGTTAAGGCTTAAAATAGTATCAGCCAATCCCACCAGCAGTAATTCTCCAGGGTTGATTTGTGAAGCCATGGGCTTTGTGTGCAAATAAGGGACAAAGAAACAGCGCTTGAGGCAAAACACTGATGACAAGTTGTTCTAAGGAGATGTTATCTGGAAAATAAGATGAAAAGACTCAAAATTATTTTAGATTGTAATGATGAAAGAATACAGTGAGATTAATGAAACTACAGTGCAAACAAAGTAAATTAAAGGCATGCGTTGCCCAGTCCACTTACTGCCAATCAGATAGGACACAAGAGGGCAATCAATAAGATTAAACAAGGAAAGATTCCCCTAAAAGAAGAGATCAGAAAGATAAGTTAATTCAGTTTAGTTTGAAGAGGAGTAACAAAGAGTATAGCCAAAGCATATTCAATGAGTGAGATTTAGAGGTCACTGGAGGATTTTCATTTACCATTTCATGTTGGAGAAGGATGTAAATACAACCTCAGAGATGAAAGGATGGCAAACAAATTTTATTTGAAAGTAAAATAAGGTTATAAAAGTTATCAAGGTTATTAGGAGTAACCTTTTTTGTTTTTTGGTCTCAGAGACAGAAAAACATACTGATGACATTGTGTCAGGTGCAGGTATTATATACAACTGGTACATTTCAGGCAGAGATACTGGGATACTGGTGTACTGGTGAGAAAGCAGCAATTTTGGTTGTCTTGAATGACATGTATATGACAAAAAGGAGGTCTGTAGCACACCTGGCTACAAACTGACCAGAAGCAGTAACAGGATTAGCTTTAGAAATGTTCCAAACATTGTCTTGTCCAGGAGGAGAATTTCAGACCACCTAAAGGTTGTGGGGATTGTGTTAAGAGAAAAGATAGAAAAAGTTGTTATGTAAATGTAGGTTGCATGGCAGAAACTGCCAGTTTGAGCTAAAGTGTATGAAATTGATGCCGTGGGCTCTCAGGTTGCATAAGGTAGCCATTACCTGCCCCATTCCTTGAGTCCTATTTCATGTTCACCTTAACTCAGCTCCGTTCCTGACATCAATGGTTGTCTGTCCATCCCAGGCACCAATCCAAAGGGGACAGGGCTTTCCGGTCTTGCATTTTCTGTAGCAACTCTTGTTCTTTCCCCTTTCTTACAATGTATCTTGTTTTACTCTTTTCTCATTCTAACCACAGTCCAAGGCAGACAGAATGTAAAAGAACACTTTTTGGTTGCAAAGTGATTATTAATTCTCTAGAGACATTCACTGGCATTCAACTTCTGTTCCAGTTCCCTCAATAATCCTAATCCCTTCTTTGCTATTATGTATCTCCTCGCCTTTCTGTCATGCAACTGTACCCTGTGGTATAGTTGCTTGTTGTATCAAACTGCTGTGTGGTCCTAGTTGCCACCTGGGGTTAAACCGTGACAGAAAAGGCTTCTAGATCATTGTTTAGGTCCCAGAGCCCAGCCTGCCCAGAGCCTCAAGAAGTCAACTTGTTCTTGGCTATGCCTGGCTAGCTCAGTTAGCAAAGCATAGGACTCTTAAACCCAGGATTGAGAAAATACCACTTATATCACTACTACTACTACTAATGTTGGTAGTAAAAGAATATGCAATATAAAGTGATGCAATACAATTGTTTACCACCAATGATCGGTTGCCCAGACTGTCCCAATTGCTGATCATGTCTTCCTGACAATATTCCTGCCCCCCAGCAACCTCCCATTTATATACTGAGCATGACATTTACACCACAGAATACTTCTTTGACCAGCTTGTGCTGTCTATGCTCCTTCTGAGCTTCTATGGGAACTGAAGAAAATCCTTGACTTAATATAAACATTACTCAGGAACAATTAAAACAATATGTGTTATCAGCATTGTTCTCGTACTAAATCCAAAACACAACAACTACTAGGAAGAAAATAACTCTATCCCAGCTGAAACCAGGACACTCTCTGTAGTCATACATGGGTTTCTATGTTTCTGTTCTCCAGTCCTAACAGTAAAAGCAGACATGGAGGCCACCTGATTTTCACTAACTTTGTTATAGTTCCTGATGATTTCTAAATCCGTTCATCACCTAATCAAAGAAATGTAAATCTAAAAAAGAAACAAAACACTGAATAAGTCTCACACAGTTTTAGTAATATCATCACATATTGCTAAAGATACAGTTTGGAGTACTCAATACTCTTTCCCCTGTTATGGCTTCATGTAATACATGACATATGACATATACCAGAGTGCAATAGTTTTTTGCTGCTGTAGACAA
The DNA here is from genome assembly GCA_013400055.1 of Nycticryphes semicollaris. Taxonomy (NCBI): domain Eukaryota; kingdom Metazoa; phylum Chordata; class Aves; order Charadriiformes; family Rostratulidae; genus Nycticryphes; species Nycticryphes semicollaris. The sequence continues at coordinate 243,047 of VXBJ01001566.1, forward strand.
ATGATCATTTGAAATAATGAAGTACCTAGCTGGAGGAATAAGCTTCCTTTTCTAGCTTTGGAACAAGGAAAGAATTTTCTGTGTTGTATAGGGAACAACAGTTTACAAATATTTACAAATGAGTTTCCTATTTAACAATTTTTAATCTGTTTCTAAACTGTTTCAGAATTTTGCTTTGCTGTGGCAGGTGAAAGCCCAGACCTCTCATGTTGCTGCTGCCTTTACATGTCTAAGTCACAGAACAAAAAGGACAAAATGCAAAGCATACTGGTAAGCAGTCTAAGGAGTCTGAAGTCTAGAGATGTAAAGCAGACTAAACGCAACTCTCACTTGCCTGAGACCATTTTCTCTTTTCAAGTAGGGCCCTAATTGCTAAGGCATCAGCACTTCTGGCATCTGTCTCTAGTTTCTGGCTTTCTGTGTAGATTTGATTGTAGCATTCTCTTGGTATATTACCAAGAAAAGGTTAAGTTTAATGGACTGGCATTTTCTAATTGAAAGCTGTTTCATGGTGAATCATCTGTGTTTGTACAGCATATGCACATTTAAAGGGTGTTTTCTTTCCCAAATCCATATATGGCATTTTAGGTGGTTGTTAATCTGTATGTAGACGTGATTTAATAGCCTTGCAGAGAGAGAAGTTCAAGTTGGAGAGATTCTTTTTTTAAAAAGAACATTAAGATTACAGTGCACAGCAGCTGTACAAAGCTTTCATCTTAATGCACAAATAAGATGAAAGTTTCTCTTTCACATTTCTTCTAAGGCCTTTTAAGGGTTTTATTTCCTTTTTACAGTAAGCCCTTCAATTGTATTTATGTTAAGACATACTGCAATACCTGAAATCAAAGTAAGAATGTTTGCAAAACATAGCATTAGTATCTTCTAATATAACAGTCTTATACCTTCAGATTTGTACTGGGAAAACTGTAAACATTACAGAGTTTTAATCATTATAGCTTTCCTTTTCTGTGGTTCTGCAGAAATGCATCGAAGTGAAGGTTGCAAAAGGCATTAATATGTTTCTGTTTTCTCTTTTCACAATTGCTCAATAACTATTCTAATCTTCTATTCCAATGGAGGTAAAATGGCTGTCAATAAATTAGTGAGTCTGTTTTTTTTTTTTTTTTGTGAGGGATGTCAGCTGCATCTTGCCCATTAATAGCCAGAGACAATTTACTCTGTACTGAATTGAATTGGTCCAAAATCCCTAGTTCAAGCTGTACTGCTATTTGAGCAGTTGACTTCTGGGGGATTTTTACTTTAGGATGTATAGAAAATGCAGAAAAATTACCTAGTTAAAACACTTTTTGTAGCTAGTGCATTTGTCTGGGGCTCTTGTTTTTTTTGGTAGATTGATTTGAAAAATGATTAGGCTTTTGATAGCAATAGTAATAGCAAATGACTCAATGGTCTGCCTGAAAAGCCTGGGAGTAAATGGAAAGATAGACCAGCAAGGACCTTCAAAATGAAAAATTACATAATTGAGAACGAGAGGATGTAAAGCAACAAGCAACTGGTGTATGCAAAAAACAACTAGACCAGCTAGATTTTCACAGCCCAAGGAGAGAATTTATTCTTTCAATGAGGTGCAAGATGCTGGGAGCAGGGCAAGACTTCTGTGTGGGTGGCAAGGGAAAGATCTCTTAGAGAACTTTAACAGAAAGAACACACAAAATGTCAACCCACGCTGAGACGTGGGGATAAGAAGTGGCTCAGGGTTCAAGTCCTGATAACGGTCTGTAAGGTGATGCTCTAGAAGTCTTGAAAGGATGGAAGGCCGAATGATAAATCACCAAAGCACTGCAGTTTCTAAGAGAGAAATTATTTGAGGAATATATTTACAACTGAGAAGCCCCTTTTATTTAGCTTTTTTTTAAAACAAAAACAAAAACAAATGTTTTTTGCTAAGCTAGACAAAATTAAGATCTAGTTTAAGAGAAGTGCTATTCACAATACTCATGGTAACTTTAATTACTAGCTGTATCTTTTGGGGAGGAAATCAGAGAATAAAGATGACAAATGAAATAATTTGTATTCTAACAATAATCAAAATTATGCTGTCTTTGTCCTCCTATCATAGCTTCAGAAGGCCTTTCCAATAGCTGACTTCATAACAAGACTATCTTTTGTGCAACCAAGAGTAGTATATCCTTTTCAGAAGTAGGATGAATATGGGGGGAATAATCAGCCACCAAATGCATTTGTGAAAGTGCATTGGACATTCTTTGTGATCTTAAGTCTTTAAATCAAGATTAGATATGTGTTTCAAAAGTATCATATGGCCAGTAATTCAATTTAGTAAAAAAATTAACAAAATTCTATGCTCAGAAGTACACAAAAGGACAAATTAGATGATGAAAATGGTTGTGGGTGGGGGTTTTTTTTCTGCTTTTATAATCTATTAATTGATAAAGCAATCCTGCAAATTTCTTCTTGGAGACTGGAAGAGAAAATAAATGCTGTGGTGCACGTTTCAATTGCAAAGCAGAGGAAATATGGTCTTCAGAATTTAAGCATGTCAGTTTTCTTGAGTAGACAGCAGAAAAGAATTCATAAAACCATTTTAACAGTGGGAGGGCATAGTAGTCTCCTTGGCTCAAAGCCCAAAACCAGGGCTTAATCTGTGAAGTGTATACTTTACTGGAGTTTTAGAGCTCAATTTTGCTTTCATTTCAGTAGGTGGGTAAAATCTGACTGGCTTTCTTGGTGCAAACCCAGTTTTCAGATCATAAGCGACGGGACTGAAGACTAGCTGAGTTGTTCTAGAGAGACCGAACTGCTTGTGACTACAGGTGCCTGGCCTTTAAGCAAAAAAAAAAATTCATGCACTTCTTTCTTCTGTAATTTTTCATCTTTGTATTTTTGTCATTTTTTATACCAGACAGACATAGTGAAGACAGATAATACAGCAGTATTACACACCAGGGTATATACATATCTGCCTGCCTCCAGCAAATCGAGTGACCTCAACAATGACAGCATTGTGTGGGTTTTTTAAGTATAAGCTTGACACACTCTTGAGATTACCCATAAAAAGGAAAAATAAAACACCAGGGAGGAAACATCTTTATATAATTTTTTCTCCAATACCTTACCACTTTTAATCATGACAATTGGTGTTGATATCATCCACTTGCTTGAAATAGCTTCTGGGCTTCTGCAGCATTTTTTTATATTTGAATAGCAAGTATGTTTGCTGTTCTGAGTCCAATGTGGAAGAGGGTGATTTGAAGTAAAAGCCAAAGCGTGGTACAGCTGATAATACAGAAGAAGAAAATAGAAAGAGTCGGGGTGAAGCTGGGGCTATTATTTGTATTCCCTTTTTCCTATTTTTTCATGTTGGAAACCTCTTCCTTCAGGTTTATTCTTTCAGCCTATGCTAGTGGATTTTGCTCAATTCTGTAAAGCTGTAAGAAAATAAATGTGGTAATCTGCTTTAATTTCAAGCCTTCAGTGCTTTTGGTAAAACATGCTCAGAGATCGCTTTCTATGATTAGGACTGCCTTTCCTTTCAGACTGTAAGTGGTGGGTGAGGTACAAAATATTTCCTCTATGTATTGAGCATCTCAGCTGGAGCTACTAGTCTCAGGGGTTAAAATTACTGCTTTTGTTGTCAAAACTTAAATATGTTTTTACTTTCCTTTTGACACTTATGTCACTACACCATTGCCAAGTTATGAGAGGTATTTGAATAAAGCAGAATCTTCCTGCTAACTTCTCTTGGCAAAATGGAAAGAAATAACTCCAAAATAACTTTTAAAGAAATAACTTTTAGAGCAAACACTTGTGTGTTTGCAGAAGGCTTGTGTAAATGCACTTTTTAAAATTTAATATTTCATCTGCATTTTAATCCTTGGCTGGTTTTCTGGAATCAATGGATTTCTCCCCACAGTGAGATGCTGTTAAGGACTGAGATTGAAATTAAAGTAATTGATTAGTGGTTTTCAATCTCCTTCAACACTGTCTTCAGCACATGCAGTGGCTACTTAAATACTGAAACATGGAAGTATATGGGACCAGGCATTGAATATTGTTTCAAAATTCCAGCTTTCATTCTTGACCTTGTACTTTCTTTTGTTATAAATTAACATTAGTATATAATTTCTAACGTAATTTAGGTAAATCATATTCTGAAATTACTTGAGGTAATCAATGATCTGTGGCCAAAAAAAGATGACCATTTAAAAACATTTGGCCCCAATTAGCTGATAGTTTATTGCTTTTCCAACTATCAAGGTTTTTTGTAAGTGATTCAAGCTTCACATTTTGCTCTGGAGTTAATTTCAAAGTCCAGTGACACTGTAGGTAAACCCTGAAGTTATCAGCATGGGTTGCATTTTAATAAGAAAACTACATTCCATGCACACAAACAGAAACACAGGTTAAAACTCTGCAAGCTGGAAATTTTCAGCTGAAGTCTAAAACAATAATAAGAGAGGTACCCACAAAGTTTATTCCATGGATGTAAGCTGGAAGAAATTCTCTTTGTTTTTGACATACTTTCCCTTTCCTGAATAACTGCCTTTATTCCAGTTCCAAGTATACCAGGTTTAATTACAGGCTTGTTGTTATCTGTAAATCTTATAAATACTGTATTTGCACAGACTATTGTGCATATTAATTTCAGTGACTTCTTGGCAGTTTAATGAAAAATTATTTACTCAATAGTTGGAATTGTCTTGGTCAAATGTAAAAATAGCCTATAACTCGCCTCAGAGAAAGTCACAGCTACTGTTGCCCAAGTGTTTTCTTATCCCATAGGCTTAAACTGTACTTTTAAACTATAGTTAAATGATACTGTTGCCACTCCATTGCCATTGCATCTTATGAAGTGCTGGTGTTACTTGCCATTGAGCTAGATTTAAAACAGTTAAACATACTGTACCATCTACTCTGAAATTACTTCTGTAACAAGGATTCAATTTCCACTGGTGCCAAGTCAAGCATGTGACATGTTTAATTGTATTGTAAATTTTATTATAAGTGTGGGGAGGATAAACTAACTGTAGCATGCTTTTTCCATCTCTATTTCTTTAATGGGAGCAAAACAGAGGAGAGAAAGGTTTGTTCTAGTCAAGTGCTAGTCGAATCCTGTAGTCAGTAGTAAATAGAATTGTCAGAACTATAGAAGGAATTCTCCCTTTTAATACAATGAGCAAGATTGATGCCAGATGATATAAGGAAACATCACTGGGGAACTTCAGTTTTTGTAATAAGTGATATTTAGTTATGACTGTTTCTAGAGCATTGTATAACAGAGATACATGCTTCTACGGATACTTTCTGTGCTACTGTTATTTTATTCTCCTTTATTTTTTGTTTGGACAGAAGTTTCTGCTGTAAATGTGACTATTTGATCTTCTGTCAGAAAGCCTGGTTTGGAAAGGTGTTGAAGAGACAGTGGAGAAAAGAAGAAACATAAAAATATGTAAGCCATCAAGTTATGACATTAAAAACTAAAAGAAGAATGATTAGCCCTTGTTTGTTGTGCTGTTTTGTTTTTTCTTCTTTCTAACAAATGAATACAAATGTCTGACAGCTAAAATGCTAGCTGAGGACACAGTGGCAATGGGGAGTTAAATGGTCCCTCCAGCACCAAGAATAATAAGGATGACACTATTTGCCAGTAAGAACTTCTGACACTTTTCTAACTGAAGCCAGAAATACGCCTTTTCCTCAAACTCTCTTGTGCCTAGTTAAGAACAGATGTTGCTGTGGGTGTAGTAGAAAAGGTCCCACAGGAAGTCTGTGCAAGATCAGACCTATGTTATAAACTCTGTACTGTAGTCCAAGAGTGAGGAAGAGGAATGTTGGAGCCTTGACCAGGAAGTAGTTTGTTCTGCTCCTGGTTTGGTGTCTTAGCATTAATGAAGCTTGAAAAATGGTAGTTGTGTTGTGGAACTCATCAAGACTCTTGGCCTTCTAGGAGCCATGGAAATATTTAAGGTATCACCCTTTCTGTATCTAAGCTTGAACACGCATTGTCAGCAGGATTTGTCAGTATCTTCCCTTTTCTTAGTCAATGGCAAGCAATGGTGTTTCTTTACTCGTTGTTTGATGGTCACTGGGACTCATTATCTGTAACTAGATGCCTGGCAATTAAAACATACTTCTCTCTGATCATAGAAGTGTGTAAGTTGGTTCTCAGCCAACAAAGCTCCTACAAAACTGAGGAATTTGCTCTCATTAATGATGACAAGAAGCAACCAGTGAGACTTTGGTTAATAAATGTGATGTTCATTGAAATTCACAGTATCCTCTACTCAAATTGTGTAAAGGATCCAGCAAAGAGTTAAAGCAATTTACCTTTTAGCTTAGTTGTGTGTCAAGACTGTGGTTCTTCATAACCAGCCAGCACTGTGAACACATTGTTCAAAACATCCTTTATAACAATAACCTGTTAGGGAATGTGGGCCTAGTTCTCAGCTCTGCATTACTGAAAAAGAAAGTTTATTTGTATAGCACTGTAGAGTTTGTGGAAATGAACATATTACTCATATGAAATAGAAATGTTCCTGAAACTCTGCTGCAGTTGCCCGGGACCGTGTCATTACAAGCCTCCTTTATACTTTGACTGAGAGCTATGGGGCACAAAAGTTACTTAAATCCTTGGCTATCAGATTGGTGTTTCTCATTTAAGCATGTAGAAAAAGTGCACGTGCTCACTCTATGCACAGTGACAGAGTTAACTTGCTTTGCTTAAGACTAGCTGTATTTACATCACAGTTTGTCTGTGAATAAAATTGCTTATTAATGACTTTAATTTGCATATTACAGTGCTGATTTAAAGCCTATGGTACAATTATTACTTTCAAATCCTGTTCATGCAAAGCAGGGCTATTGTGTACTTTCACAGCATCAGATAATGCTGAAGGGTTAACTTAATTCCTCGATGTAAAGAAGACTCAGTAAGACTTTATACTTACCCTGTTATCAATGGTCATTTTCTTTTCCAATTTTCTTTCTGTAATTTATTTTGTCTTATAAAACTTTATATTGGATTAACAGCTAGGAAACCTTCTTCTATAGATTGTTAAGCAACTGTATTTTGCTAAAGTTAATCTTAATTAATTCCGGTTATTCAAAAGTTCTGCATTGATACATAGTTTCTACGACCCCTTGTATTATCCCTGGTAGCATTGAACGCTTAAACAGTTCATTTTGAAAATAAGCAACACTAATAAATCAAAATAGATTCTAATTTAATGATACACTTAATCTGCTGCTTCTGAAGATATACTGCTACATAACTGCTTGTCTTTTTCAATTACATTATTTATTTATTCCTTTTTCTAAGATTGTTGGAAAAGGCCTGTCTATTGTGGAAGTTTACTCAATGTAACTGATTAAGGCCTGACTTACCCCCAGCCAAAATCACTCCAGAATCCTAAGTAGAGTGTATCTTTGAGTTATTTATATCTGAAGTCATAAATGTTTAATTTTAGTTTTGTTTTGGTTATTTTTTCAAAGAGTTAAAAATCATACCAATGGCTTAATTGAAACATAGTTCCTTTATCAGGTTATATTTCTTGTGTCATTCCAGAAAAAAAATGATTGTGCTGTAAATACCGGCCAGACATTCTGGATACTTTGGACCTTGGGATTAGTAAAACCCTCCATATCTACAGAGAAGTTGTACTTTGCATTTTCTGTATGGTCCACTTTACTGAAACACCTCTGTAATTTGATTAATATGTTTAATTCCAAGAAAGCAGAGGATATGCAGATGAAAAAATTTAAAATATTGAGAAAATGCTTTGCATGTTAATGATTTGCATGAAACACTGACCATGTACCAGCACTGCCTAGCCCTTGGGAAAACCTCCCCACCCTCTAGTGGCTGAGCTGCTTCTCTGAGCAGTGCACTTCAAAATCTGCCAGAGACAAACACCAGAGATTTGCAGAGATTTGCCAGAAGATGTTGGAGTATCTCCATGCCTGTGAGGTGGTAAATATTCAGCATTCCATAAACTCAGCTAATTTTGGAAGAAGACAGGTGCTCTCACAAGTAGCTACTGTAATACCAGAGTACTAGCGTGGTTCTTTCATATTATGCATATTTTACAAAAATATAACCAGTGGAGCTGTTGCTTAGTACCACACATACAGAATATTTGCTGTATGACTTACAGGTGGACAAACTTTTAAAGTAAATCTGAAAAAAACAGGTTTGGGGTTGGCTGATTTTTTTTTTTTAATCTTTTGGAAAATCAAAGTACATGAACAGAAAATCTGCATGTATCAGGCAGTCAGTAAACAAATCACAAATCCTATTTTCATCCAGTAATATGTTCCACTGTTTAACCTTAGACATGTATATACTAGTAGAGCAGGGGCTTTTTACCTAGTGAGAAAGCTACACTGGGCAGACGGCCTATTTTCATTTTGAAATGAAAGGTAAATTGGTTCTTTCTAGATGCTTTGCAGGCATTTGCATAAAGCATAAAGGTCCATCTACATCTAGGAGGAAAGCTGCGGGCTCATTTTACTCTGTACAGCCATGCTTATTATTACAGAACTGCAGTTACTCTCTTTGATTTCAAGGGCACATAGAGTAGGTTGGTATGCAACAGTCAAAGAAGAAATATAATTTTCCCACTTTAATGGTAATAAAAGCTACCATCTAAGTCACAAATGCTTCAGCAAAATCATTAGCAAGTGATTAATTAAATATTATTAATTTTCATTCTTTTTACTAAAGAGCAGTAATAAATTGCTAAGAAACTCTTTTAATGTTTGGTGCTTTAAGAACATGCCCCTTCATATGCCTTATGCCCAAGCAAAGTTTTTATTCAATAATTAAACTTGATTGATTAAATTAAAACTTGATTCAGTGCACCCCATAATTCCATAAGCAGGAGGAACTGGTAGTCCATTATGCACACAGATACTTGGATTAATAATATTTCTGTTGTCCACTGTGAGCAAAGGATTGATTGTTCAGAATGAGATTTTGATAAGAAAAGTGTGTATTCTCTGTAAAAATCAAAGAACATTCATTTGATGAGGTGAATCAACTCTGTTTAGCAAAAAGCAATTTAGTTTCAGAAAAAAATGCTGTTTATTGAGGGGAGACCTAGTTTAACATGAATATTTTTATTTCCAAAAATATAACAAAATCTCCCTCAGGACTAATATTTAAATAATTGTGTCTTTTGCTTTGGGCAATTGTAACTTCTTTCGGAGTTGTGGGGTTTTTTTCCTTCTGCTTTCCAGCTGGACTGTCCACCTGCTTACAGTTTATATCCAAAAAGCACAGTTCAAAAACTGGTGCAATTTTTCCTTTTCAAATGGGACAAAGCAGTCATAATAATGCCTGTGTTCTTCATTATTTCTAAAATTTTGACATAATGTTAAAAAAAACCCCAATTACATCCTTATCAATAGCACTAATTGAACTAATGGTCTTTGTGCTAAGAAACAAAATAATACAGTAAAGATGCGTAGGTTGAAAAAGATTAACTAAATTACTATAGGTTTTTGTGCACGAGTAACAAAGGGTTGTTTTTCTCATGAACAGCTGATTATTCTGAAGAATACTCTGATTTTCTTTCCTGTTAAATTTGACCTCATCCTCCATTCTCTGCACCACACTAACAGAAATTAAGAAAACCCTTGAATTTTAAAAATGCTTTTGCCTGTATACACATTGTTTTAGATCTTTAGAACAAGTCCTGAACAACTTAATTTTCTTTTTCTTGCATTTCAGTGTATGAACAATTCTAACCCTATTCTGGGTCAGTAACCTGTTCAAGCCTCTTTTATTAACAAATCATCCACATTTCTAACTACTTTTGTCAGTTCAGCAATAAGGAAACAAAAATAACAGAGATGTTTTTAATTTTTCGCAATTCTGACTAAATACTAAGAGTCATACTTTGGGGAGCTGATATGTGAAATAGTAGAGCAGCACGGTTACAAGATTTCTGAACTTAGGTGCAAGTAGAGAACACCTGGTTCCCTTCTGTGGGATACAAAATGAGAGAAATTATTTCTTTAAAGCAAAACTGAATTATTTATACCAACTTAGTCTGCAAAATTAACCTAAAGAGCTTCTGAGAGTGATTCACCCTCACAACTTGAAGTTCTTCTCTTCTGACCAAGTAGGAAATACGTTGCAAACTATTATAGCTCAATCCTCACCATACTTCATATGCTACAGACCTGTGATGTCTTTCTAAGGACAGAATGATACTGCAATTTCCACAGTGTCCCAGAGGAGAGTGTGTTGAATTCTTCATGGTGTTCAATGTCTTGCAACAATGCCCTTCCAAGCATTTGCCTGGCACATGTAGTCTATACAAAAACCCAGAAGCACAGACCTGCATGTACAGAAGTGGGCATTTAACAAGAAAAGATAATTACCAAAAGTTATTCAGACTTGAGAGAATTCACATTTTGTGTCTGATATGCCCTTTTATTTTTGAATGAACTTTAATGCACCCATACATATTCAACATATTACAACATTTATGTGCATAAAGAGAATAGTGATATGAAACGTGTACTAGTGGACTGCTGTATTTCTGCACATCAGATCACAATTGGAATAGAACATAGTCAACCTCTCATTGTTGGAAGTGGTAACCTTTACTTGGCAGCAATAAGAGGTGCCAGTTAGCTTATAATTTCACATTTTATTTCACAATATCTTTAGTTGCTTTTCTCAGTTGACTTGCTCAGCTATTCGCTGTGCTTCCTTCATTGGCATTCCCTTTGCTGAACTGACCTGTTGAGGCAAGTGGTGGTTAAGAAAGATTAACTTGAGGTATTCTGCTATGAAGATCACACAGACAAGCAGGTCATTTTAGGCCAGTTTAGATTCTAACCCATCTGCACAATGGACAAGGGCTTATTTCACAACTAGTTTTTTTGTGAAATGAAACTGAAAGAAACAACAGAGTTAACAGAGCTGCCTTAAAGAAAGTTGGTATTCAGAACGTGTCTCTCTAAATAGATAGCTTTTCTCTTAATTTTCTTTCCTAGTAGAAATATATGCACATCAATATATTCCAGAATTTCAGGGCAGGGGATAGGGAGGGAATTCTATAATAAAATCCTAGCTTTCCATCAAAAAGGTCTGAAATTGGAAAACTTTGCATTTCAGTAGTAACATATTTTCTTTTGCAAATAATTTCCAAGTTAGCTGTTTATTACACTTAAATAATTGCAGTATTTTTATATAAGTGAATTTGTTTGTTTGTTTTTATATTATTGCAAATTATTTGAAGGAATAATTAATTTGGTTGAATTTTATGTGAATTTCTAGATATGATGAAAAGACACCTTAAACAGGCATCTTGAACCTATATATCAACTATTTCAGCAAAAAAAATAAAAAGAGTGTTGGAAGAAAAAAGTATTTTGGGGGAATATTTAAATATCTTTAATTAAATATGGTCCAACAGAGCACTCTGGTGACTGTAAGAAACCTTTGTTCAGTGTACATTTAGTTATCAAGAGGAAACTCTTTCAGTGTTTTAATTATCACAAGTAGCTTGTATTAAAATGTTCCTTGCAACACAGGTATAAACAACTGCAATGTGTTGGTATGATGATTATTCTGTGAAAGAATTTTATGTGCTTCCACTGAAATAGTTATCCAGTGTATTAAAGGATGGTGTGTCTATTATACTGTCTTGGCTCAAGGCAGGTTTTGTTACCCTCTAGTAGAAAGAAGCAAAAAATATTACCCCTGCTATCCCACAAAGAAATCAAATAAGCTGTCAGGCTTCTGCCAGAATCTAGAGGAGATTTATATGGTGCTGGAAAGAGATTGCAGACGATCAAAGGAATATATAGAATAATTCTTAATCTTCTTTTACCAACAGCACATGAGCTTTATGAAAAATCCTCCTTCTCCACTTGTTTTCTCATTAAAATGGGCTAGTTCAGGGAAAGTGGAGACAGACTTCAACCTTTGATCAGATTCAAAATGATGTTTAATGAAAAAGATGCATTATTAAAAAGCTTCCCAAAATCAGCATCATGAGAAAACCTTATCTGTAAAAGCATACCTCTTTCAGAGGAGCATCCAAAGGTGTGATGGTGGGCTTTGATTTTTATATTGATATTCATAGTGAGAGATTCTTGCCTTTTAAAAATTTGCCACTCAGCAAACTAGGATTTTACAAAAAGTAAAATTTGCATTTTTCCATAGAAGCCACATATTGTAAATACAACTTTTGTGAGTATTCTGAACAATTGTGATGGACTATGCTGTACTAAGGATATACTCAGTCCCCATGAAGCACCTATAAATGCTGTTTTTTCTCATGAGTGAAACAGGATCATTACATTCAATCTTCAAGAGACTACACTCTCAGTTTTCTATCTGATTTGTCCTCTGGTAGTGCTAAAGGTAAATCTTTCACATGAGCTGTAATTAATTAATTTGTATTAAAGAACTATTCTGGATAAAGTTTCAGTTGATTCATTCATCCATTTGCTGACCAGACCAAGCTGTCTGAACTTGCTAGATGAGACAAGAATACAGCAGTAAGTACAATTTTCTGTAGCAACCTGCTTTGTGCTTTTCTCCTTTTAAAAATACTTCCTTATTCCACTTATGTGTTTAGAGTTAAGCATGCACTTAAGTGATTTTGGCTGGTCAGCATCCCAGATGTTTACTCTTCATTTTGAAAAGATTATGTCCAAACGGAAAACCCTTATGAGAGGCATTATATTCCATTTCCTGTCTCCTGAGACTGGCAACCTTGTGAAGGAACTGCTTTGGTTTTTTGTTTTGTGTGTGTTCCATGAAACTGTTGCACATAAGAGATATTTTGAGTCTAGCATACTAGCAGAAGTTATCTTGCTACTAAAGAAAGGAACAAATTATATTACCAGTGAATAGTTTGATGTATAGCAGTCGTCTAAGGTAGCTCTTTACCTGATGAATTTGGAAGGATTCACAGGAGTCTCACAGGACCTTTGACATGCAACTTGTTAGTATCACTTCATGAGTTTCAATATTACAGTGTACAAAATACTCTATGTTTGGCATAGTCTTCTCTTGAATCATTAGCTTTGAAACAGTGTGATACTGGACTTTGAACATGCCTTGGTTTTCTCAGATTGAATCCAGTACTTCCCCTTTCCTTGAAATACAGACTGATGTTTAGACTTCCTACCTGTGTCTAATCTGCTCATTATTCATCACTAATTCTGGGAGAATAACATTATTTTTTTTCTCAGTGCTATGTAGCACGGGCTTTGCTGAAGATGGATTAGTGTTCTGTCATCCAGTAAAGAAACATGAATTGTACCCAGCTTCTTGGAGAGCAGGAACATGGCAAAGGTTGTTGGTTGACAATTGTTCTGTGCCTTGTAAGAGTTATGAAGAGTGTGTGAAAAATTGTCCTCCATTCTCTGGTAAGCATGTCTACAATAACTGTCACATAGGAACTGGCTGGTTTTAGTTGTCTAATGACTTATCATGAGAACGCTAGAAGTGGTGTTTTAGATAGTAGATAGCAGCTGAACATAGCCAAAGCTTGTGTGACATTTCCCATTTTTTGCGTTCTCTGTATCTCTTCTAGAGAAGCCTCTTCCTCTCCAAATAAACACATGGTGGGCTGTAAGCCGATGAGCAGCTAGCCCCAGGGAGTGCAGGTCTTAGAGTAGTTGTTGGTAATGCTTTGTTGTCTTTTTTAGCAGCTCAGTAGGGTTGGGAAACAGGTTTCCTCCTTATGTGCTTGGATTGCCTTCCTATGTCTGGTTTGGACATTCGGAGTCAGCAGGTAATAGAACACAAATGACAATTGGGGCAAGGATGCTGAGAGTCACTCTTGGCAAGAGGACAAGCACAGTGTAGAGGTGGGGTGAACAGAAGGAAGAGGGTCTGACACTGCAGCAACAGGGGCTGAGGAGCTGATCCAGGGTTTGGCATGTTTGTAGTAATGCTTCATTCATACTAGCTGCTCAGACTTGCAGAACTGGCAACAGATGGTGGTGTCCTCAGTTGCCATCTCTTTCACTTACTCATACTCTCAAAATATTTTTCTGAAAGCATAGTGTGAAAGTCCCGTTGATGATCCTTATGTCATGGTTTGAGTTTCTCTTGTAACTTCTTTATTTATTGCCCAGCCGTACCATACAGAAGGATTCAACCCGTGAGAAGTTGGCATATTAAAAATATAAAATGGAACTGAAGGTGACCTGGGTTCTGTTTGTAGGAGCATGGATAACTGGTGTCTCCCAGTCAAATTCACCATACAGAAAACAGCTTTCACTTCTATTCATAATTTGTCAAGACAAAGTACAGGCATACTCACAGCTTTCTGAGAAATCAGTAGAAGGTCCAATGAATAGGAAAATTTGCCTATTTTGTGATTGTCTATCTAAAATCAGATTCTAATTAGTTTAATTTTGTCTCATTTAATGAGCTGGAAACAGTTAAATAATACCATGACAAACTATTTCTCATTGATAACTTTGGTGCTGATGTAATATGTTTCAAGGGGTTTAGGAAAATCCCTTGGAAGAATTAAGACTTTGTAAGCTACTTACACACATGCTCAAGTTATTCAATTTTCAAAATTATGAACACATAGATTGGCATTTCTCTTGCTGTTTAGTTTTCCATCAGATTTTTTAAGATAAAGGGTAGGTGTTTTATTTTTGCAATAGTTAATCCTTTAAATTTATTGCTTAAATGAACCCACCAAGAAAACTGGAATATTTTTAGAAATCTTATTTTGTGTGCATGCATATACATACATATGTATATAATCCTGGTCCTGGTGTGTATATATATGTGTGTGTATATAAATTCTGTGGTACCAGAACTGTGTACACTGTGTATATATAAAAATATATTCAGAAATAAAGCTCTTATCAGAACAGCAGAAACAAAGAACTAAGGAACTAAGAAAGGCCACTTTTTAAATTAAAATAGTTTTAAAACTTAAATGCAAAGCCACTGGTATAATAGTCTCCCCTCAAAGTGTAAATTATCCTCAGGCCTAAAAAATTCTAAATACTGAACCTATAACAAAACTCAAACTGACTTCAACCTGAGCAGGAATGTAACCATTTAATAACAATGAAAGAATAAAATGTGTACAAGTATACTTGCCTCCTGTTTTCAGATAAAATAACTGAGTTCTTAGTGCTGCAACAGTGACATCCAGTGACTAAGCTAGTTAGTTCTAGACTTTATCTGCATTTGGAATGAATTCTAAAGGAAAGGGAGGCTTATTTACTAAGATCCATAGTGAAGTGATAAATAGCTAATTTAGAAATAAAGATTTTTTTTTATTTATCTGTTTCAGAATTAGACATTTGCTGAGCCAAGTGAGGAATACATTATTTTAAAACATTTTTTTCAACAAGACTATGCAACATTTCATACCCTTTTTTATTAGTTAACAATAACAGAAATCAGTAGGTAATACTTCTATTATATTTTGCCTCAGATATGATCTACCTCAGATCTAAATGTGGCTATGTGATGGAAAGTTCTTTCAAGTTTTAGCAAATTAATGAAATAAAAAGACCAAAAAGGATTAAGAAACCTTCCTTGTGTGGAGAAGGTGACAAAATGTTTACCGTCTTTTTAAATAAGTCCCTTATTCATTTTTTGGTTGAAGTCATTGCAAGTCTTATAATGAAATTCAAACTTCACATAATTTCTGATTATATGAGGTGCATCTGGTACTGACCTGAACCCCTACTTCCTCAGTTATCCAAAAGTCTTGAAATCTGCACATTATTCAAAATGTTACATGATATGTTCTGTACTTTCTGATTATTGTAATCATACTGAAGAAGTAGCTTATCTCAGGGCTTTTCAAAAAGCTAGAAGTAGGAACAAATTCTGTAGGATTCTAACTTCAAAGCATAATACAAGATGCCTACTGTTTTACTGTTAAGAAATGGATGAATGAAGAAATAAGTACATGAGTAAGCTCATAAGCAAAAAGACATGCACAGCAAAGAATAGGAATGTAAAGAACCCAGCTGAAAACAAGAAATGTGAGAATTTGTCACATCTGTCCTTTGATAAGAGGCAGCAGTTTGACCAGTGATTCCAGGAAAAGAACAAAAATGTAAGTTTCAGTCACAATTGCATTGCTTCTTCCCACTTGCTTTAAACAGTTTTCAAATTGTGGACAGAAACAAAGCCTATGCTTTTAGTTTCCTCATTGTACTATCTCAGCATTCTGCTATCAGCTTTAACAGCCATCCTCTCTGTTCATTCTAATTTCAGTCTTTAGAAAACACTTGAGATAGCCATGGTTTCTATGTAAGAACAGGAAGTTACTGGAAAGAAGAAGAATACGGGGGAAAAGAGGCGTGTATTATAGAGGCAGGTTTTCAAGTGCCAGCTGCTGGGTTTTGATCTTCCTTTCGATGGAGAAGATCCTTCACTTTCACTGCCTTTAAAGTATTTTTTGGTGAATTTTAGATATTAAATGCTCTAAAGACCACAATAAAAATAATGCAACAGATATAAAATAGTAAGAGAGACATTTGCAAAACTCTAATTATTAAAGGGAACTTAAGTTATTTTAGAATCTGGTTGGGGTTTTGAATTATGGAAAAACTGGCATATACTTCAGTGGTCTCAAAAAGATCAGCTAATTTGACGATAATGTAACACTTAAGTACAAACCTGCTACTAACAGTGCAAATAGAGAATCTGTGATCTGTCCCCTCCTGTAGGTGTTTGCTGTGGTGTCCCATTGTATATGGGAAGCAGCAACTTTCAGTGCTTTCAGGAATTTGGCAAGAGCAGCGGCCTTCCACTGTGTAAGATGATTGGTGTCTGCGATGAGAAAAAGGCCCTTGGGAGCTTTTGCCCTGCATGGTGACAGTGACTGCTGCATCTTTAGCTCTGGCTTTAAACTCACTGGGGCAAATCAACTGTGCTGGTGGTAGTTATCCCATAAACTTGCTATCCAGTGTCTTATGAGGATTCAGAAATACCCCGTATGTTTTCATCCAATTCAAGCAGCAAGTGTAAGTAATTAAGTTATGATTTAAGTTTCTGAAGGCAGGAAACAGGAAGCTCTTCCCTCTATGAATGTTTTTACAGAACTAAGCAGTGAAAAGATGAACTGGCATCACTAGGGGGCAACAAAACATCGCAGACATCTATGTTGTTAGAGTCCAAGCAATGTCACACCCACACTGTGAGACGCTTGTGTTAAGACCTGAAGAACAGCTTGTGTAAGCAAATGCTTTTGTGTTTTTCCAGCTGTCTTCTGTAGTAAATCTTGCTTCAGAGATGATAGAGCTAAAAAACCATATTACTAAAGCACACGGAAAACTTCTCATAGTTTTCTGCTGCTTTATCTCTGATCTTGTACAGTAAAACAGTAACAAGATTGGACATTTGAGCATCATTTTCATTTATGAACATCATGTATTTAGCATTATGGTTAAGTATAACATATTCTACTAAAGCTCATCCACTTTGTACAGATGAAGACGCACAGTATAGGAGAATTTTGATTTACGTTTCACTGTCTTTCTCTCCATCCCTCTCAGTATCAGCATGACGACCAGCCCAAACTGGGGACAGACATTCCAGAAGTCAGTGATGCTGCCCCAGTCCTCTGAATTAGGTTCGTTATTGGCCCTTTTCTTCTTTTTCCTGATGTCTTGCTTACACTAACAATAGTCCCACTGTAAAACCAGTAATAGCTCGCCTCACTGCAGCGGGAACATAGCTGTGTTAGTACCATGGCAGATGATGTAAGAGGAAGGTGGAGTATCTGACCCAAAGTCACTGGTGCAACTCGGTAAAGAGTGAACCATTTTTGACCTTTGGGTTGTAAGCATTTTTAAAATCTTAATATTTTTACTCTTAGAACTGTTATCCTCGCATACTTTCTGCAAGTCAGCAGTCTGCAGACCAGTATCACAGATGTCATTTACCTGGACTACAGGCATCATCTGCCTGGACTTATGCAAAGCATTTGACACTGTCCTGAATGACATCCTGGTCTCTACATTGGAAAGGCATGGATTTGGTGGATGGACCACTTGGTGGATACAGAACTGGATGGGTGGCCACACTCAGAGGATTGCAGTGAGTGGCTCAATGTCAAAGTGGAAACCAGTAACGAGTGGCATTCCTCAGGGGTCAGTACTGGGACCAGTGCTGTTTAATATCTTTGTTTGAGAGATGGACAGTGGGATTGAGTGCACCCTCAGCAAGTTTGCCGACAACATCAAGCTGCATGACATGATCGACAAGCTGGAGGGAAGGGATGCCATCCAGAGGGACCTGGACAGGCTTGAGAGGTGGGCCTGGTTGAACCTCATGAAGTTCAACCAGGCCAAATGCAAAGTCCTGCATGTGGGTCACAGCAATCCCAGGCACAAATACAGGTTAGGCAGAGAATGGATTGAGAGCAGCCCTGAGGAGAAGGACTTGGGGGTGTTGGTGGACAAGAAGCTCAATGTGAGCCAGCAATGCGCACTGGAGGCCGAGAAAGCCAACCACAGCCTGGGCTGCATCAAAAGAAAGAAGTGTGGCCCAGCAGGTCGTGGGAGGTGATTCTACCCCTCTACTCTGCTCTGGTGAGACCCCACCTGGAGTATTGTGTCCAGCTCTGGAGTCCTCTGCACAGGAAGGACGTGGACCTGTTGAAACAGGTTCGGTGGAAGGCCACAAAGACAATGACAGGTGTGGAGAACCTTATGATGACAGGCAGAGAGAGTTGGGGTTGTTCNAGAGCTCCAATCTAAGGGGTGTTCTTTTGTGGTTTTGCTGTTGGAAAAAGTGGAGCTGTCATCAGAAAGAGCTCCACAGGGAGAGCTGCCCATTGATAACATGGAATCGAAGGATATTTCTTGTGGTCAGAAAGTAGCCATTGTGCCTTTTCAAGCAGTGCCTGTTCATTTGTCAGGGTTGTAATGATACTGACCTCTGACCTAAAGCTTCTACCATCTTATTTTTTCATTCCCCGATCCCCCAGTTTGTGGGTGGGAATTCTACGGACTATCAGAAGAGTAAAATCTAATCATCTCAGCTCTGAACCCTTCAGGGCCAAACTACAGGTGAATATTCCGAGAGTTTGTATAAAGCATTTTTTTATAGCTTGTCTGCTTTAATCTACTTGAGCTGTGCTTTTGCATACATTTACTGATCCATAGCGAGATATAGAGGTTATGAAAAGTTTAGCCTAATAATATTTTTTTTTTTACAGAAATGCTCTATAAACTGTACTAATGTCAAATTTCTTTATGGAAGCTCTCGGCAATATGAATGGTCCAGAATGCATTTAGTAGCAGTGGCCCTGCCTGCTGTCATTAAGACATTCCTGCTGGGCCTTTTCTGCCACTCTCCAGTCTCTGATGTTCTCAGGTTGTAATCCCTGAGTGAAGCTACTCTGACTATAGAAGAAAAATCATATAAAACATATAAATGTTCTCTGGATTTTCCTTTGACTGTCAAACTCGACCAATTTCAAAACAGGCCCGTAGAAAGAATCTTATAAAAGGGGCTGGAATATTAGGCTTGTACTGCCCAAGCTGCATTCTGGTGTAATCTGTGAAAAACAAGCAGAATTTTGTAGGTAGCCTGTTGATGTATGTACTGTAAATGATCTTTTCTCACACAGATTCAGTAATGTGTACGGTTTCTACTATTGCATAACTGGCCTCAGAAGTCACGTGAAATGATAATCTTCCAAATTGCAGTCTTTGTATTGGCAATTGATTCATGTAGCATATGCTATAAGTAAACATGAAGAGAGAACATAATGATAATGTCACATGCTCAAAGGTTAGAAATCTCCTCAGTAAGTATTCTTGGGTTCTTCAGAAAAGTAACAAAGCTTAGGTGATTTCTTGAGCAGAAGCTAGGTTGGTAAGTTTTGTGATTTACATGTTTTACT
This sequence comes from Nycticryphes semicollaris, assembly GCA_013400055.1. NCBI lineage: Eukaryota > Metazoa > Chordata > Aves > Charadriiformes > Rostratulidae > Nycticryphes > Nycticryphes semicollaris. The sequence goes on from VXBJ01001566.1 coordinate 262,900, forward strand.
ATTTGAGAGGTTTCTAGCCTCTCATAGGTCCTTAGAAAAGTGGGTATTACTGACTAGTTTTAGAGCTAAGAAATGCCATCTTGCTCATCTTGAAAGCTCCTTCTAAAAAGGAACAAAAAATGTTTTTTAAAGTTGTAGGAACTCTTTTACTGTGGACGTTTAACTATTGACAACTGTCTTAAGCTATCAGCAGGAGGATTCAGGGCAATCCAGAGGTCAGTGTGATTGTTTAGGCCAGGTCATAGCTGTATGGAATTCTTTGATCTCACTGGAGGTTCAAAACAGTTCTGTTTCTATCTCCAAAGTCTGATTCCAGTTTAAACTGAAGGGGTTTATGTTATAGTTACAATGGCAAAAAGTCCAGAGACCCTCCTTATAACTAAATTAGGAGGACTGCATGTGGGAACTGGAGAGACTTTAACAGATTAGAAGCAAAAATATTCCTCTTAAAATGAAATACTGTTTCCTTTGAATTTTTCTTTTAGATATGCACACGGTGGTATGTGCATGAAGATGCAGGTCTCATCCTGTTTTATTATTTACCAAAGGTTTCTCAATCTGACTTTTAATCAAAGTAAGGGGTTTTGTTCTCTTATATGTTCACCAAAGTGTACTTTTCTTTATATATGATTGTCAACTTATTTGTCTATAAGAAAAACTGTAGCATTTTCTTGTTTTTCACGTCTTTGTGGACTGTTTCTTTCCGAGTTACTTCATTAATTTGTACACCAAATTTGAGTTCCTTGATTGAGATTTTGTGGGAAAAGAAGTAATTATGCTACATATTATGACATAAACTTTGAAAACTCTTTTTTTTGCATGTTCATCTAAAAAAAATATAAAAATTATCATTAAAACAAAAAAAAGTTCACTTGAAGTTTTGACTAGGTTGAGTCCTTAGGGTAGGAATATATTATCAGGGACTGGTAAATTCAAACTGTTCAGCATCCAGTATGACTGAAAATAAACCAGAACCTTCACAAATACCTTCCAGAGTGGAGCAAGTTTGAAACAATCTCTGTCCATCCACATAGATACACTTCTGTATGGACCTGTTGGAGCAAGTCCAGAGGAACACCATGAAGATGATCAGAGTGCTGGAGTGCCTCTCCTATGGAAATAGGCAGAGAGAATTGGGGTTGTTCAGCCTGGAGAAGAGAAGGCTCTGGGGAGAGCAGCCTTCTAGTACCTGAAGGGGGCCTACAAGAAAGATGGGAAGGGACTGTCTATCAGGGGATGAAGTGATAGGATGAGGGATAAAGGTTTTAAAATGAAAGAGGGGAGATTTAGAGTAAATATTGGGAAGATATTCTTAACTGTGAGGGTGGTGAGGCACTGGAACAGGTTGCTCAGAGAAGTTGTGGATGCCCCATCCCTGGAAGTGTTCAAGGCCAGGTTGGATGGGGCTTTGAGCAACCTGATCTAGCGGGAGGTGTCCCTGCCCATGGAAGGGGGATTGGAACTTTATGATCTTTAAGGTCCCTTTCAATCTGGACCATTCTAGGATTCTAAGAAAACCAAAACAAAGATGTAATTTTTTGGAAATCTGGTTGGGTTTGGTTTTATTGTTAATGTACAGACTGAGATGCTTTAAATTTTGCTGTCATCTTACTACATCTGTTTTGGGGTGTCTCATTTGTGGTCCTTGAAGAGATTTATGGATAACACTGATAGATACTAATTCTTAACACTTGGGCCCCCAAAACAAGTTTTTTCAGAGGTTAGATGTCACACAAATGTCAGAGTGATCATTTCCATGTAAATAACTTCTGAGCTAGTCTCTTCTTTACTCTATCTGAGCTAAGGAGTTATTAGTTACTGTATGGTAGAACCCCACCCCCAGCATTTAAAGTGACCATTTAATTGTGTGTGCTTCTAGTTCATTTCAGGACAGTTAATCCATTTTATTATTGTCCCAGTTAATGGTCAGTAGACTCAGCTGACTGCTGACCTTGCCCTGAATATTATTACAGATATTTTTACAGTCAGGAACAACAGACAGGATCTCTAAGAAGCTGCCAGGAGCACTTCTATTTGTGTCAGAGATAGTTAACATGGTAACTGACTATGAAAAACTTCCAGTCTCTTTGAAGAGGATGATGAACAGGTGAATATAATATTTCAGTGAAAATGATTTAACTCACCTGTTTGTCTTTGCCCTGAAATAATTGCAATTAGTTACAGTTATAGCTGCTAACTGAAAGTTACTGTTCTTCAGCTATTACTTCTGTTTGTTGTTGTTTAGTTCGTTATCTATGAATTCATTATCTAATTCTTATCCTATGTGTCCAGGACTAGAATTATGGTTGCCCACAAGTTACAAGGTCTCAGTCTTACAACTAGGGTCCCTGTCTTCAGCCATAGTATTCTTAATGATGCTTAACTTTAGTTTTAATGCATACAAGCGTGATTTGTTAATAGATGGTGTGTTCTAGGTGAAGGCAAAACAGCCTTTGTAGTACAGCTCCAGATACTGTGATGAATGCAGCCTGCATCTAGAGTGAATAGCATGGCTTTATTTAAAAACAAATAAACAAAATCCAACAGTAAGCTACAACATATCTCTCTTAAATAGGCAGTGAATATGGCATCCTCATGAGCTGTATCAAAGCTGTAAGGTACAATGAATAGTCCTATGGACTGTCTCTCATTCTTTAAAAGTGCATTTCATTTCAGCTAGTACTGTTTAGAAAGCAGTTGCTCTAAAGTGCAGGCAGATCTGAAAACTTTAAACAGGAAGCGTCTCTGCTGCTGATGCAGATCCCTGACTTCTACCATGAGAGTAAACCCATGTGCTCTACAAAAAGCAAGAATAACGAGTAGTTGATTAATCCACAGGCAGGACCCTGCTCAGGGAAGATCAGGTTGCAATCCTGCCTTTGTAGCTTTACACCACACCCCTTCTACGTGAATTAGTAGGGGAGGATCAAACTCAGCACTGCTTCAGGAATTCTTTCTTTATCCAAGAGCTGTTACTAGGAGTTTGGTGAGTACTTTGTAACAGACTTTGAGTTTTACATGACAATTTCTTTTTTTCTTTAGCTGGCAGAAAGGAGTATCTACTGTTATTTTTTCTTTAGAATGTGGTAGATGCAGCAATCGGATGTTTAGATTCAAAGTTCAGTGACGAGTGCTGTGAAAAGGGAGACTTTTTTCGCTGTAAATTTGAAACAATGAATATACTTTTATGATTACTAATACAACTAACCTTTGGTTGTAAGAATGTCAGACTAAGATATTTTGAGGTCCAAGACAGTTCTTTGAAAGAAAGCCATCTTAAAGGTGAATATGTTAATTTTGATCAACAGCTGGAGTTCAGAAAAAAACTTTTTTTTTAAAAGCAATTTCTGCACCACAGTAGCTCCAAGGGAGGCTTGATTTAGGAAGCCTGGTCTGCCAGGCTACTTTAAATCCTTCTAAGGCACGTAACATTTGAAGCAATTAATATTTTGAGAAGTACAACAAAAATTTAGGAGAAACAAATTAAGGTGATGCTACTATAAACAATTTTCACTCTCAAGAAGCTAAGAACACTTGAACAATGAGAAGGGCAGTGAATGAAGCTTACAATGATGCCGAAGTAACAAACACCACCACTACCACACACACCTCTTGAAAACCCAAAATATTACTGGTGATTTTTGTAATATTTTACTTGGAAGTATTGATATAAACTTCATTTTCAGTAAATAATGAAAAACGGTGATGCTACCCTGTATATTAAAAAAAAAAAAGTTAGCTAAAATTTAAATAGTTGAGTTTTAGAAAATCTAAGTACAATTTAAATGTAGAGAAGGCAAGCAACAATGGGAAACGTGGAGTTGGGAGAGCAATAACAATTTGGATGGGGGGAGTATGTGAAAGGTCAATGTGACTCAGTACACTAGAAATTAGTCACGAAAGTACTTAATGGAAAACATGTAAAGATATAAAGCTTCCTTCCTGCATGTGTTATGGACAGACGCAAAGACAGGAAGTCCAGCTGTCAGTATAGATATGAACAGCAAAGGCTTGCTTTAGGAATTGCTAGGCACCTACTAGGGAAAAGATGTCAGCCTGTTTCCCTTTGTAGTCTTCTGCTCATTGTTTAATTCTACTAGGAGAGAGTAATGCCCACAAAGAAAAGAAGATAAAGATTATCAAAACATATTCTGCTCTGGCCTTTTCTCCTGTCAAATATGTCCCACATGAAACCGTTCATTAAAAAGTGCTCATGTGGGCAATTGTTTGATAAATCCATTTCTTTCATATTTTTATAACTTCTATGCTGGAAAGTCTCCAAGTGTGCTTTAAAGTGACTTTCGGTAATCTTTATGTTTATCCTTACATTGCACATTGCATAGTTTGCAATCTGGAGTTCTAATGCATTTCAGATGTCCAGAGTAGTTATATGACCTTTAAGGTGCATTCAGCCTTTCAGTGCAGCGTTCAGATTACTCATGAAAACTCTGTTGTAATTCATCTAACTAGTCTTCTAAATGCAGAATAACTGTAAGTTAGAGTTTGTGATCTTCCTGACTCAGGACAGATAGAACAATTATTGGCACTGAATTTATCTATCCTTAATCTCATCAGAGAGTTAATTTTGAAAATCTAATGGCAAACTTATAAATTGTTGGTAACTATTTCAGCATTTAGTGTCAGATATAAAGTGCAATGAGGGAGAGTGTTCGGAAAGTTCCTGTCAGAGAGGAAGTTTAAGATTTGGGGAAAGGTAGTCCAAGATAATACTATGTCTAGGAAACAAAGCAAAGATATAAAAGAACAAGCTTTTAGAGAACATGTCCAGAGCCTTTAGTGAGTTTGAAGTCTTACCTCTAACTAGACCAGACGTACATTTAGAGAAGGAAAGTTACTGGATTACAGATCTATCTTTAAGAACTATTTATATGTTTCTCCAATAAACCTTCCAATTTAAATGTATAAACAGGAGCAGATACTGACACATAGATTGTCTGTTCTCCAGTACAGGGCTACTAATAGCTTTTTGGTATACTTCTGCCTCAGTGGATACTGAGTTACTTTTAGGGCAGAAAACACAGTCTGATCTCACAGATGTATCAATGAGATTAGGATCAATCCTGGAAATGTGAATGTGAAATCTACTCTGAAAAAAAAAGAGACATTGACAGTCTTTTACATTTTGGAAAGCTGCTTTAGAACCTATGTTTACTTGGAAAAGGTGATTCTGGGAATAACTCTCTTCTACATTTTAAAATAAAGGAATAGATGCTTGAAGTGCTTTGTAACTACCATGATATTTTTGTGTGTGCATTCAGTATTTTCTGCCAATGTCTGCCAGAGGGAGTCAGAGCATGTGTACAGAAACAAGAAAGAAATTTTAAAATCAAGGAATACAATATCAGTAGAGCCTAGGACCCTCAAGAATTAAGTTAGTCTTGTATCTCACAAATTTACAGCAAAATGTTATTCCAGTACTTTGATGCTTTGGTAAGGACTGAAAATGGGGTCTTCATATCTAAAGCTCTTCCTCATGCTGAAACCAGGGACAACTGTCTTAAAAAACAGGGAAAAAAATACCTACTTATGTGTGTTTCTTTTATGAAACCAGCTTTACTTTACAATAGGGAAGAAGGTCCACTGGGGACACAATGAAGCAAAACCATATTAAGAGTTGTATAATTCCTTTCCTCTCATAGTTATTTCACAGCAAAATAGACTTATTTTTAGTCCTTTTAATTTTCTCTCATTACCTCTTTCTTCAGTTTCCTTAATTATTTCCTGTTGCTGTTGATACAGCTGTCCTTTTTCCCTGTTGAATACCATTCATAAGTGAGTATACTTCTGAAATTAACTGGTTAATTTGATTTACTCTTTAGTAAAAAAATAAACAATGCATTTGATCAGGATGTGATCTGGGTACAAGAAAGTTCAGCCTTCTTCCAGAAAATGGAGCATTCCAAAAGAACTGATTTTAAAACAATTATATGGGCAGTAGCAATTGCAGCAAGTAAATTAGAAATACAAGTATTATATGAAGGAAATACTTAGCTGGTACAGTTTTTATGAACTTCACAGATGGGCCTGCAGAAATATGTTAGCATTTTCTGTAAACGTTTTCTACTTTGGCCGAGAAGAAATTATTTTCCCTTATATTCTTGCAATCTCTAACATAATGAGGTTCTGGACAATGATTTGATGTTTTCATCAGTCAGAGAAAGGGTAGTGGAGAAAGATGAGGCTGAAGTTTTCCCTTCTCTGAGACTCATCTGATGAATGGTCTAGGTCCAGAATAAGCAACACTACCTGTACTGCGGTGGGAGGTTAAAGGAACATGACCCCTTCTTTTCCATGGCAGTCCTATTATGTTTTGGTTTTAAGTATTTGCAGATTGATAATCTGAGGCAGTCTGAATCTGGGGGTATTCCCAGTAATGACAATTACAGTATTTCTAAACTGTGTGAGGATCCAAAGCTCATACATTGCAGTAAAAAAGTATGGGGTATGTGCAGCTGGGACAATAGATAGAGTAAGCTAATCTTGCTTGACAAACCAAGGAAACTTGTATTTTGATCTTTGGTATGTGTGCAAAATGTGATATATGTGATGATGGGGTTACAAAAGGTTAAGGTCAGATATGGTCAAAATCACTCATGAGAGGCATCAGTGTGGCAGGTAGTTTCCTCTTGTGCCTGTCTGTTATACTTTCACTACCTGGAAGTTTCACTTTAGTGAAACTAAGTAGTTGTATTTCTGTAGTGTGTACAATGTGATATTACACACAACTGGGTTGTTAACAAACATACAGCACTGAAGTCACTCTCTCTGTTAGAAAAGAAGGTTGTGATAAGTTAACTGACCTCTAAATATACATGACGATTTATCAATAAGTGCAGGTGAGTTTTGAAAACATACATGAGACTTTTTCAGTCCAAACTGCTAGGGGAAAAAAAAAAAACAGGTTAGAGGCTTTAGAATGCTAATTTTGGGACTACCATGCTGTGTTCCTAAACCCATAACTTAATATCGTTGCATGTCTGTTTCACTACTGGCTTTTGTGCTCTAAGGATAGTGTTATTAGGAAGCTGAGGATATTCCCTGTTTGAAAATAGAATTGGAACCTATATTTTTGCTACAGTTTCTGTTCATGTAGTATAGGTTTGAGTGTGGTAGGTTAAGTGGTTTTGTTTTTAAGATTTATGAAATTAAGTAACCTAGCCAACTGATTTAGTCCATGTCTAAAAATATTTTGGAAGGAGCAAAAGACTATTTCCTTTCCCTGTTGAAAGCTATGTCACAATGAAAACAGGCTGTATATGTGGAGTAGAGACTTACCTCAGACTGGGATGTGGCAAGTTGGATAGATGCAGCTGCCACATCTAAATAAAGGACTGGGTTAGTTTTTTATTTCTGTTTGAATCGGTCTTCTGAGGTGGAAACTGACACTAACGTAATGTTTTGAGTATGTCCTTTATGTTAAGCTCATAATGTTAGATCCTGTGCCATGTGTTTTATTTTGTTGGGTTTGTTGGGTTTTTTTTTCGCTCTGGCTAATAGAAGTAGCTACAAAATCATTAGTCATTCTCCATAAGGTGTCCCTCGTAGTTAAATAATTTGATTGTAGTGTTTGTGTGAGAAGTGCAGCTATTTTAAAAAATCACTTTTAATTTCAGAGTTTATAATTCACCTGAACTGTTGTATCAAGTGTTCTGCATGGCATGATCAGGGAATTAGGAAAATGACTTGCAGGCTTCTATTGCCAAGGCTTACTCTCATCATCTCTCTGCCTCCCACAATATAACTGGTTCCCAGCTCTTGGGTGATGGATATCAAGGATGTGATGTCTGAGAGAGCTAGGTAAGGAGGAGAACTGAATGGAGAAGGAAATGAAAAAGAAGGTCTGAGTCTGTGTCACAGGAGAAGCTGAATGGAGACAGAATGGCAAAAGTACCCAGTGATTTATGTGAAAAAGGAAGGCTGCTCTTGTGGTAGGCATATTATTCTTTTTTTTTTTCTTTTTTTTTTATAACTCAAAACATAACAAGGGTTGGTTTTTTTCAATTAATTAATGTGCTGTGTTTGCAAAGCAGTATTTACGATCTTAATAAAAACAGAACTAAACAGGGAGTTTAAACACAAAACAATTATATCGAGTCATAAAACTTTAGCATAAAACTAACAAAGACCCTTGCTTTTCTGAATTTTCGCTTTCTTTTCCCATTTTCGCTTCCCAGTTTTCACTTGGGAATTTAAGAGGCTGGAATATTGCAGCAGCCAGTCATAACAAGATGGAATTTAGAAGTTCTTGGAGGAATCTGAGGAAGTCTCTGGTCTCAGGACTGAAACAGTTAAGGCTGCTACTCTATGGCACAGGAGGGAGATAAGTTAGGGGGGCAAGTTTTGATAGCTCATGTTTTCAATCAGTAATGTTTGTGTACTGAAGGTCCACAGTAGACTGTATCCCTTTTTTATTAAGTTATTGTGACGCTGCAAGGCTTTGCTCTAGTTAAATTCAGTTGGGATGACAGACCAGTATTGACTTATAAAGCTATCATCATTCTTTGTTCAGTTTACATTAGAGCATTCATACTTGCTTCATTCTTCATACTTACTCCACTGTAAATGAGAAAATATGATGCTTCAAACAGCTTTATGCAGTTCTAATTAGTTCTTATATTCTATCTAACTAATATTAGATATGAGAACAATAAAATAGCACATGTAATAATATACTTTTAAAGGGCACTTGTTGACTCTGCCAACTGGGAGACAATGCTACAGGTATGTCTAATATCTCTGCCATACAACTCCTAGTAGGTAGTACAAGGTATCATAGGGCAAATAAAATGCCTCTGAAGTATAGTGAACTGAAAAAGGTCTGCTTTTATATCAGAGGTGCTATAATCCTGTCTAATTAGACCTTTCTAACTTTCATTTTAGGCCGTGCTAAATTCAACCCCTGACTGTGCACGTCCTATCTACTGCTATTCATTCCTCTATTTACTTATATCCGTTGCCGTTTTTTCGGTTGTGTGTGCTTCCATTTCCTGGACTGTCACTGTGAATGAGTCACTCTTACAGTCATTACAATGTCACTTTATACCATTTTCTAAAGCTGCCTGGTTTTGGCTTCTACTGGAAATGCTAGCTTTTATTTTTGTTTTTCCAGTTAGTTAGAGATAAATGCTGTGCTGAAGAAATGTTTCCTCTCAAACATTCTGGTAAGGATAGAAATTGGTGTTGAAGAGACTGCTAAGTAAAACAAACAAAAAAAATAAATTATATATATATACACACACATAAAAAAATCTGCTTGCAGTACCTACTGACTGCATGGAGAACACACCAAATTTTATACCTGTCTTTAGTTAAAAAAAAAAAAATAAATCTTGAGAGTTTTCTCATATTTCTGTCTTCAGGTGGCAGGTTAAAAAGTTAAAAAAGTTATAAGACCAGGTAGTAAGGATTTCTCTTACTGGGAACTTCCTTGATTATTTGTGGTCTGCTTTGTCAACATATATTCTAGCTTGAGGGAAGCTGATGGCATTATTCACAAATGAAAGCATTTAATTAAACTGGTAAATAAATCAGTGCCAATTATTACCCGTACACCTTTCATCTCCTTTCTCAAGTAATTTAGATGTTGTCTGTTATAGATACAAAAATGCCTCATTCAAAAGGAAGGTAGTTTGGGAGCAGCAGAGTGCCATTTCGTAAACAAATGTCTTAGGAATTTAAGAAATTTGCATTAATGACACTTTGATGTAGAGAAAAGCCAGTATTAAAGCTGGACTGACTCCTGGCTGTCCTAAATTAGAACTCTGCTGGAGTAAGGGGCTCTATTTACTCCCACAGATTTTCAGAATTTGGCCTAAATAATCAGACCATTTAATGCAAATTATTTAAACTCAAAACATTTTCCCTCTTTCCCATGGCAGACAGTTCTTCACAAATGTGTGCACTTGAATATTTTTCTGAGCCAAATGTTACAGATTACTTATGCATTCCGTTTAAATATCATATAAAAATAAGTAGAATGCATTAAAAAGGAAATAAAATCAATATTATAAGAGGCTTATAGCTTTAAAGTTATTATTGGGCAGATAAACATTAAATCAGAAAACTTGGACTTTTGCAGAGGGTTTGGTTTTTTTAATTGAAAAAGCAGTGCCAAATTCACTTTGACCTTGGACTTCACTCTTCCTGTAGGAATTATAAGAAATAATTAAGCAACAGAAGGATTTAAGCATTTCAGTACTAAAACCTTCACCCCCTTCATCCCACTTCCATCCATATCTGACCCAATGTTCTAAGAACATTGTAGGAAGGTTAGCAAGAAGATACAGGAGATTGTGTTTGGTCAACAGAATTTGCAGTAAGGCAGATATGTAGTTATGCAGTGTAAATTTTTGCTCTTGGGAAATTGCCCAGGCTTTAGTAAGCCCTACTTCTTACAAGACACACTTTTCAGGGAAACATAGGATTGAGTGGAAAAACAGAAATGCTCTACCCTGGTAAGATATTTGTTCTCTGTACAAATGCACTGATTCATCCTCATAATCTCATTGTGACAATTATATATGGTAGCTCTTGATATATAAAATCCTATTTGCAAAGGAAAAAGCAAAACTTACTGAGGATTTCCATTTCTTGCTGATAGTTTCATATATTTTTATTCTACTTGGGAACAACCTTTTGAGAATATTGGATAACTGCATAAAAATGGATTACTAAATTTTGTAATCTATACAAAATATAAACCTATATTCTACTGGTTCCTGAAAGAAGGAACCAAAGCCTCAACTTGAGTGTCCCAAAAGCAAATTCAACTAGAGTTTTATTGAACTAATGAGAGTTTTGCTGTCATGTTTGGAAAAACTCAAATGTAGAAAACGAAAGCCAAGGGGCAAACTTGGAATTAATCCATGGGCAAAGGACATTATGGATAATTTGCAAGTTCCTTTCTGAAGGAACACAACTGTGCCAATGATTACAAATTAAAACTTGTAAGGAAAACAATGTGCTCAGAATTACCCTTTCCCCTGTAATTTTGAAGACTAAAGTGGAAAGTGTATTTTTTGATTTTTTTCATTCCTATGAACTCACAGGAGCCAAGCAAAGTATGAAAGTTATTACTATCTAAGTATCAAGTCTGAATATTTGATGTTATTTCGGTTTTTATTCAGCCTAGATGATGTCAAACTATCACCACATTTATTTACTTTATAATGCTAGGTAATGATAGGTACTTATTCTTGTGCAGTTCAAAATATTTTACTTATTATTTCTCCCCTTACTTTTTTTATTAGTTGTGAATTTATTTTAAATTTAGTTAACATTAAGGCAACATCATAACTGAAATGTCTCTCAAATCATAAAGGCAACCTGGACAGCTTCAGATTACCTTGTACAGAGTTATTTTGATCCTCTTTTAAAGCATGACTGGAGGGCTGAATGAAAAGATTTGCTGTAATTTTTTTTCTAACCTAAAAGTAAAATTCTCCCAGGGCCATGCACCACGATTTTTTCATGGAAGAAACTCTCGTATTAGGCCAAATGCATTGTAAGAGGTAGGTCTGTTTCTGGAAATCATAGAACGGACTTTGAAAGCTGAAAATAAACATTGTTTCTTCTATTCACTTTGTGCAGGAGTATAGTCAATAAAACTCCTTTTTGTGGCATTTCTTTAGTTTATTTTGGATTTGTCTTATACTCTTACATGGTATTATTTTGATATGTTCAAATCTTTACTTATTACATATGTGATTTCTTTTTAGCGTATGAAGTCTAAGACGCTATTTTTGCCAGGTTCTGTATAAAGATACCTATTTCTCTGGATCTTTTGGCATGCAACTTTCACAGAAGGTGATCCAATTCAGAGCAAACTTCCTGAAATTGTGACAGTAATGTAAAGGTTGGCCATTGTCCTTGGATTGGAGCAGTTACTTTGCTTTCAATTTAAGTTATAGTACAAACTGAGAGGAAATATCTGTTCTTTCATCGACTGGAAAACTAAAAATTACCTGAATGATGACAAGAAATGCTGAGAATATTCCAGAGAGAGAGCATGCTAATGCTTATGTTGAGTGCTGTAACTCAGAAGGATTCAGAGGGCAGTAATGAGTATTTCAGTAAAGACACTTCCTACCCTTTAATGATGAAATGTTTTAAAATATCAATGGTGAGATAACACTGGGACAACAGCTGAGAGGAGGATGGCATTAGAAAATGCAAATAATTAACTAGCACATAATTATCACATATAAACAAGAAACTTCCAAATGGACGCAACAGAAAAGTAAGGCAAGTAAGAGCGAATGGATTACACAAGTAAATGTAGACAGTAGCTTTAATTAATGTAATTAAGTCTAAATTTCTGGCATGTTAGAGTGAACATAATAGGGATATCCCATGATCAGTCAAGCAGCCTTTAAGTACTTCCTGCAGTAAAAAGGTTGGGGGAAAAAATATGGTCTCATTATTGGTTATTCTCACTGAATGGAGCAACCAGCTCACTAGAAATTTGTTGCTGGGGAAATGGGAAAAATAAAACCATATTAGATTAATATGTAAAAGTACAGGAATGTAAAACTAGAGTTTGAGTTAGAAACATGAATAAGTATACTACTTTTGTTCCTTTGAAAAATACCGGAAAATGAGTGATTGTGGCTCTTACACGTTCTCTCAGTTTTCATAATGTTTCAGAGTTTCTAAATAGTTGGCATCTATTCCAAGAATAGTTATTACATCTCTAGCAGAAAGTAACGATTTATGAGTTTGTTCATAAAAGAGAATAATATTTGAGGAAAGTTTATGTAAAACCCATGATTAGTAACACAAAATGAATCTGAATTTTTTTGCCAAACTTTATCTGGGTAATGGATTTTCTATGTCAATGGAGAAATTAAGCTTAAAAATTTAGCTTAAACAGAATGAAAGTCAAATGTATTCTTTGTTTATTTTGGCAGGAAAGCATGATAAAAATCTTACACTGTCATATTTTTCAGCTAAAATAGAAATTCCTTTGATCTCAAAATTCTGATCCTTTGCAAACAACAACCAAAAAAAAAAGAAATGAAGACATACATCT
>VXBJ01001566.1:275990-335014 GCA_013400055.1 Nycticryphes semicollaris
TGCAATATGTAGTAAAACTTTCTAAAGGGAAATTTCAATTTTAAAAATTATCCAAGTAGAGTGCTACTTGTGGTCTGGTTTATAATTTCACCAAGGGCTTATTTTTAAGAATATATTTCTTTTATACTACTTGTGCTGTAAGTTAGGAAAATACTGAGTATGCAGGAAAGAAAAATTAATAACTTTTCAAGGAGGGATTGAAAATTGTGTCTCTGATTTGATGTTGAAGATATAACTGCAGCTTCTGTCTCTGGCACAGTGGCTGTGGAAAAAATGTGCAGATTCCACCTTTCTGAGACAGGTTTGCTTGCTGGTGTTTTCCTAGATACTATAGCTACAATTTATTTCTAACTTCATAGACAATGATATATCTCTTGGAGGAAAATCTGATGTTACAAATTAGTTCTATTAATGTATGCTGCTTCAGCCACAGCATATCTTTAGCCTTCCTACTGTAAAGCTGTATCCCAAGCACAGTGACAGGTCATCTCATCTCCCTCACTGTTTTGGGTAATGCAGATGTGCTATCTTCACAGGCATGTAAACAAAAACACTAAAGACAAAACGGCGTCTGAAGGCTAGGAACTTCCCAGTCCTTAGACCTTTATTTTCTACTAAGTTAATATTAATTAGCCAAAGTTTAGTATCATGTTTTAAGACAAGAGGACATCTATAGGGAATTTATCTTTGCTAGCTAAAGGAGTTATTTAGAATTAGAATGCAGGCATACTTCTGAAGCTTTTTTAGACATCCATATTTTCCAAGTAACTAAAAGTTTAAGCAGAAGCTTTCCAGAGGTACTCTCACATGTGCATGCATAACCTCATCTTTGGGAACTTGAATGTGCCAGCAGCTGTGAAATCAGGGTATTTTCTTTGTGTGAATGAGTATGATTGCACTGATCCTATGTGAAAAATAATAGCTCTGCACTTAAGTGAGCTATTCAATATTAAAGGGATCTACAAGACACAAAATGTTTCTTAAAACATTGAACCCCACGGTGCACAAAGTTCACTGACTCCTGTGAAAAAATTCCAGGAACTTGGTTACTATAGATTGATCAAATATTTATTAAAAATAAAATCCTATGTTTGTGGCAATTATTCCAGGATAAAGTAAAAAAAAAACTAAAACAATTTAAAACTTATTTGGAAAGATTTTGCATGACAGCTAGCTATACATACTATAAAACTGATCAAGACATTAAAAATACAATGTGGAACTTTTAATATCATTATGTATTCTGGGAGATTAATTCAATTGGGACTTAAAACCAAAATAATAGCAATACCTCCGATCTGTATTGGAGATAGGATAAGAGACTTGCAGTCAGCTGAGCACAACTGTAATTCTTACGGTGTTGTTCATTGTTCTTACAATATAATGATACTAACATAACTCGTGCTATTTCCAAAGCTCCCAGTTTGTATATCTACCCATATGGCTATGTACTACTCTGCTGATGACTTTTTCAGAGCACTCAAGAAAATTAATTGAAGTGTATATTGTCATTTATATGTTATACAGGGAAGATGAAAGGAAGAAAGAAAGGATGTTCCTCAACTTTAACCTTTATCTTGCTGTTTGTCTGTATCCCTGGGCATGCAACTACTGATTTAGATTACAGCGAAGAGGAGGATGTTCTGGGTAAGAGGTTACAAAAATGACACATAAAACTATCTCAAATAACAAAATGCACGTGTTGAAGTGCACCATAAATGTCATGATGTACTTGAGAATTTTTATGGAAAACGTTTGACAGTGGAACTAAGATAAAAATGCACTGGTCTCTACCTAACAGGGAGATGCAAAATTACCTGCTCTAAAGGCTTCTGTTTCCCATGCTTTTGGAACTGCTATTATTAATCAAATATTTTGTTAGATATCAAGATTATTCCCTTAAAGCTCTACTTTAGGACATACAGAAAAGTTCAGTGTTTAGGGAAAAGAACATGCAGCTGCTAAACTCATGTTTTATCTCCCCATGCGGAAGGAGCAGATATATGATAAATAACATTGTTACTGCTGCTACTCTGTCCTGCCCACAGCTCTCTGGAGTCACAATTTGCAAAGTCTGGTCTGAAGTTGATGCAGTTATCATAGAATCATTCAGGTTGTAAAAGACCCTTGGGATCATCAAGTCCAACCACCAGCTCTACTCTACAAAGTCCTCCCCTACACCATATTCCCCAACACCACATCTAAACGACTCATACATATTCAGGGATGGTGACTCAACCACCTCCCTGGACAGTCTATTCCAGCGTCGTCTTTCTGTGAAGAATTTTTTCATAATGTCCAGTCTAAACCTACCCTGATGTAGCTTGAAGCCATTCCCTCTTGTTCTAAGATTACTGACCCAGTTGTTTTTCTGGACCTTGAAGAAGCTCTTTCTCTAGCCCCAAGTGGTTTGATATTGCTGGATAAATAAACTCACCGGATAGAAAGAGTTTTTTGTTAAAAAAAAAAATTATTAAGAAAAATAATGTCAGTAGTGTGACTGGTGGAAATGAGGAAGTACTCAGCTTCTTACCATTATAAAATCATTGTTTATTTCACTGAAATTAAGCAAGGTGGATAAAACTTCTATTCTGGATATTTGATATTTTAATTTCCTCCCAAACAGTTTTGAGAAAGCAGGTTAGGGAAAAATGCACTTTTTGGGCTGTACTAAAATATTCTTTCCTTTGAGAAAATTACTTACAATCATGATATCTTTCTTAAGTTGCAGAGAACTACGTACTGGATACTACAGGCCTGATTTTGCAGCCTAACTGGGAATGCAGCTAAGGAGAAACTTTCTTTTATGAGGGCACTGTACTAAATCTGCCTAAATTTCTCCATATATCTTGCAGCAGTGCTCTTTAAGACAAAAATATTAATTGTGCACAATCATTTCTATATCACAAATGAAGCTAGTGCTATAGGATTATGTCACAGTTACTCACTACGATTTAAGATATGCACTGTTCTGCATCAAGCATATGCCAAGCATGACTGTGTAGTCAAGACCATTTCATACAGAAATTTGCTTTAACCTTGAAGTACATAAATGCTCTTCTTGTTCAAGGGCAAAGTCACATTTATCTTTGCAGTACCCTGCAACAATAAGTTTTATAAAAACACTTAGCTTGGAGTTTATGAAAGTCAAATTGTCTCACTTGTTAAAATAACACACTTCATCAGCAGAACAAGAAATCTGATAGATGTTTTTTTCCCCTCTATTCACTTACGTTGTTTATAAAAGTGAAAATTATCTCATGGAAATTGAATTGTCATTTTATTGGGCCTTATTTTGTCACTGATTATTTTACAACCAGTCACTTAAGATTATACAACCAGTAGTGGATGAGGAACAATTCTGAACTTTTGAGATTGTATGCCCCAGTAAAAAAACAATCAAATGTGATGCTGAGAAATTAAACTAGCACCCAGTTTTGTGACTACTGTAGACTCAGTTGCAGTGTTTACAAAAGAAATTTTTTACAGTATTCTGTTTCTATAAAATGATTAGATTATTGATAGTTAAAGTTATATTTGTGGTTTATTAAGAAAGTATCTCTGGTCCAGTGATCTGTTGAATGTTGAAACTTTATAGGCTGCAATTTCACTGATAGTGTTTATTTTCAGAGTTAGATAGTTATAAAACATTTGACATATTTTACCCTAGATTTCAATAAATTTCAAGTATTAAAGGCTGAAATGAGTTGTGTACATCCATTATTCATAACATCATGTTTTGGGATCACATTGGGCACAAGTGCTTTATGAGTCTGAGGGGTTTTTTTGGTCTATTAGTATTTAAATTATAGTAATAATTACGGTTGCAAGACAAGTTCAACAGGATAAAAAGTGTTCTTAATTTGTTCTCATCTGGCAAAATCTGTTATTTTTCCACCAATAAGTAAGATATAAAAGGTAATAAAAGATAAAAATAAAAGATAAAAATAACTACTTTATGTATATTTTTCAATAGTAATACCTTATGTGGTTGGGAGCACTTTAATTGATATGCCTGAAGAAAATTGATTTGCCTGAAGAAAATGAGTCACAAGCTAAATGTGCTTTTTATTCATATGTAAAAATTTATCAAGAATAAATGTAACTACTTAAAGAAAGGGTAGGAAACACATGGGTAGGAAGAGCACTGAACACTCTGTGGGTGGGAAGCTGTCAAACTGACAAAGATGGAGAGAGAAGAAACAGCTATTCGTTAGTGACAAGGTGTTTAGTATTGATACCACTTATCAAAGAGAGACATTTACAAGAAAGCCTGGAAAGACGACAGTGTTTCTTTATAATTAAGAATAACCACAGAAACTCTTACAAGGTTGAGAACCCATAACTTAAGCAAACAAAACAGAAAGCATTTTACATAAAAAGGCAGGAATATTCCCGACCAAGTTTTATGTTCCTAATGGAATTTATATAGTTCTGTTTTGAAAAGCAACTAAGCAATAACACAGCCATGTCTTGAATTGCAAAAGTTAACATGTGAATGCCAATGAAAGTGAGAATGGCTCTGCTGGGTAGGAGCAGTCTTGGCTGGCATCCTGTTCCTGACAGTTGCCAAAAGTAGGGAGACTGAAGGCATGGAGGAAGAGGTAAGAGACACAAAATATCTGCACTAAACTTGTGTTCATTGTGGGCCATTTCATCAGTGTTACTTTGCACTTACAAGAAATTATGGAGTGGAAAGATTTTTAAGACAGAGAAGGGGATGCTTGGTGCCTTCTGCTACGAAAACCTATGTAGCTGATGTAATGAAGTTATAAAATTAAGAATTCAAGGAGCAAGGGAGAAGGAGAGGAGAGGAAGTTTTGTTTTGCTTATTTTGTTTTCCATATGTGAAGTAATCACTTTTGTGTGACTGTTGGCATCAGCTGTCACCATTAATGTATTTCTAGCAAAAGAAGCTAAATTTTCTTGCTCTAGTGTATCACAGTCCAATAATTGTCTTGATTTTCTAAGTTTATCTGAATGAGATCCCTAAATTGGATGAGTAATAAGTATGCAACAGGGCCTGATCCAATGTGGAGGATTAAACTAATTTTATTTTTAAAATTACAAATACAACATGCTATACATACAAAGGAGAATCAATGCATTCATAAATATAAGGTGGAAAATAACTGTTGAAACACCTGTATAGCAAGGTTATATTTTCTGGAGAGTAAGTGGAAGCTGTAGAGCATTACAAAGATAATGGAGTGTTTTTGTAAAAAAAAGGCAAGTAGTTCTCTGATGTATTAAGAAAAAAAAAAAACAAAAAAAAACAAAGAATAATTATTCCACTCTATTTGGCACCAGTAATAGCTCAGGTAGTGTATTATCAGTTGAGGTCTGGACAGCACACTTTAACAGTAATCCAGTCCAATAGGAAAAGATCCAAAGGAGACTTCTAAGAGGATTAGAAAGCAAAGACAATTGAAATGGAAGAAAAAGGAAGAAGAGATAATTAAAAGGAGAAAAAAAGCTTCCAAAAGAAAGATTGGATGATTTAAAACTATTATGTCTATGCAGTGAAGGAAGTACAAAATTATTTAATATGTAATAAAGAATATTTAGGCTGTATATTACAAGAAAAGCCTGTCTTGCAAGAAAACTTTGCAAGAAAACTCAGCTGCATCAGGTTGCTGGGAATTTTACTTTGCTGGTGTACCTTAAGAACAATTTTGTCCTCTGTCAGAAAAGGTCTAAAGGTATTTATTCCATAGAAATATGCCAAAACTTGAACGAGAAACTCCATTAAAATGCCTCCCAGTATTGACTTCCGATGTTTCTATTGAGGAATGTTCACTGACTTTCCTGTCGGACATCTTTCCTAAATGTCATATCCTTTGCTCTTGACACAGGACTTAAAATGCAGTAGGAGCAGTTTGTTACAGTGCTCAAGCGCAGAGGATGAGGCCTTATACTAATAATTCATTTTCTCAAGGTATATTCCACATGTAAAATGAGTGCAGGCAGATTTGTAACCATGCAGATCTACTGGCCAAACACTGAAGCTTGCCTTCTCATCTGCTGCTCTCATCAGAGAAGAAAAGCTAATTTGATGTCAACTCTGTGAGTTAAGTGTTCCCAGGTGTAAAATAATGGGGAAGAATTCTTCCACTGTTCCCAGACATAAATATGACTCAGTTCCCATGAATTCCTTTGAGACTTCTTTCTTCAGATTCACTTGGTTATTGTTCAAAGTTGGAGGCTTTGGCCCTTGGGAGTTTCTCATGGTACAGATTTTAGTCAAAGTATAGCAACTTGCTAGTATTCCTAGGAAAATAAATGTCTGATTGCCAAAAAAATATGACACAGATACTCATTAAAAGTTTGCAGCAGATGTCAGTACATCTGCCAGTGGTAACAGTGTCACTGTGACTGCAGAGGAAAGACCTTAGGAGGTAAACAAAACAAAGATTTAGTTCTGTGGCTTTGATGGGAAATGGGCTAGGAGTTAAGACCAGAAAATTCCCAGGATAAACTCGACTAAGCCATCCTCTTTGCGAAGTTTTGCAACTGTGCTTGCACACTGTTTTTGCTTTGAAAGCTTACAACATTGGTTTTGCAAAATGTGGCAAGAAAATGACTGACATTAACCACATGTCTGAAATTCCAGTAGTTAAGAAACCTAGTAGTTTTCACAACCTCTTTTAGTCTGAACTGGGTCACTGACACAGGTCATATAGGAGATCTCATTTCTTGTGTGCCAAGGAAATAAAGTGTTTATAAACCAGCTGCCAGCTCTCACCCTAACCGCATTTGAGTTGGATTGGTTTTTGTGGAGTTGTGAATTTTGAAGTTGATTTTAGCATTTCCGGAGTTATTCCAAAAGCTACTGAAAACTTTGAAGTTTTGATGATATTTTTTCCCTATTACCAAGTGGGGGAATTCCAAGGTTTCATTTTGCAATGCAATAGTCTCTCAACTTTTCAAGTTGAACCTTTTAAAGTCCCTTCCAAAGGATTTCCAAGCCTGTTAAAGAACTTTAGACCTTTGAGGTCCAACTTGAAATTTCATGTGACTTCTAAATCCTAATTCTTCATGGACTCAGAAAGGCCCAGATAAGGAAAGTGGCAAGAAACAAAATTCAGAAATCTGTTTAGCAAGCTGAGTTCCATAGGAAGTTTACTGAATCTAATGCCTCTCAAATGTTTCTTTCCAGTAATTTTCATTTCCTATTACACAGTCTTCAATAATGCTTTCACATCTATTTTCCTAACTTCAAAATCTGTATATATAATTTCCCTAAAGAACCGTCAGTCACAAACTATTTTAGAGACTGAATATTTAATGAGAATTTTGAAATTAGTCATCTTACCCTGCTGTTTATCATCAAATTGTCCGGTTTTGGAAGATCTAATTGTGTGCTACAATTTCTGTATTGGTGGTAATAGTGTAATTTGTTGTTAATTTTTCAAGGATTTAAATGCTATGAGTTAAAAGACTGAGAATTGTTTCTTTCCTGTAGGTTTAATAGTTATAAATGGTTCAAATGGAATAAAATTATTAAACTTCCACTGACCTTATTATTTATGAGGATTTCTCTCAGCATTAAATGTAATATGCATTATATTTAATGATTATATAAAGCCAATTTTATATTTTAAAATTAGATATCAATAGAGCAGGTAAATAGAAATTATACCAATTTCCTTTTTGCCATGTCATAATGCCTGATTATTCTGAATTCTTTTAATTAAAACTGGAAACATAACCTAGTTAGTAGTAGCAAACTGCAATTATAATGTGAACTCTTCTCCTGATCCTTTTTTTTCCTGTTTCCCCTGCCACTGTAAAGAACACTGATAGACACTTTTGCATATACATGTTAAGAGACATCAGTGTTCTGATTAGCTCTGGGAGAATAAATGAAAAATTTCAGGTCTGCTTTTTGGCTGCTGTTACAAGCACTCAAGCTCTGTAAATCTTTCAAAGTCCTCTAGGATAAAACAATTAATTGGAAAAGCAAAGCGGGAAAAGATTTAAACCATGTATTGATAAGGGGACAGTATCACAAACTGGATCATCAGTTAAAATGTCCTTATTGACAGTGTAAAACTTTAATAGTACTCTTCACGGTACATATAAGAATTTTTACAAAACATGCTCTGACCTAATAATATATATCAAAAGACATAAAAATGAAACAATTTGAAAAGACACAGTTTCTTTTCAGCTTATATAAGCTTATTATAAGAAGTTGTGTACTTCTTAGCTCTTGAAAGCTCTAAATCAAGAACGATAAGATTAAGGAAAATGAGACATTATGATGACCTTTCTATTGTACTGGCTGGTTTTACGTAGCAGTAATGTGTAGTCTGACAGGGAAATGGTGCCCTCTGCAGGGCTGTCTTGCGTAGTACATCCCACGCTTCGCTACGAGGTGCCTTTATGAGCTATGTTCACTCTTAGAAGTGTTTGGCAGAGCACAGGAGGAGTCCTCTTTCTGCCCTTTTTGTTCAGGAGTAGTCACTGTGTCTTTGGGAGCTGCTAGGATTTTCTCAATGTATTTGTTGTTCAGAATTGTTCACTAGCTCCTGTGAATAAGCCATTATCCACAGCTATTTCAAGATTTATGACAAGGAGTACAAGTTTAAACTATGAGCTGTTTTGCCTGAAAATTGAAATTTTGTTTGAATGGCATTCGTGTTCCAATACGGATGATCATTTTCTATTTACATCTGTGTTTGGTGATTTCAGAGGTTTACAACCAGACGTTATGCTATGCCTCTCTAGCAGAAGATGCAAGCAATCTCATAGTGAAGTTATGTTGTGCAGTATTCAAACTAAATTACTAGTTATTGTTACTTACTAGAGTTATTCTACTTCTTTATTACAGGGGCTGCTTTTCCGCCGTTGAAGCTAGGACACTCAGTCTGTGCCATGAAAGCAGACGAAGGTCCATGCAAAGCAATCCACATGCGCTATTACTTCGATATTCAAAGCCTTAAGTGTGAAATATTTGAATATGGTGGATGCCACGGCAATGAGAACAACTTTCTAACACTGGAAGAATGTCAGAAGAAGTGTGCAGTACCAGGTCAGTACCTGTCCTCATAACATCCTACCAGTTCTTCAGTTGTATCTGCATGCATTTTGGAAGTAGAGGTCCTCTTCAGTTCCTATTAATACAGTAATGTGATGCCTCTATGTTCCCAAGTACTATACTATGTTGTAGTTATCAGAATCATTTTACATTGTGCAAGCAAACATTCAAGATTTGGAAAGATAAGTATGACTTTTTCTAGTGAACTTGTGGAATAGAGACACCAATGCAAGAAAGCTTATTTTCTAGCTCGAGCCCTGTTTTGACCACGTTCTTAAAGTGAAATTGATTTTGAGTCTGGTGGGCAGAAGAGATGTCCTTTATTGCTTTCAGAGTATCTAACCCAATTTTTGATCCTAGGTTTCTCCTTCACTGAGAAGCTGATTCAAGCTGTCCAAGAGTTTGGACACCTGCTATGATTCAACATAATTAGAACTACAGTAGTAAATAATTCTCTTTAAAAATTACAGTTATTGTTGTTTGTCATAAAAGATCCATTTTGTTGAAACCTCGTGAATTATTTCTTAGAAAGAGGAAAATGAGATCCAAAATATGATACACAACAGAATACACAGGAAGTGCCTTGTGAATGCTGGTTTAGCTATTAAAAATAGCTCAGAATTAACTAAGGTTTTCGGCCTTGTGAAAGTAGCCAACTCTTGTCCTTCACAACTGCGCATGAAAATTAGAGGATTCTTAAAATTGGCAGCTAATGCCAGTAGAGCTAGAAATTTGATAAGTTTGTATTTTTAGAGACTGAAGGAATTCAAGTGTTACAGTTTCATCTGGATACCTAATGCAGATCTTGCTTTCATGGGAATAAGATGGAACCTGTCTGGCTGTGTAAACAGAAGTGATAATGAGGGAAGTAAGGATGGGGATAGCGGGACAGGGATGGACTGATGACAAAATAGAAATAGCAAGAAAATTCCAGAGCTCTTCAAAAGAGCATGATAACTCAGGGAGTATACCAGCTATGTTGGTTGTATTTGTTTTTTTTTTCCAAGTGAATCCATATATTGGAAGTTCATTTGTTTAGACTTTGAAGTACAATAGAAGGATTCAAATTGAATAGAAGGTACTTTTCAGTCATGCATGCCTTCCCCAGTAGCAAAATATGTTGTTGTTACTGAGCTCAAGATAGTGGTACTGCGCAATCCTGCAGTCGAGAACAGTTTACAGGTTATTCTGAATATAGGCAACACAACTAGATGAAAATTGTTAATCTCTCTTGCCTATTGGAGATGTGCCCAGGTAGTACCCTGCTGTTACAGAGATCTTGGTAGATGTCAATTTGTTTCCCCTGTTTCTATAATTTATTCTAGCCCTTGGAATTTCAGTAAAACTGCAAATATGCCGATGTGTTCTAGGCCCTGAGTCTTTAATAATTGTAAGTGTCTCTGTTAGCCATCTCCCATTCCTTTCAGAATTCACATCTGATGTGCTTTTTGCCATAAGTAATATCTTAATGTTTGTTAATTATAGTGCTTCTAATCCTCAGAATCTGCAAGCTACCTGATCATAACAATAGCCAGGTATTGCAAATAAGCAATTTATTATCTTCCCTTTTACTGGCAGAAAAAGAAAGGTGGCAAGGTAACAGAAAAGTAAGTGAAGTCCATAGACTCTGTTATAATCACAGCAGGAAGTACACCTCAGGGTGTCTGGCACTTACTTGATTTGCAAATATAACCTCTTCTCTTCTGTCTGTATGAACTATACAGTCTTGATACTATATTTTATAGTCTTAATACCTACTTACACTTCCACAAGGTTGAACGAGTTTTTCAAATAGTTGCAGGTGTTTAAAATGAAAGGAAAAATTACTAATAAGATTTGCAAAGTTCTCTATCGTTACACTACTTGTCAGCTATTGTTATAGGTAGCTCATGTTTCCTTGCAGATGAGTGTTATGTAATAGAACAATTTGTTTGAATACAAACCAATGCACCAACAATACACATTATTAGCCAGCACAGCCTTTGTGAATTTCTCAAGTCTGTAATTCAGTTCTTTGACTCAGACTTTTCTCCCTCTGTAACCAGCCCAGACATAGCAAGGGAAAGAATAAATGAGTATATGCATTTCTTATACGTTTCTAGATGACAATTTCCAATGATTAACAATTTACAGAGTAAAGCGGGGCTCCTTTCTTAGCTACACAAAGTGGGCCAGAATATTGTGACTGAGTGGAACAAGGCTTCAGTGGGAATGTATGTATGAATAATAGCAAAATTAAATCTATTGTGTCATACATAAGCACAAAGTTTCACTGGTGAGAAAATACCAGAACAACAGCTAACAGAGGAAATCCCGTCCTTCCTAACAGGTATCCCTGGTCTTGATCCCTTTGATCTTTACTGTGAGGAGACTGCGTGCATTTTATTTACTCATTAAATACTAGGTCAAGGCATTATTTACCATTCGCACCTATTTTCTAATCTTCTGCTGCCACCCTGTGTTTCAGTTATTGTACCTGGCACTATATACAATTCACTCAAAAGAAAAGAAAAATAAACACAAACATGGACCTTAAATTTTCAGTTGAAAGGAGATTTCAGATATTTTTCTCATCAGTTATGTTCTGCTTTTGAACAAATGCAGGCTTATAAAACTATAAGGATGGAAAATACACTACAAAACTCCACTATCAACTTGTCAAAATGAAAATGATCAGATCACTTTTCAGCGCATTTTACTCTAAGGATTAATTTGAAACTTATCTTTTGATGGCTTCTGGCAAGATCCACTAATAACCCTCAGAGACTGGATGTGGTCCAGGGAAGAAGTGACAAGAACTAGTCACGGTCTTGCTCTGTCTTTAGGAGCTAATGATATTAAAATATAAGGTAAATGTAGTGCTACTGATATTAAAATAAGGTATATCTTGAAGCTACATTCCATTGAGGAAAAGTAATATGAAAATCATAATTCCTTAGTTATTAAATAACATAATCTAGCATTTCAAGTCAAAAAAGAGTAGCATATAGAAAAGCATCTTCCTGAATATAAACATCTTGGCCTAAATACAAGCACACATAAAGTCAATGAAACTCTGTCCTACTTGAATCTGGAACTGGTCTTAAGCCAACTCTTACTGAACTGGCTGAGAAGAGAAAGAACCCTTAACTTAGCAATGTCATTTCTTTTAATGTTGAAGTCTCAGATACTACTAGAAGTGTAATTTACTGTTTTGGTGTTCATGTACCTGGGTTTGTTTCTTCAGAAATCAGTTAGGACAAAAGCTGTTTACAATATTGCTTTTTCTCCAGACTATACTGTCTGTGTCTTGGCTTCTTCATACCTGATACAAAAGTAAGATAGAGTTAAAGTAATATAGTTTTAGATCTTCATAAGAAACTACTGGATAGCAGCAGATGACAGTTCTTGGCAGAAAATCATTACAGAGGAATGGAAGTTCAGGGCTGTGCTTAACCAGTATACAAAACTAACATGAAAATGATATCTTGCTCCTTTTCCAACTCCCATGTTTTGTTCTACAAACCATCCTATCAAAAGTTCTAGCTATTCTTCCTGCTTGGGAACTGAACCCTACAATATTTAAGGAGAGCAAATAGTTTTGTGCTGGTTATAGCACAAGTTATAATCAGTAACACATTTCAGATTTCCTGTATCAAGGTCTAAGTGATAGTTCTGATTTCTTCAACCTGAATATGCCAATGTTAGCGCTTATTAGTAGAGAGGGTAGTGATGTAGTGCTTGAGGATAAAAAGGTAGGAGATGGTCTCGCTTCCAAATTGGGCTGAAGGTTGTCACCCACCAAACTGGGTGTAAAAGACTTACATTTAGGATTTGATGATCATCACCCCTGTAAAGGTTTATGGCTAAAGAAGCTGATGTCCTTCCACTATTTAATCCAGACGGGGCAGGTTTTTGAGCATTCACTAATACTACTCTGTATGGTTATCCAGAAGATATATCTCTAGCAGAATTTAATGATGATATTTTCGTAGCTTTCAAGACAATTTTAAGGAGTTAAAAAGTACTAAATGGTGGCATTAATATTTTGTATAGTAATTGTCTGTTTATCTACCAAATGCCCTTTCTAGACTGGAAATTCCTCCTTTGGCTTTCATGACTCATAAGGTTGTATCATGGATTTAACCAATTATTTTCTTCCTCTGGACAATCATCTTAAAAGTTTCTTTCCATATTTATTAAATTTTCAGCACAGAAATTAATGAAAATTGCAGCTTCAGACTTAATACATATATATAAGTTTAAAAAATTAATGTTGGCACTGTCATTCTAAGAGAACAACCTTCGTTAACAGGCATTTTCCTTCACTTCTACAGCATTTTGTTTAGAAAATTGTGATTGATCTGTTTTGAGTTATGGCTCCACGGAGTTTAACAAATACAATCTTTCAAGATAAAGAATGTGAAGTTAATTTTCTTGATTAGCATTCAGTGTTAGACAGACTTGGCATCTAGGATGTGCAGATAGCTCTTCCTGGTATTGAGTTTCGGTTTCAGCTGGACCCACAGCATTTTTGCCATGCTTGCAGCAGGGTTGTTTGCAGGACTCCAGCTGCCAGTATCTCATCCAAAACATGAGTGATCCAAGAATCTGCAAGTGTTGAATCTGCTATAAGAAACTGCATCAATATAGGCTCATTATTTCTGGATTCCCTGAATGAATAACATCAGATAAGATGGTTTGATGGCACACACAGCGTGCTGTTGACCATCAGACATAAGCCAAAATGAACTAATAAGATAACCCACTTTTGCCAACAAAATTCAGTAAAAAAAAAATAAAAATCATTAGGTTCT
Source organism: Nycticryphes semicollaris (assembly GCA_013400055.1). NCBI lineage: Eukaryota > Metazoa > Chordata > Aves > Charadriiformes > Rostratulidae > Nycticryphes > Nycticryphes semicollaris. The sequence goes on from VXBJ01001566.1 coordinate 289,830, forward strand.
ATTTGTTAAATCTGACTCTGTCCGTGCAGTCTTGCAGTACATGGTTATATTCCTCTTATTTAATGTTTCCAGTATGTATTACTGCAGGAATATCAGTATTTCGTAACTATATAAATAGACTGAAAACACAGTATGAGTGATAGAAAAATGCTTAAAAATAAAAATAAAAAAAAATATCTAAGAAACACTCAGGCAATTATCACTGTGAAGAATGTGAAGGCCATGATTGTTAAAAATAAGTTAAAGGGAAGTTATGTGATATGTATACAAATTCAAAAGAAATAATGTAAATAGCCAAAGTGTCTGATTTTCCAATATTAAGCACAAATACAACAAAAAATGAGCCAACATGAGTGAGCTGCCAGGATCCTTAAGTCAGAGCAACTTTTAAAATATTTTGAATGAATAAGCCATCAAAGACAGAAATGAGTAATTCCCGGAACTGACTCAAGTCAGTACAAGAGAGCTCAGAGTACCCAAATACAGGCTGGCCACTCTAAGACTCTCTAAGACAGTGTTCAGGTTCAAGATGCCTAGTTCTGACTTAAGTCTCCTAGAAATCAGATATATTTTTTGTTTCTTGTGCCCAATACCAACCACTTCAGGGAAGAAAAAAAAATACTCTTAAGAGTTTGCCTATACACGCCATTGTTTACTGGATATGAATAGAATCACAAATGTTATCACTCGCATAAAGGTCCTAATTTTCAAGGCAATGAATATATGTCTTAGGCTACTTAAGCTTCTAATGTGGGAAGATACCTACTGATGAAAGGTTCTGGACATGCCAGCAATTTTGATGTCTATTTTTACACAGGAGATCTACTCATACAGTTTGTTTACAAAGAAGAAATTAACTCAGCTGTGGATTTGCCTTTTTGACTGAAAGCAGAAGCAAAAAGACACTGTTGACGTGATAGTAAGATTACAATATTCTAGGCCTGTATAAACTTACAAGAAATTCTTCCTGGTTTGTGCCAGAAGAGCAGAGATCATATGCCAAAGTGTGATTGCTGATTTTGACCTCAGGGAAATAGCTGAGTGTAATAAGTGAAATGGCCTGTTGTGAGTGTCCACGGTTTAGGTCATGGATTTAAATGTTGAAGATACAAATTCCTACTAGTAGGAAGCACTTGAAAGATGTTCAAACAAATGATATGTTATCCTAAAGTGTATGTTATGCCTTTAAACAAGATTTTTTTCAAGGATGCCAGCTGCATTTTCCCAGAGATGGGAGGAAAATGTGTCGTGACAGGATTTCTACACGATAGATTTACTTCAAAAATATAACACAGGCCATGTTTCCAGAAGAAAAAGAAAAAGCTGTGGTAAGATCATGGCATGCAAGGGCAGTACAGCTAATTCTAAAAGCTTATTAGTCATCAACAATACTTCTTAAAATAGGAGCCACAAAAGATATATCACTATATAGGACGGTTAAAAACACTTGCTCTGGAACATGGGTGGAGAATAAACTATTAATATTTGTTTCAGTTTTGGACTGTGAAAAGATTTTTATAAATAGTAGTGGTGGGGGACCTAATTAAAATTTACAGAAAAGGTAAGGGTACAGATGGTTCAAGTATCTTCTGTTACTGCTTCCATAACAAGGAAGGGCACAGCAGCAACTCTGCTTGCCAGCAGGAGTTGTTTTCAGTCTGAAGTTTTGATAGTAGGTACTTCCAAGCTGAGAGAGGGCATGGCACCCCTGTATTCCCCACCCTCGCCAGCAGGGCAGAGCAGCTGTATATCAGACTTAGTCACAGAGAGGCTGTAGTGACGTCCTCTATGTGTATGAGTTAGAGGCCTTCTGGGAAAAATGTCATGAGAGACAAGTCTACATGATTTAAATTCAGATTAAAATCTAGATTTCCCTTTGAACTCCCTTTCATTTAATGTTTAAAAGAAGGCTAGACTATGTGTTACAATGAGGCTTTACGAGCAGGTCTCTGGAAGATGAGTACCCCCTGAAGCAGGAAGAGCCATTAGCAGTAAAAAGTAGTTGTAATTTCCTTCTGCTACCAAACTGCTACTCTTGGCAAGTACTATAGGGAATTGGTATCTGCTTAAAAGGGGGCTGTGGTAGCTAAGTAAGATGGCAAAGTCAGGCAAATGTATTGTTTTATTACAGTATGTTTGACTGCCTGAAAATCACAAAAATGTAAAAGAAAATTGCATTTGCTTTCCAGCAGACAACTTCAAGTAAAGCATTAGCTGTACCACTTTATCACTTCTCTCAGATGCCAGAGGGCAGTAGGCAAAAGAGAATTCCAGAGAAACTGGCATTTTATAATGCCATTAAGAAAAGCACAAACACAAAACAAGAATTATGAAGCAATGCAATTAGATGAATTAGGTGAAGTCCAGAAACTAGTATTTCATGTGACTTGCAAATATCTCTATAACAGAAGCTATCTTGCACCACTCGTGGTGCAGAAAAGTTTTCAGATTTTATTACAGATTGGCTGAGCCCATCTGCCCTTGGACTTCTTTGTAGTTTTATGATTAGGGAGTGTCCTAGAAGAGGAAGAAGGTTTGTTTTCAGTCACTGAAAAGGAATGTACGGTCGAATTCAGATATCCAGCTTCTCGAACAAGTACATAAAACCCAGGCTCCTCCATTAAAAATGACAATAGCAACTTCATCACTGCTGATTAGATACTGAAAGAGCAGTGCAAATAAGTTTGTCATCTATACTACCCTCAAGATAGTTGGAGATAGTTGGCTGAATGGGCTTTAATATCATAAACAGCATAATAAACTCTTTACTGAGACACTAGATAACAGATCAAAGGGAATTGGATAGCATGAGTGAGGTCTTTATTGCTAACCAAATCAGCTCCAAAGCTATTAGCAGTATCAGTAGCTACAGCAGTTCATTTAAGTAAGTCTGCTAATCACTCCTCTTTTTGAGGAGGAAGATTACATAATACAGGATTCTCGTTCCAGTAATATTAACGAGGAATTTCTGTTCAATTCAATATTGGCATAATTTCATTCCAGTGCTTTCCATATCCTCAAGTTCCCTATATACCAGGTCTTCTCATACAAAGGAAATGATACTTCAGTCCAGATACTCCAGAGCAAGCTTTTCTGTTGCTGCTCTATTAAAGAGAAGAAAGAAGTATGCTGTATTCTTCTTCCTCAGCGCTCATAGTCACTGCTAAGCACCCTGGTATCACAGGTGAGACCTAACAAATCTGCTTTTGCTAAATACTTTTCTTTTTATTTATATTGCAGAATTGCCTCAGAAGATGATGTTAGCAAAAATTAAGAAAGGTAATTATGTTTACATAATAACCTAAGACTGTCATACAATGATAAGGGATTTAGCTTCCTTTTACAAATTATGTAATTTGATAAATTATGTATTGTTTCAAGCTATCTCCTAATAAACACACGAATGTCAGTCTGAAGTGAATTCCTACTCCTAACCTCTTCTTCTGGATTCCTCAATGACTTTGAGGGCAGTTGTGGTCACTGAAGATTGTAGCTGCAATCTCTTCTCCCCAAAATAAGCACATCATTAGAATCTTCAATAAGGAGAAAAGAGCGACTCTGCAGAGATTCAAGCATTATATAATTAGCCATTATATGAAATTCTTATTTTGTGTTTTGAGGCTAATCTAAATGCTTCCTCCATTGTTATCAAAAATAGAAAAAAAAATATCACTCTGAAACAGAACTTTTCAAGCATTGTATGTGCAGGAACTAGCAGAGGTTAGGGTAGATCCTCTACATATTCATTAATCAAGAGGGCAAGTTTTCCGCTCTTGAGGGGGCAGACTGTTTAGAGAAATGTAAATGCTGGATACCCAGACTTCCTAAATAGCCACTACTTAAGCACTGAGAATCAGTTGTCTGAAACACTGTTGGTCTATTGAGGTAACCTATGTTCCTAACAACAATATTGAAGTTTGATACTTGTCATGGAAATTATGAAGATCTATTCCACTCCACCCTCTCTTTCCACATTAGAGACTTATCTGAATTGGACCTAGTGCTGGTAGCCAGAGTTCCCCAAATACAGACTTGAGTAAATTTCATCACAAATCAGTTCCTCTTTCTCTGCTTACCCTTCATCCCTTATCCTTTGCTTCCTTCTACTTGCTTCCTCTTGAATTTGTGTGCATTTAATTCCTCACAAAAATGCCAATATTTGCACATACATTTAAAAACAGATTGATTAAATAATTTATCTTTGCAGAATGGTATTCTTGAATATTTTCATACTGAGATGATAGTTTTCTTTTCCTGTTATTTACTGTCTTTGTCATTACTTATGCATTTAAAAAAAAAAAAAAAGTTGTGGTTCTGTGCTGTGGAAGTTACTAAAGTCGATTTTCCACAGATGCAGCAGACATTTGGCACTAATTCCTTTAAGGTCTGACCCTAGTTCCCTGCTTTTAATGACAAAACAGAACATATCTTGTTCAATTCATCTCATGGCTATTATCACCATCATTATGACTTTATGATTGCTTCCAGTAATGTAGTCTTGAATATTGAGTCTCTGGAGAAAGATATGGCATTTAGAAGTATAATACTTGCCTGACACCAATCTACATAACAGTCTCATTTCCATTCACAGCTGAAAGCATATCATATTCCTTACCCGTGCCTTTCATATTTGTTGGTCTTTGTGAACTTAGTTTTGTAAATCTGTGAACATTGATAGGTGCTGTATTTGAATAGTAAGAAATGTGAAATGCCTGAACTTTAGAATACATGTACTTACTGGCAGAGAATGCAATTTGTAGTGTAAAGACAAAATTAAGCTATCCAGAAGTGCTTAAAATAGTTGATTCGCTTTCTTTATGCAAAAACAGTTTAATGGTTTTAATTTTATGTTTTGCTGTTTGTGAAGTTTTATAACAATTGAAAAACAAGATGTTGACAATTAGTTCTTGAAATAACACTAATTATGAGTTATTATTATGTTTTATATAAATATATGCTGTGCATCAATTGAATTTATTAATATTCTTGTTCTAGCATTTACTTTTAATAAATACTTGGCTGAAATAAACATAAGATTTACTTCCTTACAACTCCATAATCTACTCCAAAAATGTTAGGGATTTCAGCTTAATTGTTCTATAGAATCTTTTATTAAAATGGCAGCCCTCTGCACACTCTTTTAGTCTCAATATGCTATTGCGTTTCACAGGTAAGGAAGGCCTCTATATGCCACATCTGCTATGATTGTCTCATATGATAGCTAAATAACCTTTTCTCTGCAACTTAGCTCAGTCAAGAATCATATTTCAAAGTATCTAGCAAGAATTTGAGAATTCCTACACCTGTGTTTCATTATACTTTCCATTATTTTCTTTTAAGAATATTATTTTGAAAAAATAAATCAATACGGTGAGAAACTGACATTTGGGGATTATTCTACGGCTATGTGTTCTTCTCTGCCAGAAGCCATGTGTCGTGCCTTAATATTCAGTCAAATCACACGGTATTAATTTGTTAATTTTTCTTGGTTGATATTGTAGTTACTGATTGCAAACTAGGAACTGGGACAGAAAAATTATAGTTAGAACAGCTGCTCTATGTCCCAGTTTCCTGTATCCTTTTATAGCAGTAGACTGTCCCAGACAAAATGCATTGTTAGATATTTTTTTCTGTTCTTTTTTAAAAACTATTTCCTTTTTCCTGCTATTATAACATTGGTCTCTGTATATTTCACACTAGCATTGACTACATAAATGACTACATAAATGCAAGAATGTGTACTTAGATTCAAATGATCCAGCTGAGATTCAAGTCTTGCTTTAATTCAAAGTACACACTAATTTTGCTCTCAGAGCTTCAATGTAGGAGGACACTTAAAGAATCATTAGTCCTCAATTTATAAGATATAATTTACTGGCTACTTGAAAAGAGGAAAAAAAGCAATAAAAGTGTCCCTATAAATCTACAGTGTAATACCGCAGTGTTATATATAGAACAAAAGCTGTACAATAAAGTAGCAGTTATTTTACAGTTAGTCTTCAGTCCTAAGTCAAATGTTTATTTTATAAATTTCCTCCAGTTCTATTAGTGTCTTGAAATGTGTGTTGATTTTTTTTTTTTCTCCCCACCCTGTTTGTCCTTTACCATTGTTGGTAGAAAAGCCCAACTTCTGCTTTCATGAGAAAGACCCTGGAATCTGCCGAGGCTATTTCTCTAGGTATTTCTATAACAAAGAGACAAAGATATGTGAAGTATTCAAGTATGGTGGGTGCCTAGGAAACCAGAACAACTTCAAGAATTTGGAAGAATGCCAGGCTACCTGCCAGGGCAACTGTAAGTTGTTGTCCTCATTATTCTTAATGTTATTCTTGTATAAATAATTAGTTTTAAGGTAGCTTGCATGGAAAAAAAAAAGACAATTTAGGATACCCTTAGGTAGCAATAATTTAAATCTGAAATTAGCGTTGATTATATATTTTTTTAAATAAAATACAAGGAGGAAAAATATAAAGTAAAAAAAATGGTAGGTACCATTAATTTTAATGAGTATTACAGGACTACTACTTTTTGACTTTTCTCATGAGACTTAGTTGCCTGCATATATGTTAATTTTACAACTCCCTGCAAAATATATATTAAACCAAAAGAGATGCCAATATAGGAATTTCTGGTTTTATTGTTTCCTTATTGTGTGTTACTAGCTTCCCACTAAAGAGTCATGGAAACCTGTCCCTTGCTTCTGAATGATTTGGCTGTGCAGCTTAGGCTACAAAGCAGCCATTCAGACTCACTGCAGATCATTCATCTACTTCCTCATCCTACTAGTTCCTACGAATTGTTCTCTATCAGAATATACTAACCTTCATAATTCCTCTGCTTTTCACAATGTGTTTACCCTTATTCAATTATTTTTCAAGGCCTGCTTCATAATTGGACATTGTGGCAAGGGGAACTTGAGCTTATTCACACTTAGAAAAGACAAGACCCATTATGGTTCCTCTTTTAAAGATTTATTTATTTATTTATTTATTTATTTATTGAAAGATATATGTACAGAGCCATGTACTCTTCCCCTGCCTTTGCTGAAGCATTTCTTCCTGGACTCTGATTCCATTTTTACCTTATGTACTAAAAGTTGCAGAATGCTGTGGAGTTTTTTTCCTGACTTTAATCTGAAATAACAACTTCATGTAAATTTGTATAAATATTCAAGAAGAAAAAGAGGATTAGGGGCCATTGGTGTGATTTAAATAGATCAGAATTTTTATCTGAGTGATACTGAATCATTGATATCAACTGTTTTGTGGTTTTTCCTCACTGTTTTCCTTTCATTTTTCCAGCTGAAGGGCATCCTAAAACTGGGAACAGTAGCGGCCCAGAGAACGAACCCAACCAGTTTCCTGGGATTTTTGGTAAGAATTTGCTTTTGAAAAAAAAAGCGAACAGGTAGACTTTTTAATGCAGACACTCCTTGGTTTGTCCACTCATTTTTCCCATTTATTTGAAGGTATATATGTCAGTTGAAATACATAAGCACAGTGAATTTAGTAACATAAAATTATTTTCATAGCTATTCTGTTATCAGTAATATGTATTTTGAAAAAGGCTTACAATTGTAAGGGTTCGAATGTCTGCTATTAATAGAAAAGTAACCTTACCCAACCATGATTGATTTAAATCTTACATTGGTAAAATTAAGGAAGGAAAAGGAATCCATCCCAAAGTTACCTCAGCACATTAGTTTCCTATGCCTTTGAGGCTTAAAGAAATGCTGCCTTTCAGTGTATTAGTACCAGCATGTAGCAAGGCAAATAGGTACCAGTCACAGCTTATTTTCAGAGCTTTGCTCTGTCTAGATAACACTTCATTTACTGTTTCACTTCTTTTTCCTTTTAGTCAATTTGTTGCCAACTGCTCCAAATGAGAAGTCCAACAACCTGAACAGTAGTTCCCCAAAGGAGGAGCGCAACCAGTTTCCCATTTTTTTTGGTAAGATTTTGCAGTTCTTACCTCTTGGTCTTTTATATGCACTCTGGATTGCTATTCCATTTCCATCCATATTCTAACATATCTGAAACTAAAGAGTGGGCTTATATCTATGTCAAATGTGATAAGCACAGAAAGTCAAAGCAAAGAAATTTATTCTACTTAAAGATCTTCATTAATTAATCAGAAAGTAGTAGACTGACTACATCTTGTACTCTTCTGAAAGTGTGTACTTCCTGAAGGTCTGATAAATACAAAACTTTAAGGATTTAAAGCAGTGATGAAGCGTTCTTTTAGTCAAAATTAATATTTTTGTGGGACTCTAATTAGCAGCTGATTTAAAGCCCCCTTTACCTGTTAAAAAAGGAACATACTTGGATTTTGGCATAATATATTTATCATAATGCTTATTTTTTTTTCCACTAAGGCTATATTAAACTCAGTTCTTGGTTTGAGTATAATCAAAGTGAGTGCGAATTAATTTTGTGTCTGCTTCAAGGTATTTTTGCATTGTGTGTTATAAAGCAGATGGAAATCTGGACCTTTGCTGTAGAGGGCTAGATTTTAGCAGTTTCTACAACTGGAGGATGTCCACTATAGATTGCTGGTACTTGCTCACAGTGTAAAGGGTGATTGAATTTGAGGCATGTCATTTTTATGATCCACAGTTATGCAAGAGGAAACAAGAAACAGTTGGAAAAAACCTGAGCATTCTTACCAAGCATTTCTGTTGTGGTTTTTGCATTTATACTTACTTGTACTTTTGGGGACTGAGTGATGACTTATGAATTCATTAAGGCTTTTGTGTTTAATATGATCTGTAAGATAATGAGCCTGTAGGATAACATTCCTGTACTCTTTGCTTAGAATGATATGTCTAATAAAGCTTGAATGTGTGTTGTATTCTATTTTTTTTTTTGCCTGCACTATGATCCACATGCACTGTTGAGCTGAGGTAAGTTTCTGTGATGGCTGGATTGTTTGTTTACAACACACAAAGAATCAATGCACTCCGTTATCAAAATGATTGAATATAAAACAGTAAAGCTTTTGGCAACTTTTGTCACTAAAAGATATTTAAATGATTTAAGGCCTGGCAGTAAGTCTAGGGACATAATGGCATACATGTTTCCTAAAGGTTTTTACTCATAATAAGAATCTCCAAATTCCCCAAACAACTCATCTGTACAAGCAAATGGGCATGATTCATGATGTTCTCTTAGAGAAAACTGAAGGATTCTTGGTTGTCTCAGCAACAGTGAATTTTCTGGTAGAGCAGATTTTGGGAGGGAGAGGTGAGGGTAGGAGAAAGAGTAGACTCAAAAGTTGGTGGAAGAAAGAGTCAGGGAACAAGGATGTGTGGAGTCAGTGTAGCTGGACAGGTCAAGTAAGAAATGTGGCCATGGAAAGACCAGTGTGTTTCAGTGGAAAGTCTGAAGATCCCACAGGCTCTTCCGTACTGTATTACCTTTGTCTGTCTTGCCCTAGCCTGCCCCATGGAGCCACCTGCTGCTATTCTGTTTGTCAGCGTGTATCTTTCAGGCTACTGTGATGGTCTAAAATCTTGTGCTTTGTGCATTCCCACTATGAGGGGAGGAAAAAAATCCTTGCAGTTGATTTCTCTACAGAGACGTGGAGAGCATAACTTCCATTCTTGCTGTATAGGTATAAACTGAAGTTGCAAGGTAGAGCCATCTCACAAAAACATGCACTGTGACTCCCCTTCGCCTTCAGTGAGGGATAAGAATCTGTTTGTGCATATATGAGGTCAGGATGGACTGTTCAGGATGGAGTAGCTGATGTTTATCTTCTGTAGAAAAAGCAAAGTACCCGATCTGTCACTGTAATATCTATGTTGCATGTATATTGGTCTGGCTATGTATCTTCATTTTTTCTTTAAATACATGACCACCATTAAAAAAAAAAAATTGTAAGGAACTGTCTCTTATAGAATACCTTATGTCAAATTTGAAATGCTATCTCATCTTGATTTCAAGAAAAAAATATGTATTATTGGTGGTATGTATAACTCTGTACTGATATCAGATTAATAGATTTCCAACAAAGTTCTTGATCTTCAGAAAATTAAACTATTCTGTTGGCACACAAACCAAACTTTTTTTCTTTTTGTTTCTGCATATAAACGTGAGGCTTCTAGTGCTATCTCTCAACAATGAACTTTCTGCAGAGTGCGGAGACTGTTCTGGTCTTACTCTGGTACAAGATCTAAAATAACTTTTATTCTGGGAAAGTTAAGAGAAAGTGAAGGCAAGAATCAAGCCTTTCATTTTTAGATTATACGAAGTGATCTATGTTAGGAAATTGAGTACTATACTCTACATTTGCTAAGTGGGGTGCAGGATCAAAAGTCAGTTTTCAACTCAGCAAATATGGAAAGGTACACAGAGAGAGTTCCTGTTATTACTTCTCAAAGTTAGGGCCATATCTTTTGCTGATATAAATTGACACAGTTATATTCTTTATAATGGATCTGCACCAATTTATACTTACAGAGTACTGTCAAGTGCAGATGACTCATTACTTTTGTAATAGCTTGTCTACGTGAAGATTCTTTTATTTTCTCCTTGCTGCAACCAGAAATGAGATACTGAAGTCTGAATATATCAAAAACATGGCAATATATCTGAAGCTTCGTGAATGTGACACACCTATGTCTAGCAGAAGAGAATGCAGGAAGCATTTTTCTCATCCAACTTGCCAAGATTGCTTTAAACTTCTTTTGTACTGTGATCAATTGACAGTTCATTGTCACACAACCCAAGTCTGAGGGGTAATGGTTATCACTGCAATGCGGGATTGGGAATATTTTTTATAAACATATATTTGAACACGAGTGTTTCAAAGATTCTGAAGTATGATCATGTAATCTGTTCACATCAGAGAGGGAGATGTCTGGGTTTCAAGAAAAAGCTGTATTTTAAAATTGTATCTTAAATATACACATTCAAAGATTGTTTAGGTGTCAGTGAAGGGTAAGGTACAATAGTCTTTTTATAGGTAAGAATGATAGTCTTTTTAATCTACTGTTTATTCCATAAAATTAGTTTACATATTTTTTCAGAAACTAAATATCAAATATTGCAGTTTTTGGTTTTACTCTATCACCAAAACAAAATCAGTCCAAACATCCAAATCATCAAGATAAAGAAATAACAGAAAGATAAGTTAACAGGAAGACCTATGCTGTATTTTGTTGTTGTAAAGCCTGAAACCCATTTGAGAAGCTCCTACAGAACTAGTGGCCAGAGTTCCCAAGCTCCACTGGAGAAGAGTTCCAAGGTCTAATTTCTTTCAAAAGTTTTTGATGGAATTGCTGTGTTTCTGAGGAACAGGACTTTCCATTTCATTGTATCAGCATTTTCCAGAAGAAAAATTTACACCTGGAAATGTTTCACAAACTCAGCTTGGAAACTTTGTCTTTTGCCTGTATGAATTGTAAATTCCTTTTTTTCATGCCTGTTTGTGACCTGACTTTGTTGCATATATCTAGCAAATAATATAGCAAATCCAAGTTTATGAGCTTGCTCTTCGATATTTAAAATCTGTTTAAATCAGATATTTTGGAGAAATCGAACAGCATGAACACAAGGGTGAAGATGGGGTCTTACGGCCTGTTGCTGTAAACATAAATAACTGGTGGTTTTCTGTAAAAAAAGGCCATAGGATGGTCCATGTAGTTGCATGTATAAAAACCAGTTCAAAAATGTTTAATGACGTTTATTAATTTTGGGGTTGATATGATCAACTTGATGTTAACGTGTTTCAAGTTATGTAATGTAATGAGTAATCCATGGAAAAAAAAAATGCTAAAATGTAATCTAAATTGAGGAAAGAAGTGAAGTTAAAGACAGCATTTCCACCTCAAGATGTCTCTCAAAGTTGGTATCTGTAATTCATAGACCTGTAATGACTACATTAGGGGGAAGTAATTCTGATAGTTGGACATGTATTACTGTTTTTTTACCTGTTTTCAGAGTGTTCCTGTTCCTTTCTGTGTAATTTTGTGGGTTGTGGGATTTGCTTCTTTCTTTTTCTTTGTTCCTTCATATAAGCAGCAGGAAATAATACATTTCAACAACTCAGAGAAATGAGGCTGTAAAATCAAAACATTTGAGAGAGAAACTCAAGAACAGGCATGATATCTAAAGTTACTGTAACATCATATATAGCCTAAGTACAGCATTAGAAGCTAGGGCTGAATGGGGAAAATTTACCTGGATCTAATGCTCCCAGTGACTGTGTTAACAGCCTGGCTCAGAGGCTGCTTACAGATTGTTCTGATAATACAGATATTGGGCTGGGATTGACCAGTACATAGTTTGTGTTTGCAGTATTTTAAAATTAACAGGTCTTTTAGTGATCAGTGTATTAAAAACAAATTCATAATTTTTATGATTCTCAGCAGACAGGAAATTATGATGTCATTTATTTTTTATTGTAATATACTGTTTTGTTGGGGGGGGGAAGAAGGCTGTAATATGGCAAAATTAAGAGGTTTTCTTTGTGGGCTGGTTGCTTCTGTAATGTAAAGAATATGCAGGTATTTTGAAGAGGAACAGGAATAGTGTTTGGTATCTGGGGCATTTATCTAGCAGTGATCTAGATAAACAATGTAATTTTTAGAAAGAGTACAAGTGGAATTCTGAATCGCATTTGGATGCAACTCTGCAAGTTGCATCACACGTACACTGCTAGTCCTTATTCACCTGTTACCGCATCACTGGCTCCGTGGCTTCTCTAACTCTTACAGTCATTGTGAGAACTCCTTCAAGAGAGGGCTCTGGAGTCTCTCTGGAAAATTCTACATACCAGATAAGTAATTTACATCACAAAAGTATATATTTTAATTCTGTTATATAATTAGCAAACCTATACTGTTTGGCCCTTTGGGCCCAATACTGGCAATCTTTCTGCTTTTTCTGAAATTATCAGGTTAAAATAGGTAAGCTTTTTTTTTAACATTGCTGAACATATACTTTGAAAACTAACACCTTCTCCAGCTAGAGTGAGATGAAAATAGCTCTAGGCACAAGAGTTCTCAGAGCAGTACCAAAAACATTACATTAGTTAATTTAACTACCATCTTCATTATAAATAAAACCATAGATTTTAATATAAATTTTATCACATTGTGAGCTCATACTCTGGATCCAGAGTGACCCTTACTCTTACAATAATGTCAAATTTATAAAAACAAATTAAGTAGTGCTCATTTTATAACCTGAAACTGACTTAATCTATCTTGAAAAAACAACTCATGACTCAGTTTTTGCATTTCAGTATTCTTTTGTTGCTAACACAGCTTTGAATATATTATTCATTTCCTTTGGCTGTCTTAGCTTTTCATAAATCATAATTCTGGTTTTTTCCCAGCAATTTTTTGTAGTTTTTCACCTTGCCAGTTTTGCAGATGAGTCTTTTTCAGCAGTTGTAATATGCGTAAGACAAGTAAGATTTTGGGCATTTTGTTGTCAGCCTCTTGAATTGCCCAAGTTAATTCATAACTTCTTGCTTTCAGCAACTCATCTGCTTCTTGCTTTTGTGACAACAGGGTGTCTTCAGCTCTGTTGTAACCCAAAATATCCCCTAAAATTTTTACTTGGCTTTGTAACTTCAAGAAGCCATCTGACTAGCTTCACATTTTCATTTGTGCATTCAGATCTCAGCTATATCAATTCTGCTGCTTTTTGAAAGAAAAGGAAGGGGGAAAGAAAAGCTCCTTTGGGTCCCTCATAACTGATGATAAAATGGCTTCCATTCAGTTTCTTGTATCCTCTGCAGCAATTGTGTTAGTTCCAATTTTGTATGAGCCACTCCAGGGTGATAGATGATGGAGTTTCTCCAGGTTTGGCAATTCTGGCATGGATTTGCTTCTTGAACTTGCTCCAGAGACCAGGTACTTCAGACGCCTCAAGTTCATCTTCCAGTGTTTCAGTTCTCATACTCTCACTGGCAGCAACACTGAAGAAACAAACCATCAGCCTACTCCTTGGAATGGTAAAAGCCTAACTACAGCACTAAAGCACCGGCATCTCAGTCACTTTGTGCACTTATTCTTCCTTCACATCTGATCTTTTGTTGCTGTTTCTTGATAATTGCTCCGTGTTTTTCAATAGAGCAACTTCTATTACTTAAGCCAAGCTTTATGTATTCATACGCCAAACCCAATATTAAGGTGTTGAATCTTACATTGGAAATGCTGGGTACTTTTACCTTCTATTTGATTTCAGAATGTCAGGCAGTACTTAGGAAAATTCATTTAATTCATGATCGTAAATATTTACAAAGTTTTAAAAGCTGTCCAAGTTTAATTTATTTCATTTCACTTTCTGCAAATACTTCACTTAAAACTTCTCTAATTGAATACTATCTCCTCTCACAGAAATGGCAATTTTATTACTAAATACATAGGAAACAGACCTTGCTTTTAGGTAAGCTTTTGCTGGCTTAAATCATAAAAAGATAGATGTTTATGTGAAGTATTCTGAATTTTCAGGAGGGCAGAAATAAATTTGCCATAAAATTTCATACAGATTTCAACATTCTGTGAGCTTCAAATCTCATATATAATATCAGCGCACCTGAAAACTGGTAAACCGCAGTGTTGTCCCTAATCGTGTTTTTCTTGTTCTTTCCAGAACCACCCTCTGTCCCTTCTTTCTGCATGACCCCTATGGACAGAGGACTTTGTAGAGCCAAAGAGTTAAGATTTTTCTACAACTACTCAACTGGTAGATGTCACCCATTTAGCTACAGTGGTTGTGGTGGGAATGAAAATAATTTCACCTCCAGGAAGTCATGTTTGAGGATCTGCAAGAAAGGTATGGGAAGTGATACTGCCACAGATTATCATATGAGGTAAATATTATGCAGGCTGAAACATTCTTGCAACTTTTGTTAGTCAGTATTGGCCTGATAAAATACAATAGTTGGAAGTCTTAGGAAAGTGAAAATGGAAATCAGAAGAGAGGCAGAGCTAGAGAGAGAAAGATGGACAGTAAAATACTGTGTACAGGAACAGAAATAAAACACTTTGGCATTGGTCAGCCATATGGAGACTTTAGGTAAGACCATGTTCTTTGGGTTTTTTAAGAATATTTATTGAAAACAAGACTTGTCTCTTATTTATGATAATCTTGGATATATATTAATTCATACAGCATCTAATCTTACTTTCTTAATTTTATCTTTAGGATTCAATAAAAACAAAAGTGAAAGAAGATTAATAAAAATCAAGAAGAAAAGAAAGAAACAGCCAGTAAAGGCTATGGGCAAGGAAAGCATCCCTGAAAAAATACAGCTTTGATTTTTATAGAAATGTGAAGTAAACTACTATTCACCTGTGAATGAAAGCCTTTAGTGTACACCCTTTAAATATATTTACTGTATTGATTATTTTGATTACATATTATTAAGCTGCTTATTTTTATTATGTATTCCCCATACATGTTAATAAACATTCTATTTCACTTTCATAAAGGCTGTTAAATTGTAATTTGGTTGTATATAATTGTTAGAGCTGAAACAGGACAGAACAGACTGTGTGGGTATATAACTCATAATTATTAAAAAGTAGACAAGATTGAAATTTACACCATTATTCTTTTTTGAAATCTATTTTGGTGCTAAAGAAAGCATAATGCTTATCAAACAGTAAGCGCTTGTCAAGCATGATTGTTTCAATCATAGATTAAAAGATAGGTCTACTGGTATAAGAAGGAAATAGATGCTGGGTTTGTTTTAATCAGAGTTATTTTAGATTACGCAAGCTAAGTTTAACTCTATCAAAGTGCATATAATTATACTATTGTAAAATGAATTTGAGATCAGAATTAACCCACCAAAAATCATAAAAAAAGTGTTAGTTCTAAATGTGTGAAGCAATTTGACAGATGTTTGTGAAGATTTAAAAATATATTTAATTTTTATCCTTGCTACTGAACTAGACTCATGGCTAGTGAGTTAAGAATTTCCAGAAATACGTATAAAATTTTTACAAAAAAAAAGAAGAAACTCTTTTCATAGAAGTCCAGTTGTTTTAGAGATAACACTGTGCTTACTCTTCAGTTGACTTTTGAGGGTTTTTTGGTTGGGTTTTCATGGTGGGGTTTTTTTTAAGACTGACATGAAACAGTGCTACAGTTCCTGCCCTTCTCCAAGGCACCTCTTTGTTCTTGGGTAAAACTTTTATAATAAGAATTTTTTTAAAGGTAAAAAAATATTTAGTTGGTTTCCTATTAATTTTTTTTAGAAGCAACTTGCTGCCTAAAAGATAACAGGATATTTTTTTAAACTCTTCCCTGTCTTCTTTGATGTTATAAATCTTTCTTATTATGTATCACATGTTATCTCTTTATGGCTAAAACTACTGAGGACAGTTGCATTGCTGTTTGTGAGAGGTGCTGTGATGCATGTACGGGGCTGACACACCACAGCAAGGAGAAGGACAGCAATGACAGAATAATAAGTGAACTGTTGGAGGAAGCTACCTTTGCCTGTGCACTATCAATTGTATGGGTGATTTCAGAAAATTTAAGTTTTATATGCCTGGGGCACTTTGGACTAACTCCACAAAGAGGGTAAGTTTACTGCTGAAAAAGAAAGTATTTATATATTCTAAGTATTCGAGTAAGGGGGTAAGTAAAAGTTATGGATTTTTATACAGAATTCTATCCAGATGTCTGTTCTGGTGCCTAAGCCTTTTCATGACTTTTAATCTAGGATCTATTAAACCTGATTTGCAAAATTCTCATGAACCTGCAACACACAACAGAGAGTCTTATCATCTAAAATGTATAACCCCACAGACTTACAATGCAGTAACTGTATAAACCACACAAGCGCGTTTCTGACAGGAAACCTATAAACTCCAACTTTCTGCTGAAAACAAGTAATGCCAATTTTCTACAAAGAATTAATTTGGTATGTAGTTACCTGCCAATTTCAGTTCCAGCTTGATGTCTTCCCATTCTACCTCATCGTTTTTATTGATCTTACTCTCCAGGTATCGCCTGTACTCCACACACAAGGAGTCGAGCCTGTAAACCTGAGTTGTGCTGCACAGGGTCAGGGCAGTCGGTCAAATACCTGGACCAGCTGGAATTTTTCATGGCAGACAGGTGGAAAGCCCGTGGCTTAAACTATTCCCAGGCTTTTCCACTTGTAGCATAGCACTGACGCGGGCGTGAGGATTGTGTTCCATAACCGGTCGCTCCCGGCGGTATTTTACCTTGAGAAAGGACCAGCTTTAAGGAAAAGGGGACACGGTATCCACAACCCGGCCCCCTTGCACGCCAGGGGGCAGCACCGCGCCGCGCAGCGTTCCGCGGGGCGGCGCCCCCGCGCGGCGGTCTGTGGGGTGGGGTCGCCGCCGGGGGCGACCGCTCGCCGAAGCAGCCCGAATCGGGGTGACTTACCCGCCTTTCAGGCCGGGGAAGGGGTAGCTGAAGCAAGCGTGGGCGCCTTCTGCGTCTTTGAAGCGCAAATTGCACCAGCTGAGATATTTCAATATCCCTGGAGAACGGGAGGAGGAAAGTTCCAATGATAGATAAATAAGTAGAATATAAGACTTTTGAACTAAAAGTAAATAAATAAGAAAAAACAACAAGCCCCCACTCCCTCCCCCTCCCCACTGGAATTTGACATGCCAAATCAAACACGGCCCATGTAATACATCTCTGCAGCTAATTCAGATGCCTGTCTTGAACGTGTGTGCTTGGCTGGAATAGAGGGATTACTTTCTAGGTTATGGTGCGTAACATCCCGTTTTACAGTCTATTGCCTCTATTGCCTAGACCTATGGGGTCTAATGCAGCCAAGCTCACTTTGTATGAAATTCCACTACCTACAGTGACACCGTTTATTTTGGAGAAGTTAATTTCCCTCACTGTTCAGAATCAGAGCTAATCCCCGGTTTATATGTGTTTACATTGCCTAAAAGTTTAGAGTGCCAGTTCTCAGTTCTTCACTGATTATAAAACTCAAACATTCTCCTGTTGATGTAAGATCCTAGAAGCACCAACACTTGCATGTGCCAAATGAGTATTAAAGTCATATGCCTGCTCTTTTGGTGACCTTAGAGTGTGATTTCACAATTCCTATTATCCAGTGGCCATATCAATCTGAAGTATTCCTGCTCCTCTCTTCCCTCTTTCTATTCTTCTCGACCGTGGCTGGGGGCTAGGGTTGGGTTGGGTTGTTTTTTGGTTTTTTTTTGTTTAGTTTTTGGTTTCTTGCTGTTTTCATTTTTGAGGAAAAGATTTTCAGATTAATTCCCTCATCCAGTTCCCAACATGTTCCAAAAATGTTTCTGCTGGTAAAAAGAGAACATGAGCTACAGGTAGTGAGAAGCAAGCAGAGTACTTCATCTTGTTTCGTGAGGAAATTAAACAGTTACGATTTTGATGAGCATTTAGAAAACCATGGCGTTTGTGAGGTCCTTATGGCCTTACATAAGGAGTACTAGTGTTACAGGTTTTAATGGTATTTGAGCTTAACACTCCATGAACTCCACATTTGTTCACCGTGGTACTCTCATGTGCACAGAGCAACTCTCTATTGATTTGGAGAGATTCTGTCTATAACACGGGTATCAGTTGTACGTGATAAATGCTCTCAAAGAAATATTTTTAGGTCCTGACACAAAATTCTTTGAAGCTAGTAGAAGGACTGCTGTTGATTTTGTATTGCCTTCAGTTATGGCAATTTTCAAACCAGGTAGCTCATACTTGTGCTTTCAAATCACTGGCATTTAAAATAATGCAGCCTAGAGTTCTGTGCAGCAATAGTAATATTCCTGCTGCCTTTTTTCCTACCCCTTGATATGTCAAAGACTTATTTGCTTCAATACAGGGTTTTTTTCTTGGGTGTACGACAAAGCAGCACTGTAAATTATACACTTGCTGGAATTTGAAAAGTTGATTCTGACCTTTAATGTGGTTTTACATTTGAGAAATAAAAGCTTTTCTCTGTGCAGCTTCTCAGCATTTACAGTATGGGACATAATGCAGCCCCTGCAGTATCTGGCAGAGCTGGGGCAGGTCAGTCGCATTAAGCAGGAATGCAGCCACGGTGTATTCTTTGTCTCTGAATAAAGGTCCAAACTGATGTATTTCTCTAGGTCTAGTTCGAGGACCGAGCTCACTGGCTCCACACGTGACAAGATCAGACCCGTGGTCTCCTCCTGGCCAAGAGAGCGGGTGTTTCCCGGCTCGTTCCGGAGCGATAGCTTTTACCCGGGGCGGAGGAGCTGCAGTCGACCTGGGGCAAGGTGCGGGCAGCCGGTCCCCGGCCAAGAGCCGGGCTGTCAGGGAGCCCACGGGCACCGCCGAGACGCGGGCAGATGCCGTCGGGAAGCATCGGGGGAGCCCGGCTTCCCTGGGACACGCCGTTTGAGAAAGAAAAGTAACTTAAGGCCGGCTGCGGGCGGGGTCGGGGTGATGTCACAGGAAGCTCTGATGTTTCGCTGCTGCCGCCGCTCCTCGCTCTCACACTCCCGCACCGTCTGACAGCCGCTGCCCGCAGCAGCGCTTCGCCGAGCGGCTGGGGGCTCCTCTCCTTTCCCTTTCCCTCCCCTCCCCCTGCGGCCACCAGGCTCGGGAACTGGATTATACCCGGCAGGAGGATCAAGCTCCCCTAGGTCTCTTGTTTGGCTGGAGAGGGAGGGAAGGAAACATCGCCTTTCTCCCTCGCTGAAAAGGGGAATCACACTGATATTTAGTCTCGCAAAAACTCGGTGTGGTGAGTACCGATCAAAAGAGTCCCGTTGTTTCACCTAAGAGCAACGGACTTTGCGCCATCTGAATGCATTTATAGCTATGCGTGTGTGTATGCTCTTACACTAACCTCAGCATGTGATATGTAATCTGCAGGGAGAAGGGGGTATGAGGAAAAGCGTCGTTTATTTTTAGTGAGCTGAGCTGATTTTATAACTGGTGGAGTTACAATATATCTTTGAGGAAGTAATCAACAGTAAATAGGTAGAAAGGGAGATAAAATACCCTAATCAGCACTTAAGGGATTCTGTCTAAACCCTCTAATATTAGCTAACCAAATTTCTGCCTTTGCATCTGGATAGAATTAGGGGCTCATTGGTTTGAAAAAGGTCCTTAAGACTAATTCAATACAACTGAGGCTCATTCAAGAGAGGCTGAATTAGGTGACAAAGTGGTGTACATTTTGTTACTGAATATTCATTTAATCTTACTGACGTTATTGTACTAGAAAGAGGTCATACTTGAGTTTTTTCATAGGTTTTGTGTTGTAACTACACGACTAAAAAGATAAAGCTTCTGTTTTGTTTGGACTTTCTGTTAGAGAAAAAGTTAGTTCAAGTTTGAAGCTTGTACGCTTGCCAGGGTGTTATTGCCCGAGATTTTTCCCACAAACACCTATCTTACTTATTGGAAGGTGTTTGCCAACTATTTCATTTCCTTGAGAAGCTATTGCACAGTGAAAAGGGTGTGATTCTGTGCCCTCCAGTATCAGTTGAGCGACTGTTGCCACTCCTTTAGCTTTCCAAAACAGATGCCATATCCTTTATTTTACAAATACAGTTGCATTACTGAGATCGCTACATCTAGTCATTTTCCTGTGTGTGTAAGCAATGAAGCTATAGAATTTGGAAAAGAAATCCATTTTCTGAAGGATATTTAAGAAGTACTACAGGCTGTAAATCTCACTTGTATATGATCTGTGACGATTGATGTAGTCATCCATACATTTTATAGGGCCTGAGACTGAAATAGTACTAATAAAAATAGCTGAGGCTGTGGGGTTTTTTTTCTCTTTACCTTAATAAACTTATGCCAGATATCTTGGGGCCAGATTTTGCTGATCTTAAATTGTGCCACTGCAGAGTCTGTCCAGCCATATTGTGCATACTGGGGATTTTGTCACTCATTTGCAGTAATAATATAACAGTTTAAACCTATTCAGATCAGTGATGTGTTAAAACCTATGTTGCACTGTGAATCTGAGGTTCTTTCCATGCATTGAAAGGAGACATGCTAGATATGGATAAATGTGGATTCATATCTGGTCTTATTCATATCTGTCCTTTCAAAGTACACATGCTGTGATACTATGTGAAATTCCCAGTTAAAATTAATGATATGTATTTTCACATTATTTACTTTTGTAGTCTGCTTAAATTCTCATTAACTTCAGTGCATATAGGAGCAATCCCAAAGACCTTCTCTGACTGAAAATCTTCAGCACAAAAGGCACTTGGTGATACTAAATCAAACAAGGTGACAGTTCAGATAAAAAATGTTCATGTTGTTGTAATGATCAGTGCAGTACGAACAACCATCTTCAGAAACATTTCAGCTAAGTGGTTTAGATTCTTACTTTATGCTCTTCTCAAGTAGCTGGTCTAGGTTGTGGTGGGAGTGTCCCCACAGGAAGTGTCAGGCATATATGTGTTCACAGGTTTGATGCCAGAATCTACATTATTTGCAGATTAAGCAAAGGCAGTGGCAGGGTAGCTACATCGAACAGTGTGACTGCAGTTTTTAGTGGACAGAACAAAGTACCTGAATGGTATACATGCATTGCAAGTTCAAGAATTGCATTACGTGTATCCTGTCACATTCGAATGTTACCGTGCTCTGAATTCCTGATCAGCTTGGATTCTTGCTCTGCATTAAGAAATGTACCGTTTATCCCTTTCAATAGGCTTTCCCTGATACTACACAACTGTTGAAATCCTGTCCCACTGAGAGCCAGTGGGAATTTTTCCACTGACGGTCAAAGGGCAGGATATTCCTAAAGGCGAGTATTTTTCTGTTGAAGGAATTAGGCATAGATCACCCATCCAGTCACTTATATTCTATAGTCTGTTGGCAGCTGTTTTTTGATAACTTCTAAATTTTTTTTAAATTTAATTCAAGTTGAAAAACACAAATCTGCGTGTCTTGTTGTTGGTGACTCATGTCTTACCTGTCCTACTCTAGGAATGCAGTATTGTTCTGTGGGCTGTCTGGATTTTACAATCCAGATTTAGACTAGAATGCAATTAAGAACAAAACTAAGGGGGGAAAGCACACTAATACATCTCCTTTGCTACCAATATCATGACTAACTTAGTTCAATATTCTGTGCATTCAAGTGTATCAGCTGCTTCCAATAGCATTCCTTGCATGTGGAAAAGCTGGGTAGGATGGGGCCCACAAGCCCATGAGATCATACAGATGAAAGACTCAAACCAGTCCACGGTCATTTGAAAGAAACTATTGCTATCAATATGCTTTTAATAATAACATGTACACAGCAATATTTAAAAAGTATACACCTAGGCACTTCTATAGTAATACTGAACATACCATAAGCCATTTATGAAAGCAATTGAAGTCATTTCTCCAGTGAGAAGCCCAAATCTACAGTTAGGGAAACAAAACAGAATTTCTCTTTAAGAACTTTTTCCCATCTGTTCCCAATGTGTTTACAGTGTTCTTAATCTGCTAGCAAAATTCCTTCTTTGCTTCTGATGAGCTGTCCTTCCTATAGAATGTATACACAATATTGGCGTTACTTCAGTGTTACAGTCACCTCTGTTCAAAAAGCATGCGTAGCTATGTCATTGGGTTTAATATGGAGTAGTTTCCTTGGTTAAGCTTTACACTTATTGTAAACATGTTGTTGTTCATGTTAATTGTTCTGTTACTGGGAGATATTTTTTTTTGGTGTAGTAAATTGTTAGAGCGCTGGAATTAACTATATCCTTGACACCACTGTCAAGGAAGGAATGAATACTTATATTACCAAGCCAGATGTGAGTTAACAAGCAAGTAACTTTTAAGCAGTAAAATAAATCTGGAAGGCTCTTTGTATACGTGTTTATGTGTATTATACATAAAATAATATATATAATACATTATTTCTATGTACATACATACAGTATACACGAGTCTATATTATGATGACTTTTACTATTCCAAATGTATCAACTAAAGAGAGAACACGTTCATTTTAAAGAGACTTTCAAAGTAAATTAGTCTTAAACCTCATCCTTTGTTGAGAAGACAATGAGTCATGACTGTTAATATTTTAAATTGCATACATTTGAATGTTGTCTCCTTTTAATATTTAAAAGAAAAAGGAGAAAGCTTTCCATGGATGTTCACAGTCCAGTATTTTTTCTTTTTTCTTGTTTGTACTCATATTGGCAATTCTGATGTTTTCATTGTAATACACTTGCACAAAGCATGAGAAATTATCCTGTTATTTACCTGTTATCTTAATGGAGAATTCCACGGCCAGTGCAGTACAATACAAGACATTCTTATTAAATTTGTTTCCATTAGAGAATTTCTTTTCATCAATGCTTTTTCTCCTATTTCAGAAGCTAGGCAAAGCTGGAAGGCTAAATCTTCACATTTTCAAAGTTTTGTTTTCACAGTTACAATCTCATACGTATCTGTCTTATTCTCCCATGCTTGTTTATACTGTTTACATTTTCCCAGCAAAGTCATTCTTTTTCTGTCCTAGTTCTGTGCAAACACTTTCAATCATTGCTGCAGTGTATGCTGTGCAAAAGATCAGAAGTGATTTATTTAGAGTTGCCTTTCCTTGGAAAGATGCATTTGAAATGCCCGGAACTGAATGTAATGCATTAAAAAAAGACTTTCTATGAGAGAAGCAATGTACTCCCTTCAAGAAAGAAAGCAGATTCTCAATTAGTGTAAATTTGAATGTGTCTCTGGAGCTATTACCTTTCAATATAGCATAGATGCCACCAAAGACTTTTCTGACAGTTTTGGCCACTATTAAGCTGTAGCTAACCATTAAGATACTGATTGAATTTTAGAAAATAAACCAATGTTGGTTTTTTTGGATTTATGCCTGAATTAGGCAGGCCTTATTTAAAAAATATCCCAAACAAAATTAGTGACAAAATTTTGTTTTGATGAAGCCCGTACCAGTCTGACTTCCAATATAAAACCAGGACAAGGAGTGAAATACAGTGATTAGGGATTTTTTAAATTATTATTATGTTCAAAGCAGCTATCTCATATACTGTGGTAATATTGTTCAGCTGTGTTTAGGTTGAATATCTTTGTAGTTCCTAAAACTGTATCATCTTTTCAACATATTCTTTAATAATTCTGAGCTGGAAAGCTGCACAACCTTGAGGCTTGTATGGGCATAAAGTGTCACTTTTTGTATTACCAATTAGATTTTGCCCTCAGTTTTTTTTCCCCGCATTACAATGGTAAAATCTGGGAAATTAATTTTAATAATATTTGTATTATTTTAATACTGTCAATGCTGGTAGAGTTTTATTAAATTAAAGTAAAAGTTGTGCTGAAAACATATTTTTAATACCACATTTTTAATATGAAAACATATTTTTAGGCTTTTAAAATACTTTTCATATAAATATTTTCAGAAATGAATATAGTTTGTCTCCCAATGTTGTGCTCTATAACAATTCCTAGATGGAAATTTAAAAACATATATTTCAGAAATTAATAAGAGCTTTAGACACCATACTTCTTTCCTCTATGGTTGTATCTATGTATTTATTTACTGCCCTAAATGGAGAAAAAAAAAATATGATACTGTACAACCTTTTATTACTAAAAAGGACACATTTTTGCAATCTTTGTTCTGAAATGTTCTGTATGATGGGGATATCTGCCCTTTTGCTTCTGTTAGTGAAATCCAGCAGGTGTCACTCTGGGGATTAAATAAGGAGTATTTCACAAACAGAGATAAATTTACTTGGGAGATGAGATACAGAATTTAGAAGTGTTTATTCCAGTACATTTTTCCATGTTTTTTTTTTCTTTGCTATGCACGCCATTTTAATTTTTAAATTTCTTTCTTCAAATTAAGTGATTTAATGGGTGTATTCACCTTTCTGTGTATCCCTTTGAATGTGAAAAATGACACAGTTAGTATTGGACTATACAAGTTTTACTCACAGGTGTCAATTTTGAAACATAAAGAGCTGAGAATAGGTTGAACATTGCCCTTATGATATTAAAAATGCTTTTATCATCTTTCCTGGGAACTAAAATTATTCTGTTTGTCAACAGAGATTCTAGTTGCACAAGTAATGTTTTCAGTTATGACGAATTCAAGGTGTTGTGCAGTAGAGTGCTGCAAGGGAAGATATTTATCGAAACAATCTACATATTGTTTCCTATTTAAATTAGCTAAAATTGACGTTAGATGGCAAATTGTCCAAAGCTTCACAGTAGAAATATTTGATTGCACCAAACTGCTAGTCAGTAAAGTCAATACTGTGCTTTTTGGGAAAGAAAGAAATAGCCTTGTTTATTCTGCACAGTGTTTCTTTAGGGAATGGTATAAACAACGTGTTTTTTGCATTCTGGTGGATTTTCACATAATATGTAAGTGTATAACTTCATATACTGTGGATTCCATATTGTGTTGAATTGGAGCATAATTATTAAAAACTTGTGGGTTTCCAGAGGGTATTCTTGTTTATTTCCCGTACCGTGATAACGCCACCTTCTGCTGCAAAAAATCCCTCTGCAGGCAGCTTTAGAAGACAATCCACAAATACAAGTCTCTTTCAAATAGAAATACATTGGTTTTATACATAAACATGCATATATATGTGTATTTTTATGTATGCATAAATGTGCATATATATTTTTTTACATGTGTATAGATGTATTTTATATATATATATAAAATCTTGTTGTAGGACTTGTAACCTCAGGCCACTTTAAACAATCCAGTTTCCTTTCTCTCACTTCTTTCTCCTGTTTAAGCTCCCATCCTGTTCCGTTTTTTATTCTATTCAACTTCCTTTCCTGTGATGACTCTGAATGAGTCACTTTGCCAGGCATTAAGAATGTGCCTTGACAATCTTTCCAAAAGCTTATCCTACACTGGCCTATGCAGATGAAATTAACCTCTGCCTTATCCTTCCTCTCAAGGAGAAATGTCTGTCTTCACACGTCTCGTTTCTTGGAAGGGGAGGGGAGGTGTAAGAACCCTGTCCATAAATGACTATATATTGAAATTCATAGTCATCTTCCTTGAAGAGGAATGACAGATGTGTGTACCGTAACAGAGTATCAAGATCGGTAACCTTTTTAAAATTGATTTAGTATTTACTCACAAAAAAGTTAGTTTAAACAAGTTCAGGAAAGCCAAAATTAAGGTTTTTTCCTGAGTGCTGTTCAAGTACTTTTTGCATGGCCACCATTCTGCATTCATTTTTTATTAAATGTGTTCTTTATTGCATCATAATACATGGAAGGCCACCAGGCTTGCGCTTTTATTTCTGTGTAGCTAGCAGCAAGCAGAAAAAGCACATGCTTGGCACTAAGTGGGCACTTAAACACTGAAAAAAATTGTAGCTTTTCTTGTAATTATGTGCATGCAAATGTAGTGTGGGTTTGGGGTATTTTTTATTAAATTTTGCCCCTTTTTCCCCTGTGTTTTTTAAGGAGTGGGTAAAGAGGGATTTAAAAAAAAATTTCCAATCTCTTAATTGTTTGTGTGCATCAGGAAATAAAAGCCTTTCTGATGTGAATAAACAGGGAAAATTACAGTCCTAGAGAAGAGTAACTTTGGAAACCAATATGGAAATGAGAGTAAGAACTCCAATCAAGATAAACTCTGCTATTGCATTGTTCTCCTTACCCCACAGAGCTGGGGAATCTCATACTCCATCAGTTTTCACTAAGGGAGATCTGAAAGGTTATATCCCTTCTATCATTTTCTGCCTGTTGTGTCATAAGTGTAATTAACATTGACACAAATTACACACACCAGTGAGCAATGTAGAATAGAAAATTTGTTCATTTCTATTTGGTATCCCAATATAGGTTCTATATAAAACAGAAGTAATGGTTGCAATTGGTAGATCAAACAATTCTGTTTGGAGTACAATCATTGAGTATTCATTTACATTAATTTTAAATTATGTTTAGTTTCTCAAACTGGAAATGCTTAATTTCTGACTGAGGTGATTTGAGCAGTCTTCAAATCTTGGCAATGCCATTCTTAGATTGATTACAGAAGACGTAGCACGTTCCTTCAAGAGCCATATGTCCCCCCACCCAACATGCTGGATGCACTATCTCAGCATTTTCAGAGTTCTTAGGAAGCAAGGTAGGAAAAGCATTATTCAGATGTTTTTAACCTTTTAGCGTGAACGACTAGGGTGGCTGCTGGGCCTAGGTCGTCTTTCTTTTTTCTTCCTCTCCCAATTATTTCATAAGAGATTGTACAACTAGTATTTCTTCTCCAGAGGAGGTCCCTCTTCTAAAAACTATGCATGCAATCCAAGGGTAGAATTCAGCCAATGTAGTTTAACTGGACACTTTTTATTTAGAGCTACAGAGAGAAAATAGTCTGCTGACATGCTAAGCTTTTCCTAGAGTCACATTACAGCCCAGTGAAGGGCATGGCAGTAACTCAGGGTTTGTTGGAAGGATAGCAAAATACTTGCACCATCTCTGTGGGGGCACTGGGGCACCAGAGCATGTCAGTGTATTCCACCATCTCTAAGTATATACTCTAACGTGTACACGGTTACAGTGACGTCAGCACCAAAAGAGCACAGATTCAAAGCAGATTTTAGGGACCAGTTGCAATAAGCTTTCTAAATCAGACAGAGAAAAAAGATATGTTTGAAGCACATACTGTCCAATGAAGGCAGATGGGCATGATAGACTTACCTGTAATAACTCAGCTTCCAGCCAAACCAAAGTGCTCAAAAAAAGCATTTTATCATGCAGGAACATGGGACTTCTTAAGCCAGAGGTCTGTTCTTTTTAAGTTTTTGGGGTTTTTTTTAAATTTTATTTTTATAAATTCTTTACCCCTTCTGTTTTCTGGATTTCCAAGCTTTTATATTTTTAAACATATACAGCTTTTAAACAGGACAGTCGTCCAACTCCTCCTTCCTTGAGCACTAAGTAACAGTTAAAGTACGAAGTCTGGTAGCAAGAAAGAAAAGAAAAGTAACAGATGGAAGGAACAACAAATGCACAAGAAAAATAATAATCTGAACCTCTAAATGTAGTTCCTGTAGGAAAGTAAACTGTGTATAAATCAGTAAACGGAATGATGTTGCCTTTAGCATAACCTTCTAGTTGCAGAGACAAAGCTGAATCAGGTGTTCAGTGGTCAGTCAAAAGCCATTTCTTTACATATATAGCCCCTTTGATAAACTGAAAGATTTCTTTAGATGGGCAAAAATCTGTATTTGGAGTTATATGTGTGATGTGAATTCACAGTAGGGTTGCTAAATTAATTGTCTATTCAATATTTTAATTTGGCAACAAAAGCAGATGCTGGGTTTCAGGACATGATGTAGTTAAGGTGCCACTTTAAGTATCTGCTGTTTTAAGTCAGCTCATTGTTTCTCATATGGAGTGAAGGTGAAACATCCAGTTGTCACATGTGGAAGATGCTTATTACCACATCTCCTCTTCACCTATGTAAGGGAAGGATTCTTTCTATTTCTGCTACTCTGCTAAATTTAAATGTACTGACTATAAGACTTCATGATCTCTCAGAATTTAAAACTATTACTTTCCTTTTTCGTGCCCTTTCTTCTTGTCATTTGTTGCCCTTCATAGGTGAAATGATTCTCCTATCTTCTCAGTGTTTACAAATCCCTTAGGCTTTTATAGATAAATACTTTTATTTGTCTTATTCAAGTTACGGACAGATGCAGGATTGTTTTGTAAAGCTCCACATCCAGTTGATAGGACACTCTTCTCTCAGTTAATAGGACAACTTCTCTTGGTGTGCCAGGGTCTTTTTCTCACCTCTGTTATGTGCTGCAATTTGTACACGTGCAGTCCCACATTACATTGGTTCCTTTGCTGCCATGCATCCGCTATTAAAAAAAATTGCTGAATGAGAGTAATAGAGGGGAACAATGGGCTATTACAGGATGTTCAAGACAGGGTCATTACAGTATTTTTTCTTGTGCAATCTTGTTATGAGCAAGCTTCACATTTACCAGCTTGCTTTATTTGTTGGCAACCTACTATTAGTGTTGTAAGGCTACAAACTGCCTGTTTTCTAACAAAGTTCAATTTGATGAAATACGAATTTTTTCTAATTGCTCAGTGGAAAGATGATTTTAATATTTATAATCAATTTATGTATTTTGTAAGTATTATTTTTCATCATTGGTAAGGAGAAAGAGAACCAGGAAATTTTTCACTATCAAACTGCAAATCAGTTCCAGTGTACTTTACAAAATAAAATCATAGAAACCTATGATGGACCATTGAATTTTAAAGTCTAGCTAGATCATTTACAAAAAAATATTTTGCTTTTGAAGTTTGAAAAGAAAACAGCTTATTTGCATTGCTGCTTTTTGACATATAGGGTATTTTTTCCATAATTGCCAGCATGGGTCGGTTTGATGTAAAAGGTGAAGATAAGAAACACGACCTAGTGGGCCTTTGGAGCGGCTGCAGGTTATTTCTGTGGCATGTGATTAAATTAACAATTGTCTATCTGAAAGGCAGCCACTAATGGGCCAAGTTGCAAACATTCATGAAGGTTTCCAGCTAATGTGAAATCAGGAGTTCAAGCAAGAGGGTTCAGCCAAATTTGGGAAGACATGAATTTGGGATTAGGATCAAGGAATTGGTGGAATAGACTAGAAACCAATCCACAGGGATTTGGAATGCTGATGAAAACTGCATATGTTTTCAGCATTGTATGAAAACCTTCATCTTTAATCAAGACACATAATTTTCTTAGCTGTGAAAATGGTCTTCTTTGTGTTTTTAGAATAAACACAGCCTCATTTGGAATACTAGGCCATATTTATGTAATAGAGTCTAAGGAATGGAAAACTAAGGGTACTCCAGGTCAGTACTGAGGTTAGCAGAACTGTGAGGGGGAAGTCTGGCAGCAGAATATCCTACAGCATGTCTCAGTGCTGCCTTCTTTTGTATGCAAGGACAAAGCCGACTGAGGGAATCAGCCACTGCAGGAATATACATGTGTGTCTGGTGCTTGCAGAATATGAAACACATTAACTGACATCAAGTGTCAGTGGATGCCATTTGAATTAACGCTACCCATCAAAAGCTTTTCCAAACTGTACAGCTTTTGTCCAGTTTGAATGGCTCACTGGAACTGTTGGAGATCAGCTGTTTTCCTTCAACTCTCTGACTCCATTTGGCTTTGGAGTCTTCAGACAAAATCCTTGAAATCACTAGTAGTATACAGTTCCACATATTTAGCGAAAATATATGTATAATACGCAGAGTACAAAACAAGGCCAAGGGTTTGCAAAACCAGCAACAATTTAAAGGGAGTTATAAACGAGGGGGGGGGCAAAAAGCTAGTGACCAGCAAGAAAATATTGATAAGAAAGTGATTGTTGGAGAAAATGTGTTTTGTCCACTGGATCCACTCTACTACTCCTTTTGAAAAGTGAAAGAGGAAGCTCAGTAATTATTTACCATGCTTAATGTTATTTCTATCAGTTTAACAAAGAATATTAATATATCACTTGGTATAGGAGGTGAAGTATGCACTGCTTAATGGAAAAATAAAGCAACTAATTAATGCAAATCAACAATATTTCTTCCGCATTAACTACAGCACAATTAATGTGTTCCCCCTAAAAATCTGTATGATCTTATGTGCATGTATGCAAGCAGGTCTTTTTTTATACTGAGAAGGCTCAAAGAAATACAGGTGAATTTCCAGAATCCATTTGTAACTTTTTAAAGCAAATATTTAAATGCTTAGAGAGCATTGAACATGTCAAAAGGACTACATGTGAGGATTTTTTAGATCATCTGGGTTTTCTTAGTGGGTGAGCATTTGAAAGAGCACTGGGGTTCTTGGGTGTGTGTCATGCCAGGAAAGGGTTAAAAAATTGTTAATAATAAATAATTTGTTAAAAAATATTTGTTGGGATTCCAGTGGGGTAACCTGCAACTGATTGCTGAAAATCTTTCTCTTGACTCTCTCAAGAGAGAGACTGTAAGTATCCTCTAGTAGAAAACAAATTAGTTCCAGTCCCATAGAGGGGGATGAACTCGGCTTGTCACAGACAGACAGTTGTTTCCTGACATTGGGCACTGGTTAACAACTTCCAGTGTTTGAAGATGTCACGGGTCGTATGGATTCTGTGTGTTTGTGGCCCTTTGGGCTTAACAGGAAGGTCACCAAGTTATCAAGCAACTGCTGTCTGTTTGAAGAGATTCAACTGCCTTTCCTGCCCTGCTGTTTGAGAACCTCAACTTTAAAAGAGAAAACACTGCTGCTCCTGTGAATTTGCCAGTATCTAGACCTTGTTTTCGAACTAAAAACAGAAAAAAAAATTAAGTGTAATTCTTTTCATTCTCATTTCCTTTGTGTTCAGTCTGATCCTGTTGACTCTCTTTTCATCTAGCGTAATCTCTGTGGAGCAACCAAATATATCTTCACTCCATTTCTTTTTCCATGTTCTGAAAGTCTTGGACTGCTGCCTTTCTAAAATTGTCTGTATCCCCAAATCTTTAGAAGCATTCCCACTTCCCTGCAACCCTCTGGAAGAACGTACTCTGTTTTCCATGTATAACCGAAAATATATTGAAATAATGCATGGACTAATCTTCACCAAACCTATATGGAAAATACCAAGGGTGGTTGAGCCAGAAGACTTCTTCCCCAAAAGACCTTTTGACTTACTTTATCCTGATTGCATGAGAGCAGAGTTATCAGAAGACCTGTTTCTAACTTGTATCTCTTTCAAAGTGCAAGATATAAATGTGAAAAACACAGTTATGTGATAATTTGCACGAATGTAATTACTTCTATTTTTGTAGCCAGCATTAAGGGATCCCTAACACAAAATCAGAATTGTTGTGGTGGTTTTTTAACCTTCCAAACATAGCAAGTGTGGTATCATTGTTACTGATGGAAGATCCCTTTTCACAGCCTTTCAATAAATTAACTACTTTCCTTGTTCAAGGAAGGTAACCTTTGTAACATCCTGTTTTATTTACCAGCCATATCTGTAAGCTGCAAGAATCCTGTGTGTGAAGTCACAACACCGTGCTGAAGAAACACAGAATTCCTTGATCTTTATTAGAAAACCATTAATAACAGATTGAATAAAGCTGTAGCTCGTGTCGGGTGCTTGTTTTACATAGCACCAACAAATACTTTTTTTTTGACTGGAAAAGGGTGAAGCAATGCAAATGAAATCAGAATCCTCTTATGTCTTCCCCAAAATTCAAGCTGTGCCATATTGTGCTTTGGTGAGGAATGGGGAAAGAGAATTCTATTCTGATCACACTCTCTTTAAATTTCACTTGCCTCTGCAGTTCCTACTTTTTTGCTGGAGTTGGAATCAAAGTACCAAAAAACTATGGAAAAAGGCTGCTTTTGCATTATTTCTGGCAGGCTTATAACCTGGGAGTATCTAAAATATCAGAGAGCCTGTTCTCACAAGATTCCTGTCCAAATTTCCAGACCAACAAATCTGGAACATTATCCAAAAAAGTGGATAAACTTGTACTATCACAAAATTACAGGAGAGTTTGTGGCTGAGTTTTTTGGGTTTGTTTTGGTTACTTTTGTTGGGGTTTATTTTTTAGGGGTGGTGGGGGATGGTGTTTGGGGTTGGGGTATTTTTGCATAATTTTAGCTTTTTTCTATTCTTTCACTCTTGTCTTCCCAGCTGTGTAAGAACTTGCTTTGCCCCCTTCCCTTGTGGATGTTTTTTTTTATTCAGATTGATCATTCTCCATTCTCCTAGAAATAAATGTAATTTTTTATGTACAACTGTCTGTTAAAATGGAGGGTAACGAGAATTTTGCAGAATGAACCACAGAACCTGTTCATACTCATTTTCTAATTATAACTGTGTTGCCATTGCAGATTAACCCAAGTTAGTGAGTGGACATTACTTAAGAAAATGTGTTTTCTGTGCTTTGTTTCAGGTAGATTTAATGATGGGTTTGCATGCTATAGGTGTATCAATTTCTCTTTACTAACAAATCTTTGTTAGATGTAAATGTTTCATAGTTTTAGACATACATGACTACTTTGTTCAAATATTACTCTAGACATGCAATGGATGCAAAAAATAATTCTGGGAAATCTTTGTATTAAAGCAGTGGTCACAATGAGCAAATAGCTTGTTTGCTAGACAGTATAGGTGATGCAGTAGTCAGCGCTATTGCTCTGTTAGTATTCATCAGTAGTTAATTCTATTGCTTGAACAAGAGCACTCAGAGTCCATGTTATCATTCTAGCAGATTCCTGCCAAGCAGCTGGTGCTGTTTCTTGTTTGGGTTTGTTTGGGTTTTTTTTTTTGTTTGTTTTGTTTTTTATTTTCTCAGGGAAGTAGGATTGAGCTCATTGGAAATGTTTCTCATCTTTCACTTATACAAATCAGTAAACATAATCATCGAAAGAAAAACAGATTTGACATGTATTACCTTTATGGACAAATATATATTATGCAGTGGTGAGTCCTATTTATGGTTCCTTGATTCTATAACAGATAAACAAGTAGGATATTGTGTGGTTTAAATTTTATTCATCTTTTCCTATAATACAGTTTGCTCACATAAGCTTAAATGAATTTGTCTTTTAGGAAGAAAAACTATTTATCTGAGGGGAAAAAACATTGGTCAGTACAACATGTGACTACAGAATATATTGGGGTGCTCTTTTAGAATTTAGTTACATGTATTTCCCTTGGGAAAATGTACTTCTCTAGCACCTATGTATTTTTACAGCTACTCTGAGGAAATATTTGCATATAGCAATAATGTTCATAAGACTCCTGTATTCCGTGAGAGACTTAGGAAAATATACTCAGTGTGAATAAGAAGAGGAAAATCCATCTCTTGGTAGACTTTGTGGTTTTGCACTGAGCAGACCTGTGCTAGCATTTTTGTATCACCCTCAATTCAATAAACATCAATGAGTTTAGTTTCAAAATTGTATTTATTAATTGTGTCTGCATGCACTCTGCTAATAATGTGGAGAAACTTGTTTGCACTTGGAAGAACATTACGTGTACAGAAGGCTACACGGCTTATCCAGCTGTGCTGCTACTTATTTGAAGGACTGAATTTGTTCATCAGTTCCCCATCCTTGGGCTTCAGCCCCAGCACCTTCCCACCGCGCCTAGCATAAATTTGTACAGAATTTTTCTGTCCACTTGATATGCAGTAAAAACAGCATAATAGGAACCACGTGCCTCCAAAATAAGTCAGACTTGCTACTAATAGTCTGTTCTCAAGTCTGAGACGGTTTAGGTATGTGCTTATGTTTGCAGATAAACCACATTTTGTTTTTCTTTGCTCTTAATTTGTGAATTGGCTCCTGGATTGCACCTAAATGAGTAATAGCTTAGTTTTTACAAATTTTAAGTGACTATCAGATAACTTTTAAAACTTTATAACACAAGGGCCAGAAATTTTCTGGCTTAAGCAGTTTCATGGTGTGGATGGTCTCTCCATAATCATGCCATATAATATAATCATACCATATCCTGTACATATTTGTGTTTTGCAGCCGTAGCTGCAGCTTGAGAAATGTTGTAAAGCTAACAAACATGCCAAGTCTCCAGTAAACTAAAGAAAATGTGCAAGTTTGTTTACACAAATTGGGACTGAGCTCTCTTTTTCCCACCATCACCTCTCCTCCAATCCTGATGATTTTTTTTTTCTTAAGTTTTTAAAAATTTGGCTCCACGACAAATTGCTCATAAAACCAATTAATGTTGTTGTGGAAACAGATGTTTTTGATTTGTTAGCAGTGACATGTTGTTTTCAGGGTTCAGAATATCACAGGGATATTACATTTTTGTAATGCAACACATGCTTTTTATTTATGTTAGAATACTTAATGCTGTTTCACAGGTATAATTGAACTGGAACCTTTACACTCAAAATGGAGGATTTCCCATCTTGAATCAGATGTAGTTCAGTGTGCTTTCGTATTCTCCTTTGATTTCTGTCTGTACCACACCCTGAAATGAAAAAAAAAAATGTAGGCCTCACCTTCAGAAACTGAACTTATTTTTGCAGTGCTTTGCATAAACGAAATACAATTTCTCCTTAATGGTTTTGGGAGCTTACTTATTACTCTGAAGCTCAACATATTTTTATCTAGCTACAAATTTAGCTAGCAAAAATAGTGGCTTTTTAAAAAATCTGGATAATATTATCCTGACTGAAAGCAGTCAAATGAAAGATCTTATGTGTTTATGCAAGATATATGCTGGGCTATAAAAAGTAACATGGTATTTTTATAATTATCAGCCATTAATTGTGTTGACTTCCTTCTTCTCCCAGAATTAGCACAGAAAGGAAGACATGCTTGTGTTTTGTTTAAAGCCTTGATCAACAACAGCTCCCTAACTTTCTTTTTTTTTTCTTTTCTAAAGTTTACTTACTCATAAATGGTATTTGTCATAGTGACAAAATTCTTATTTGCCAAAAAGACAGTACACTTGTTAAGACTACACCTTCAGTTCTCCATGAATGGTAATGAAATGTGTGTAGAAAGACCATTTGAGCACCTAGCATTATTCAAAACAGGAATAGCTCTCACAAACTACTCTAATCTTGCTCCTTCCTCCATCAACATGAGAAGAGGTTTAATAATGTGAGCATGAAACATTCTGCATTTCAATAATTTTGGACACCCTCAATACAGTAGGGTTGCAATGACAGTTTTCTCTCATGCTGGCATAAGGGCCAGTGGAACACAGGGAAGAGTGAAATAAATATAATCACGGTCCTTGTGATGAAAATGTCTTTCAGGGAGGAGTCATGATAATATCCAAGCTGACAAGCCACAGAAGCAGTTAAGGGGAAGTGACAATGAAGAAATGACATTGAGTAGTGGATTCCCAGTGTCTGATCAAGCTGCAGGGAGAGAGGTAGCACATTTATAGCTCTCTTAACAAGTCTTTCTCTGCAGTTATATCAAAAGACCTCAATCAAAATTAACTGTTGGATGTACCAAAAAATAACAGAATTTACAAACAGATTTTCACAGTTCTGCACAGCTCTTAGCTCTTAACAGTTGCATGGGAGATGAATTGTGTTGACTGTTAAGTCTTGCTTTTAGAAGTTGTAGATTTTTACAACTTAAAGAGTTTTCCTTTCTTTATGGCTTTTAGTACAAACAAGAAATAATGTGCAAATAATGCTGAAAGTTATCAAAGCATTGCATACTTTGGACATAAATGCAACTAATGCTACAAAAGTTTGTCTATGAAGAAAAAAATTCTGAAAACCATAGCTCAGATAATTGCTTTCTATAGTAATTCCTTAGTTATCCCTATGGAATAGAGTAGATACAGCTAGGATGAGGAACACTAACAAACCTTAAGATGTAGGAGCAAGTACGTCATAACAGCTTTTGCCAAGAAACTAATCCAATCTCACAGTGATCAGCTCCACCTATGTCAAAGTCCTGCAGGAGACAAAGGATGTTTCTTACAGAAACACATTTGAACTATTTTACGGTAAAAGAGAGTGGAGATAAATACGTTTTCAATGAGTTTTTAATACAAACCAGGTGATGTGTTTTTTGGGGCTTTTTTTGCCTTGAAGTCTGGAACAGGTTATCATAAAAAATTATCCATATTATGTTGGTTGGTTGTGAAATACATATGATAGGAAAACTGAAGTATGGAATAGACTTTTCACAACCTAATTTTTGTCCCCAAGAAATACATTAGAATCACACAGTGGAGCTTTCAAAGCTGACTACCTGCATATATTGAGAAATGTAAAGTAACTCAAAATCATAGTATGATTCTTATAGAATAGGAACCTATTACTTAGAGTGTAGCATCTTTTATAAAGGAAACACTTTTAATAGTTAAAGTACAATTATATAAAGGCTTCACTCATTACCGCACTGGGCACTTATGATGTTCATAACACAATTCACACAATTTTGGCCGTTGGAAGCTGTATTGTTAGGATTGGCTGGGACTCAGGATGTCCCTTACTGCTTTCAAACAAATCTCTTGGGCCCTTAATTTCCAGCTGAACAGTCACCAAAGGTCCATGGAAAAGACCTTGAGCAAAACTTAGACTTATTACAGCAATGTGAATGCTTTTTTTTCTGTTTTCTCTCTTTTTTTTTTTCCCCCATTTAAATGCTAGATATATTTCCTTCTTTCAGCTCTTACTTACATGGTGAAAATACTGTATTTGAGAGAACTTGCAAGTTGTACAAGGGACTATCTAGATTTACTGCCTGGTTTTATTTCAGCAAAGTATGGCACTTCTCCTTGAATAACTATTTCTTCATCAAATATTGTCTCTACAAAAATGTATTTCTTTTGAGTTCTCTTGGGAGGTAGAGAAGGGTGGACTGCTTTTACAAAATTATACCTTCAAAGCTACCATTTTAGGACTTTTTGGCAAAGCCCATCAGTGTCAATTACAATCCCAGAAGCAAGCTCAACAGATGATGCTTAAGTAAAAATAATCTTTGTTGTGAAAGGATACCACCCTTCCCTCCACCTCTTCTCTGTACTCCAGGATCATTTGAATCTTTTGGTCACTTAAACTCTGGGAGGAGTTGTTTCCTGCAAAGGTGGCTCCGTATTTTTGCGTTTGTCCATGTTTCTGGTATACATTGTTTAAAAAAATGCCTATGTAAACAGGACAAATTAAACAGAGCCTCCAGTACTCATCTGCCCTACTGAATGTAACAGATTACAGTTGCTGGAAAACTGCACAAGTTGCATTTACAACATTCCTCCAGCTGTCTTCTGGATTCCGACAACGATCCTTGCTGACGTTTCAGCTCTTTGTTGGGCTCTCACCCAAAACTTTGATAGTCCTCTTCTGGCCCTTATTGGGGTTTATCTGAAAATTTTACTTAGCAATTTGCCATTTCTTTGCAGTCTTTGGAGGTGGTCCAGTTAAGTGTGACCCTCTTTTCTCATGACATTTGAGTTGTTTGATTCTGTTCTGGGCATGTCATGACTTAGTGACTTCAGTCCAACTGCTAGGAAACCCAAAACATAAACATGCTGTGTATTTTTTATTCTTCATCAAATTTTCATTTTGGTTTTGGTATGTTTTGTTTTGTTATTCCTGCTCCTTCGACTAAGCTGTTTCTAGGGGAGCTATTAGGGAAGGATTCGTAGTGCTACATGTGATTACCCAGTACACAGGCATCTGCTGCTGTCTGGGAAGCCCACCAGCCTTGCTGCTGCCTCTGTGCCGGCACTGGGGCCAGGTTTGCCAAATGTCTCTGATACCCTCAGGGCATCTCAAAGGCCACTAGGAGCCTGAACTTGACCTTTGGTCCAGATCTCTCTCATTACCTGTACGTATGAGGAATAGCATTGACAGAATGAGGGATGAATGTTTGTAGTTCCATCTGTGTGTTTGCAAATTGCAACCATGGTATAAATTGAGTTAATACTAGGGACTGATTATGCTGCTTGCAGTTTGTAGAAAAAAATAGAATTAGAGACTGTGGTTTCATTTCTACTGCTTTAGAACTTTCTGCCATATTCATATGTGTTCACCTTTTGCTGTTGTAAAAGATGACTTAAAAATGAAAGCATTATCATGATTATCTAGGCAGGTCCATTTCCACTGCACCAGCACGTGTTGTAGATGTCCCCAGGGTATTTTTTTGGACAGTAAAATTGTTAATGGTGCTGATACTTGAAAAGCTAAAATTAACTTCTGAAGTTAACACCCTTTCAGTTCTATTGTTTTGGTTTGAGTGCAAGAGATTTGAGAAATCCTTGGTGTATTGCAACCACTATGAATAAATTTCCCAACTAAAAGGACTGTAGAGTTGTTCAAAAGCACTGTTAGCCTGACAGAGTGCTTTAGAATCAAAATAAAGGCTCGAATCATATGTCTGCAGCTTTTTAAAATTTATATTCAGCAATGATCATTGTCAGATACTAGTTTGTGAATCTCCTCTGTAACATGGTGTAACATGGTTATCTAGGTCTTACATACATGTAAGCTGTATTCTATTTTACATTGTAATATTTTTCACATTTTTAATCTAGAAATAAGTTCTCTTTCAAGTAAGAAGAATTTTCTTACGGTTCCTGTCCTTTCCTAACATTCTTGTCCTCTAGCACATGTTTAACATATCAGACTACTTATGCACTGTAGTTCATTCTGGCATTATAATTGTATAATTTATATTAGTAATGAGACCATGAGTTTGGCTGCTGTCGCCAGGTGGTCACTTTAAAAATCAAGAAACATTTAAAACCTACTCTATTTCAGATAGATTTCTTTTACCTGGGGTGCTGTAGAGAATCCTGATTCAGGATTCTCATCAGGCACAATGGCTTGATTGAAAGCTGTGATTCTTTTGTGATCATATGTCTAGGAATAGTTTTCTAATTCCTTTTAGGGCTTATGGGAGAAATGAAGGAATCATGCGAATCAACGTGACTTATTGCCAGATTGTTAAAATTGGGTATTTAAGTCACATTTATTAATGCCTGTACGTTGCAGATGACTCTTAATTCGTGGAAAGTAGCACTACTCTTTCATTACCCTTTCCTATGAAATAGGTAGTCTTGAGTATCGGTTTGAAAATTGCAATCAGTACACAATGTGAAGGGATATTTCTTTGGTTCTTGCGGCAACTTGTGTGAGTCGTGATTAAGGTGGCTGAAAAAACTGTCATCCACAATGTTATTCTATGCAATTCAGTCTGTAGGGTGAGTGCTTAGAACAGGTAACAAGAGATTAGAAAGGGATGGAGCTCATTTCGGGACGTCACTTTAGGTAATGATTTTACCTATGCTTTACTGTAGGAATGAAGGAGTGCAGGAGCCTACTTCCTGTTTCTTAGGTGCAAAGAAAATATTAAAGTAAGAGTTACTCAGGTAACTCTTCACGCTGGGAATTTCTTGTGGGGAATGTTCCTTTAAACTCAGCATCTGAAGTGTCCCTAATGATACCACAGAGAATAATGTCCAAACTATAGCCTGAGAACAATTTTTGGTCTAAAACCATCTTACAGACAGGTAAGTACAGTTACAGATTAAAGACGGATGTAGAAAAAAATGACTGATAATTTATTAGCAGAAATATTAGATTATATTTTCCTGACTTTTCTTTTTCTGGATTTTCTCTTACTTATCCCAAGGACTTTTACCCTCCTTTTGCAGTCCCTTTGATGCAACCCCTGCAGAAATGGATGGTAAATCCATCACAAATTGCAGAGTATTTAAACCTCAGAAGTGACATAACATGCAGTGTGGTAATGGGCAAGTCACTTAAATTCTGTCTAGTTTTTTTCTCAGACACATCGGGGGTTTTATTCCTCTTATCCTTCAAAATTTATCTGTAGGTTTTTGTAGGTCTCGCAAAAACTGTATATCAAAGTAGACTGATTTTAAGTACTGCACTTCTCACTGCTATTGTTTCCTACGGAGAAATAAAATTATTTCTGTATTAGTAGTTAAAAAATACTTAGATTTTCAGGACAGTCTGTCAGTAATTAAGCTGGTAAAAATAACTTTCACATTCGTGATGTCCTTAAAAGCCAGATATTGCTTAAGAATTCCTTCACGAAACCTCTACTGCAAATAGCAGCTGACTTTCAACTATTACATTCAGGATCAGTATTCTTAATTACCTTACTATTATCTTCCCTTTATGTTCTGTCTTGGTGCTTCTTTGTTAACCTTAAAGAAAAAAATACATCAAAGGGATTTTTTTGTTTGTATTTGGTTTTAGAACAGAACCCATTTTCTTCAAGTATAATCTTTCTACATTTGGTAGCACTATATAGTTTCAGTAGCTGATTTGGCTCCTACATTTGGATTAGTCTGAATTTCCCATCAGTTTGGTAGTCTGATTTTCAACAGATGTTTTAGGGTCATCCACCATGTAATGTCTGACCCTCAGAGATGACCAGCCAAGTGAGATTCAGAGGTCAGATCTCTGGGTGATGACCACTTCAGATTTTAAGTTCTTTGTTCCTTAGAAACACTTGTAAAAGGTTTAATTCTCTTCTTCATAGCCTTGTAAGTGGTGCAATGAGACAGCCTGAGGATCTGGGATGACTTCAAAGTTAAAAATCGTGTGATAGCAACAACATGGAAACAAATTTACTTACTCCAGTGGTTGCAACTGATGCTTACTGATATCACATGCGGAATTCATGTCTGGGAGATATGTCTTTTAGACTGGGACAAAGCAAATATAGAAATGTATTTACTGGGTTGGGAGAGGACACAACCAGGTTTTATTCCTGCAAAATTTTATTTCTTTTGAGAAACCTGGAGATGTTACAGCAATAAGAAGGTAACACATGAAATATTACCTACTCTTTGCATGGTGTAGACCTGTAGAAATAGCCATGCATTTTTACTTCTATAAAAATTACTTATTAGGGGGAAGATAGCTGTTCTTACAGCTTCAGAAGAGAAGAGAGTTCTCTATCCCCCAGATAGGCTGACTAATTCGGAATACCACATTCATCACCTGCTGTGTTTCAGCAAATACCCATTTCTCTCAACAGCAAGAGGAAGCCAACACAGGAGAAATACGAATTTCACCAAAGGAAGCTTGGCATAAACTACCTCAATAGAAATAAAGCATGAGGTTTTTTGTTTGTTTGTTTCTGAATGGTTCCCTCACAGGGAATCAGTTGGGTGATGTTGTTTCCGTTGGCTCCAGCAATGTCAAGGCCATTGATGATGAAAGTTCTGTACTGTTTTTCCTCATCGCTTGGAAAATTGTCTCTCCCCTCCTCCCCTTTCTCCCCCCCCCGCAATCAAATCCCTGCCAAGCAAGCAGCTGTGAAGAGAAAAATTTCTCAGCAAGATGAATCTGAAGTTTTGTGTGCTCTGTGGAACAGGATACACAAATACAGCTTTAAGAGGGTAACAGTTGAGGGGTGCAAGTCCAGACTCTCCGAATAAAATGTGTGTGCATGAAATGGATGAGCCTTTTAATGTGTTTTATTAAATTAGAAGATACAGGAAAGAATTGAAAAATGCATGCAAAGGTTAATTTTCATAGTGACTTTTGGCACTTTAGCCTTAGGTAAGTAATGCCTGAAAGTCTGATGTCCAAACTTTGTTCTTAAAGTCAGTTTGCAAAACTAGTGAATGTGAGTACTGCAGTTCCTTTTGAGACACTGGCAGACTGAGGGCAGGAACCGGTCTGTAGAATTACGAACTCAATTGAATATGTTTTAATTTAATTTTGGTAAATGTTGTCCTATCAAAGCTTCCTATCAAATTCCATGCATTTTGTTTCCGTCA
This sequence comes from Nycticryphes semicollaris, assembly GCA_013400055.1. Taxonomy (NCBI): domain Eukaryota; kingdom Metazoa; phylum Chordata; class Aves; order Charadriiformes; family Rostratulidae; genus Nycticryphes; species Nycticryphes semicollaris. The sequence continues at coordinate 332,011 of VXBJ01001566.1, forward strand.
GGGATTTTTTTCATGGAGGAATGTGAAATCAGTATGAGAATTCTGTGTTTTTTTTCTCCAGGAAAATAAATGCAGGATGTGAGCGTGCAGAAAGTAGGGACACCTATATTAAAGCCACCTAATATTTTCCATGCTTGCAGTGGAAATTTTTTCAGTTGCTTGCAAGTTTGACAAGCTCTGTGAGATTTTCCATTACATGTTTCTGCCTTTATATTAGTATTAGTTTTACATTTGGAGGAGAGATAATGTACTTAAATGTGTAAATGACATAAATAACATTTATATGTAATTTATGACCAGAATAGCTGTGCTTGATTCAAATTCCTCTGCTGTAGCTGTAGTGCTTGTAATGTTTTATTACATTTGGTCTGTAATATTTTATCTTCATGAAGTACCTTCTCCAAGTGAGACTTGAGTTAATCAAGACAGTGAATTTCGTGTCAAATTTATTTAAGCTTTTTTAATGTTCATAGTTAACATTTTATTTTGGTTTGTAGTCAGGTAAGTCAGGGTGAAATACTGCAAAAGGATATGGAAAAGTCTGTTTGTAATTAAAGGAACACTAATTGGGCTTTAGGGACTGTGTGTAAGATACACTAGTCTTTCCCACGGCCACACCCTGAGCATATGATCTTTAACTGAATTCATGGAAACATTCACACTGCTTCCTACAGATTGCAGCTGGCACTGTCTATAAAATCTCTGCTTCACAAAGAGCAGAGGATTTTATGTGATAATGTGCAATGATGCATTTCATTCTGCTGCGGCCTTACTATACATATGTGAAACAGATGTAATGCATTGTAACAAGACAATAAAATGCAATGCAATTATGCAATAATATCAAAATCCTAGTAATGGTCATCTTTGCAGTTCTCATTCAGAGGAGGTAAAATAGTGCTTGGTACTTGACTATCAAATATGTATGTGGCTTACTGATTGCATGCCAGCTAAATTGTTAGATGATCCACCAACTGCTTTTGCTATTTCTAACTTTTAACATATTTCCCAGTAGCATCATCCCTTCAAATAGAATTTTTCAACAGCAAATAATCGCTTTTCTACTAACAGCATGAAAATGTAATAGGACATCAATTGAAGTATAAGGCCAGTTAGACCTGGGCCCGTCCAATTCACCACTCCATTTTCAGCAGTTGCTAATCTCTGGCATTTCAAAGAAAGAACTAAGACTTTGCAAGAGGCAATGGAAGGATAGTTACCAGTGCCTACTGGGGGGGTTGTATGTAACACAGGGAAAGTTTGAGACTCTCATGTTTGTACTAGTGCCAGTGGTTTTGCGTTCTTCATGTGCACTTTCAAATCGGAATGAGGAATGCATAGGGCAAATATCATAGGGGAGGTTAGAGTAGACATTTGGTAGCATTTTGATTCCTGTTCAAAGGAACTCACTTCTTATTTTGGTAAACTGGTTAGTTAATTGCTATAATCCTGTAATTAACTTTTGAACTGACAGCAACTCTAGTGGAGTCCCTTCACTCCTGGATTCTTCAGTCTGTCTCAGAGTTGTGCTTACATCAATATTCCTGTGGGTGTGGTAGGATGTGGATGAAGCTGAAGGCAATTCCCGTTTAGAAGACTTTGATGCACTGATGGATGACATTTTCCTCATTTTGTCAACACTAATGTTAACTCAGATTAATGGAAAAAGATGTTAATGTAAGATATCATTGGCTGTAGCAATATCTTGATACATGTCTTCACCTGAAAGAGGTGTAGGTACAAGTTAGAAAAACCTTTTATCACTCTGCCTGCTTTATGGCTAACTGAAGGTGGTTTCTGCAGCTAGTCTGTGAGGAGAAGGAAAGTTATATATAAAAAGAAAAGCTCTGGTTATAAATGTAAAGACAAAAGCTTTGACATTGTTGTGTTGTTAATATGTCCATTGAGTATGTGCATCCATTCTTTTCTGTCATTAGAAGTCAGTCACAAGCCTTTGCTCTTCCTCACTGTACTGAGTAGAGGCCCTTGGAAGTCAAGACCTGTATCTGTGCATCTCAGGAAAATGTGCATTTACTGGTACACAGCTATGAATCGTTATTCAACACTATAGACTTTAAAAAACATAGAGGAGGTAACTTCCATACTGTCAAGATTAACTACTGTTTTTTTTACTTGCAAACTCCTTTATGACTAGCACATTCTGTATGAGCCCATTTTAAAACATTTGCTGTTAAAATGCCATTTTAGGAATATAACACATGAAAAAACATGGGAAATATGGGAAATATCTGTAGCTAATTAAAAAGGAAAGGAGACAAGCTTCAGACCACTAGAACTTAAAAGGATGATCTTGGCTGCTGCTTATTCTTGGCTTCTGCTACAGGATGGATTAGTAGTTTTGATAATTTAGCACAGTATAACTCGTAATGTCTAATATTCAAAGGGTGAAATATTCCAGATCTTGGACTTTTGACTTCTGGCATGTGAAATTTTAAATTCAAGAGGAAATGTTCTGAACTATTGTGACTTAGGTTGCCCTAGTAAAGGCTTTGAAGTAGCTGGTGGTTTGTTTTGTTTTGAATAAGTAAACCGGGCTGAATTTTTCTATAAGCTGCCTGGAATTTACCTGAACTTTTTTGGAGTAGTAAATGTATCAGAAATATCCCATGAGATGAAATGTTGGTATTTGTCATGAACTTCCATCTGAAATTTCATTCTCAGCCAGAAGAAAATTATTGCTGGTGAAAAAAAAAAAGGAAAAAAAGTAAAAGAAAAACATAAAAGAAAAACATAAATGACAAATCTGACATTTTCATGGAGAGTTTTAGCTATATTTGGTTCATTAGTTCTGTTCAAGTCATTGACCAATGGTGAACCCAAAGTTAGGACACCAGTTCTGATGCAGTGGCTGCAGCAGCACTGTGTTTATGCTGGCATAAGCAGTTCCCCTTCCTGGCCACCTGCTCACTCCCCATCCTGCTCTGAGCTCCTGTTGTGGCATGATCCACCTAAAAATACGTTTTTATGTATATATATATATATA